>CM070104.1:2620889-2850889 GCA_036178185.1 Liparis tanakae | reverse complement strand
ACACACATATATACATGTATACATATATATGATCTTTATTTAACCAGGTAAAATCAATTGAGAACACATTCTCATTTCCATGACGACCTGGAGGCCAAGAGGTCAGAGCATAAGAGACACAAACAGCACAAATATACAGTCTGACAAACACATGAGAAAACGGCTTCAAACAACATGCGTAGATTAATAAACTGTAAGTAAAAAAGAAAAAGCCATAGGGCTGAGAGATGAACAATTGGAAAATAGCAATATGTGGCACTGAGCTTGATTAATTAAATGTTCATTAGACCACAAGTGAGACAAGAATGATCGCACTAGTGCCTAGCCGGTCCGTGGCCGCCGGCTCCGGAGAGACGACCCGAAGCCGCTGCAGCGTCTCAAATTCCGGCAGCGTGCGTTAACGTGTCGTCTACACACTCCCGCCACAGCATGGGAAACTACACACTAATGCCGGACCATCAGTCACACGTCACACCGACCGACCGACCAGACGCTGCAACGTCTCCGGACGCACAGACGGCCCGCCGACGGTCAGCAGGACGCTACACGCTGCTCTTTACAAGCAACCAGTCGGATGCACCGCCACGACAAATCAATTTGTCATCATCATCATCCTCATCATCCTCATCATCATCATCATCATCATCATCATCATCATCATCATCCTGCAACCTAGCAGCTGTGATCCCGGAGTGAGTCACTGGACACTCAGGATGACTGATCCTTAGCGAAGCCAATAAGCCGTTAGCCGGCGCGGCCCGGATACGGTCGTTAGCGTAATGTGATAAATAGGACCCCAGATTAAGAAACACAATTTCGCTCTTCTAAATATGACCGGAGGTCTCATTTGGAGACACGGCCGTAATCTTTAAACGGCTCTCCGTCTCCGTGATGGCGCCCTCTTCTGAAACCCCGGTGAGACGGCTCCTCTCTCCTCCTCCAGAAGACTTCCCCATTACAGCGACGCTGCCGGTGATGAATGCCGGGCGGATCACACAAAAAACAAAAGGGTGGTTTCATTTCAACGAGCACTCCAAGGCGGGCCAAGCCTACATTTTTTAAATCACACCCCGTTTTCTTCGCGCAGTGAAGCCGACGGACTATGAATAATGCATCGTGGGTAATCAGGGAGTCTCGATGGAAGGGATTGATAAATCTCAACCGCGTACTGTAAGCGTAAAACATCATCTAAACAAGAATCCTGAAGGCGGCGCGGCGCCTACGGACTTCCCTCAGATCAATAGCATCAGATTTCTTTCTGTATTTTGAATTATCAACGATACCAGCAGGATGCAGATCGTCAAAATCACGGCCGAGCTCTCGACGTACGCTAGACATTCGCCTCCCGGTGACACGACGGAAGAGAATGTATCGTTATCGTCGGGGAGAGATCGATCGGGGGCGTTGGAGGGGTCCCGACCTGGCGCCGCAGGTCTCCTCCACGCCGCAGAGCCCCGTGAAGAGGGGCCGACGGTTATCGGAGCGACGAGCGCTTCAATTATTACAGTAGCTAACGTTTAGATCCGAGATAACGGCGGAAACCAGAGGAAAGGGCTTCGCCACGGAGCACCGGAGTTTCTCTAGTGGCTGAAAATGAACTGAACACCGACTACAAAGAACCATGAACTGCGGTATTTGCCGAACTCTATATGTGGAAACTCATCCCGCTTTCTATTGGATGCTCCATCTTCCCCCCCTGCCCCAATGACTCGTCCAGTTTTAAAATAAAGACGTTGGTTAGCTAACGTAGGGATGGGTATGTTTTTTTGGGGAGGATACTGGTGCTAAAATGCGAATTTTAAAACGATACGTGAGCCTAAACTGTGCCTGAACAACGTTTCATCTACTCAATCAGTGGTTAGCTAACGTAGGGATGGGTATCGTTTGATTTTTTTGCAATACCGGTGCTAGATCGGTACTTTTGAAATGATACCGGAGCTTGAACCGATACTATAAATAAATAAAAAGCACAAAACGACAATTGCCAATGAGGGACTTTAAAAACCTCTTTGGCCGTATTCCCTGGAAAAAAACGTTATCATGGAGCGTTGAAAGAAAACCGATGTCAGACTGTCGCACTTGCGTGAGCTATGAGCTACGTGCTATGTGCTATGTGCTAGCCTAGACATGGTTATAATGCCTGATTTATTAACTTTTATAAACGCAAGACTTTCAAATCAACGTGACTGTACTAATACGTAGTTGTATATTGATTTCCTATTTGAGCCACTAGGGGCATCGCTTCACCAGGGAAAGATATTCAGTGGAGCTTGAATCCTAACTGCCGTTTCCAGTGACAGTAATAACCCTTTAAGGTCAAGACACAACGTTTCATCTACTCAATCGTAGGTAGACGATCCGTTCTAGGACCTTTATCGGAGAACGATCCGTCCAAAAAAATGCAGATGCATTGTGGGCCTTCCCCACCCGCTGCTTACGACCTCCACCAAGGAGGTAGGCTAGCTGAGAGATGAAATATTGGTACCGCTTGTAAAGCTTCGATGTTTCGAGTGCAGACGGACGACTGGAGGCGACGCAGATAAGCATCTGATCCACTCAACCCCCCCCCCCCCCCCCCGTGAGAGGACAGTCTAGTGGTCTCTCAGGGAATACATTAAAACTACCACCTTGATACCCTGGTGACGGCCTGTTAGGCCTCTGTAAATATAATAGAAATAAAAAAGCGTAATGTATCGGCGTCCTTCCGATAAGTCGCACCGGGTTGATTCCGAGGACTCGCTGTTCTTCATTGTTGCGGGACAATGCTCGTGGCTCTCAAAGCCAGCCCAGATGTTGTGCAGCTGGCCTCCCTTCAGTCAGCGCCGGCTCCTAAACCCCCGAGGACGCCGTGGGGCTCTTTGTTGCACACAGTGTGAGGGATTTTTAAAGATTTGACTGGACATTTTAGTCACCATGGAAACTCAGTCGCTCAGCTATCGAGCCCAACACACACACACACACACACACACACACACACACACACACACACACGCTGGTTTGGTTAGTTACCGAACAATGCAGATGTTTCCGTTTCTACGGATATTTTGTATTTGTATTCAGCCACTAGAACTTTAATATGCTTCATAACACAGAAAGCCGTTTTGACGTTGAAGTGGCATGAACTGCATTTATCGGGAATACATCTTGTGAAGTTTGCATTGAAATGATATTTTTTCTCATTGCTATTTCTATTGCTGACATTATAAAACGACACACAACAGAAGAACACGAGCCACGTGACTCGCTCTGCACGATGACATCATTTCATTGATCGCTCGGTCTCGTTTCTGCCAATGAAATCTCACTGCTGGTACAACTGGAATGGACTGTGTGAGAAAAAGAAGATCTTATCCACAACCCGGAGCGTGATGCTCTGCAGCGGTGAGATTACAACTCTGATAATAGACCACCCATTTTGCCACACACACACACACACACACACACACACACACACACACACAATAGAGCATTGGACCAAAATGCAATTTCCATGCAAATTTGTCAGCACCCTTACAAGAAAAAAAAAGATTTCCATATTCTGTGTGATTGTGACTCAAAGTCTCTGTTTACTCTGCTTAACCTTTTGATTTATTTATACATTTGTATTTTTTTTCCTTCGCTCCATCCCTCCATCTTGGCTCGATGTGCATTGACCAGAATGTGCGGGCGCCGGCCGCTTCGCCCTCCTGTTCCTGTCGCTTTACTTATTCATGTGACGCCCTTGTCCCCTCGCCTCATCCGGCTCGCTGCGTCTCAGGGATACGGATGCCGTAGATAGCGGAGACACATTTGGGTTTTGCTCAAAGCGCTGATCTTACGCCAAGCCGCCCAGACAACACCATTAATCTCTCTTATCAGCCTCTCAGCGGGGTGCTCCGGCCCCCAGAATGCTCATGTTCTGCATTGGGATACTAAACAAACTGATTTTCGCCCCTCGGTGCCGACGTGCAGCCGATAGCCGAAGGAGGCGGTCGCCGTGACCACGTTGTTATCGTCGCTTCCTTCAAAGTCTTCCTGGCCTCTTACGCAAAAAAACGGCGTGACCGTTTTTGTAATTGCATTGCGTGAGGAAGAAAAAAAAGCTAATTAAGTTATGGAAGATCTGTTATCTGCTTTATTTTCCTGGAGGATGACCTTGATAAGATCCGTCTTTCGGAGGCCGCTGTGTGTTAACGGAGACAGTGATACGACTCCACTGTGGATGGAGATGAGGAAAAGGACTCCTTGGGGACAGTAAGTGTAACATCAAGATCCAGAGATAAAAAAAGGTCCAGATGAAAAGGACGGAGCTGCCTGTGGGAATCCCCCCCCCCACCACCCAATAAACTTCTACTTCTTCTGATCTCATAAACAACCGATAAGACGTCTTAGCCTAATGAGCGAATTGTTTTACTGACGCTTGGAACATGCGGGCTGACTGCTGCCGTCTCACCATGCGAGACAATGTGCTCACGCCTGCAAATTTGCAGCATAAGCGCGAAAAAAAAAGACAGGAAAATGACTTTGCGGAGCCCCCGGTACACTGGGAGGAAGCAGCGAGGCGGAGACGACACTGCACACGCCGGGGTGCGCCGCACTCGCACATGAAAGGCCGAGATGCGAAGATCCTGCAAAGCAAACTCATCTCCGCCGGGCAGCAGTGCCCCGCTGTCGTTTAAAAACCAACAGGGACGTGCGCGCGTACGCACTCTTATCTCCGCGACTCAGACGGCGTCTCTTTGCTCTGCTCGGTACGGCGTGGCGATTCATCAGGAGAGGCGAGCGGAGCCGATACCCGGCGATAGCGCGTTAGGGTAGATTAGGATTGTGCTGTCTGGGCAGGAAATACATCTTAGTTTGGGATTCACTTGTTCGATGGGGTTGAGAAGCGGTGGCTAGCTGAGGAAGCGTCGCCCTAGATGAATTTAACAGAGTTTATTTTAGTCTGGGATGCCCTGCTGGACGGATATGGAACAGAAATGCGACGAGATAGCTTCGTCATTCAGTCGAATGCTCGTCAGGGATACTGCGCTCCACCCGATGCTGCGTTCACATCCAAAAGAGTTGACAATTTTACTCGCGATGGTTGCGATTGACGAGATTTTTCTCGGCACAAATGACCCAGAGCCCAAAATGTGTGCAATTCTCCTCAAGTTGAAATATTTCAACTTTGAGCAAAGTCAACGTACAGACGCAAAGGTTGCGTTCGAAACGATTGGCGTGGCGCAAAGAAATTGCTTACATTTTATTTCAACTTTGGCAAAAAAAATCGCCTAACGCCAAGTTGCAAAAGCAATCAGCGTCGAGCTGCTCCTCTGTTGGTGAATCTAACTGCTGCTCTAGTGCAGCTGAAGAGACGGTTATTCAGACGTAGAGGTGAAGGTCACTGAGCTGTGTGAGCCTACGGGTGATGTTATGGATAAATATGTATATTTATATTAATGTTATGAACCCAAACACAAGGGCGTTAGATCTTCAGACGTGTGTGTGATGTCCTCAACAAGTATGAAACAGAACTAGTGGTGAGTTCTTCATGGTGGATGAAGGAGATGATAACTGTTTCCACGGAGTAAAGAGATAAGCCCCGCCCCCTCCAAGCTCCGCCCCCTCTAAGGCGAGAATGGCGCGAAAAAAAACACAAATAGTCAAGCGAGTAATCCCACGTTAATATTCAACTCTTTAGGTGTGAACACAGCATGGAGCAGCAGGAGACCCAGACTTCTCCTGCTTCTAGAAAAGTTATATTTACATAATCTTTACCTTTGCATTAAAAATGCGGAAAGGTTATGTTTTGATCGCCGTGTATTTATTTATTTGTTTATTTATTTGTATGCGTGTTACTCGCATAACTCAAAAAGTATTTAACCAAATCGCATGAAATCTGGTGGGATGATTGGTTATTATCGAGGGACCATTTGATATGATTTTGTTATTGATCGGGTCAAAGGTCAAAGTCATGAAAAGGTCAACATCTTCTTTTTACCGTAACGCGGTCAATTTTTATCCAATTGGCAACTAATGCCAACATGTGGCTGCGGCGAAGGTACGCGCTCTACCGAGTGCCCATTACATTTTCAATGCGAAGGTAATAATAATAATAACACATACGATTTATATAGCGCTTTTCAAGGTACTCAAAGACGCTTAGGAAAGACGTATCCGGGGGAACGTTGGACGGCGCTCTCATCGAGCGTCATCTCATCGAACCGGGCCTCGTCCGGCGTTCAATTATTCACAACGCGCTCCCCGGTGCAAGACTTCCACCGCATGCACGTCCCCCGTGTTTCAGGTGTTGTACATCACATACAGTACAGTACACCCCGTGATGCATTGGAGAGAGCGACGCCACCATACGACGTGCGAGCCGTCAACCACCGGGTTAAGGTGACGGGCGAGGAAACGACTCGACCGCCGTCCGCCGCTCCTGTGCACTATTCTACCACGCTAGTCTAATTTTATAGAAAAGCGGAACATGATAAAGACAAGTGATGCGATTTACAACTGCGGTAAACAGAATTCAATACTTAATGCAACGGGAGTGAGCGGACTGTCAGTTGAAGTTAGTGGGAAATTACTTTTTAAGCTCCCTCTTAACGGCTGACTCGGTGGTCTTTTTGCCGTATTGATGCAGCTTCATCAGCAGGTCTCGAACACCTCTTCTTGCAGAAATACAAACTGTCCAACAGGCTAATTATTTCTTTGGCGTGGCCTTTCCAATAGAGGAGAGAGAGAGAGAGAGAGAGAGAGAGAGAGAGAGAGAGACGTGTGTTATCCCTCCTGTAAGATGACCTGCTGACCGCTGCTGGCCGGGACCCTCCTGGGATTGGTGTATTGATCACATAGGGGGGGGGGGGGAGTACCCTGTTAACATGTGAGCGGACCCAGGGGGGTCAATTAAAAATGTATACAGGGCAACTAACCGGAGTGAGAAAAAGGAAGAAAAACAATAAAAAAATTCCAGCGTTAGAGGCAGAATTTCATCTATAGAGGCGGTACGGACGCGTTTCATCACGTTCTTGTTTCCAGGTAAACAGAAAGACGGATATTGGATCTATTTCGAGCGCCATATGGAAGAAAGATGTGCCCTTCGATGCCTCCCCGCGGCACCCCGGCATTAGTTCTTGACAAACAGGCTCGTTATTGGACGACTTAATGAAAGCCTTCCATTCAGAATAGATTCCCGTCTCCGGCGAACGACGCGGCGCCAAGGCAGAGCGCCGCTCATTAGAACAAATTCCTGCATGCAGAAGAGGGTAATGAGCCCCGATCAGCGCGATGATTGTAATTATGACATTGTTTTGATCCATCGGTCCTCCGTGTTCGACTGGTTTCCATGTGATGGGTTTAACAGTCCTTTTGGATTGGGAAAAAAAAACACAAAACATGCAGAAATACAATCATTCGGGCCTGAAGGAATGGAAACATGTTGATGATTTAGATAGATGGATAGATAGATAGATGGATAGATAGATAGATGGATACTTTATTAATCCCCAAGGGGAAATTTGTCGTCACAGTAGCACCATCAATAAATTAAAACACACGAGAATAAAATATAAAATATAAAAAAACGGGGATGAAAGATAGATGTATACAAGTAAAATATATATATATATATATATATATATATATATATATATATATACACACACACAAACAAATCTAATACAATAATAATATAATATAATACAATGAATGAGAAGGACAAATGCGTGTTGATTTGGTCAGATTACAGATTGGATGTACTTGGCTGGGATTTAATTCCCATTAGAAGTAAATCAGAAAACATAAAATCGGAAAGGTTTCATTTTGTCACCTTCCTAAAATAATGACATACGTCATTTTTCTACAACAACATTGTTGGGTTTAAATCCTCTCATGACGCTGGTTTCTGGTAAAACCGCCATCATCCTCAGATAAACCCGTCACTTGACTCTACACCTGTATTATAATATATCAAAATATCATGTATGGATCAATATGTGGTCACGGTTATTGTGTTTTCTAAAAAAAAAACTGTAAAAATTACCTTTATTTTAGGAAGGCGTCATATTCGTGTTCAAGAAGGAATTTCATGATCCAGATCCTAAATCTACTCGATTAAATAATGTAAATAATTTGTAACTCAACAAATCACCAATTTTTTTTTTTTTAAACATGGTAAACTAGAACGGGCACTCGGTAAAGTGCATACCTTCGCATATCACAAGATTGGGCATTGAATTATGAACATTAACAGCATTAGTTGCATGCCAATTGTATATAAATGGATGTAAAAAGAAGATTTTGACCTTTTCATGACCTTGACCTTTGACCCGATCAATCCCAAAATGTAATCAAATGGTGCCCGGATAATAACCAATTTCATGACTGAATTTCATGAGATTCGGTTTAATACTTTTTGACTTATGCGAAAACTCGCACGCATACAAATACACAGCGATCATTTTATCTCATATCATTTTATTTAATCTAATCTCATTTTATTTTATCTATAACAAGCATAAAAATAAATAAATAAATACACGGCGATCAAAACAGTACCTCCGCATATTCAATGCGAAGGTAAAAATAACAGCCGTAAATAAAAAAGACAAAATAAATGACTTTATGATCATAGAGATAGCATAGATGTATTTTACTGGTGATTTGCTGTGCCTCTCATTCTATTTGAATGTGTTCTACTGTCCTGGAGTCTGAGTATAACTTTGATTGATCGTCTTCTCGGTGCTTCCCTCCGTGTTCTCTGCCCTTCTTTGATAAACTGCCCTCGCCGCCTGTGATGAAGAGGAGTCACAACTTCCCTCTGAGGAACACTCGGATTACAGACCCGGGTCTCGGGGGGGCCTCGTCCGTTCCTCCATCTCCGGCTCGCGTCTCTTCCCCTTTAAGGCGTCCTCTTGATGCCCGACGTGACGCCGAGACGACGTCCGCTTGTATTAACGTCACGACGCTGAGAAACGCCGAGTCAGGAAGCCGATTCACTCCGGATTACACAAAAAAGTAAGACCCCATTCACACAATGGGAAAACGTGTATATCTTCATGCGTTTTGGCCTTCCATTTACACAAAAACGGAGGTTTTATCACGGAAAACGATCTGGGAGACGACAAGTGAGGGGAGCTGAATAGACAGGGACTAACGAGGGAATGCACAACAGGTGAGACGGGCATGAGGACCAGGTGAAGGGAATGAGGGACTAACGAGGTGGGAGTGGCAAGAGGCAGATGAGAGAACAGGTGAAGGGAATGAGGGACTAACGAGGTGGGAAGCAGGATCTGGAATGACGTGATAGTTAGACCCCGTTCACATGATGGTAAAACGCATATATTTTCATGCGTTTTGGCCTTTCATTTACACAAAAACTGAGGTTTTATCACGGAAAACGATCATTTCTAAAAACTCCGGCCAAAGTGGAGATTTCTGAAAACTCAGTTTGTGTGTTTGCGTGTGAACGAGGTCAAACTGAGTTTTAGGTGGTCAGACATCACAGTGTGCGACTAAAGATGCTTCACGTCATGTGAGCGTCCTATGGGACGTACACTATAGTTCAAAAGTTTGGGATCACTTAGGAAAAAAATGCACTGTTTTTTCCAATAAAAATGACATTAAATTAATCAGAAATACACTCTCTACATAGTTAATGTGGTAAATGACTATTCTCTGTTTTTTAATGAAGTCTCTACAGAGGTGTATAGAGGCCCATCTCCATGTTCTAGTGGTACATTGTGTTATTGCCTTAGAAGACTAGCAGAGGGGTAGAACCCCCAAGAAACCCTTTTTTATTTTGTATAACTTTTTATTTAGCATTTTCCACAAACAGATTATTCCTTGACATTGAAACCCTTTTTATGTGAGGGCAGCTGAAAACAGTTATGCTGGTGAGAGAAGCTCTAAAACTGGCCTTCCTTTGAGCCACAAGTTTGAAGAACAACATTAATATTTCAAATGAAAATCATTATTTATAACCTTGTCAATGTCTTGACTATATTTTTTTATTAATCTTGTATTCATTTAATAAATCAAAGTGTGAGTTTTCATGGAAAACACAACATTTTCTCGGTGACCCCAAACTTTTGAACGGTAGTGTATGCGGACGGCGTATTTATGCGGGTTCATATAAACAGAAACTTTTTTGAAAACGACCTTGTGTGTACAACGTTATTTTTGAAAACGGATGGGCAGAATTATTTGTAGTGTAAATACCGGCTATGTGTAAATGGGGCCTCAGTCCGTCTTTCTGCATCCGCCAGGTCAAAAACTAAAGTGATGATGACTCAGCCCGCGACCCGCTTGTCACGACGGGACGATTTATTCTCTAAACACGACGACCGCCTCGATCCTTCTTGAAAGCCGGAGGACTCCGAACGTCTTCCCTTCCCACGTTGCCGACTCCAGGCTGCGTGAGTCATGGTGGCATTGTTAAGGAAAAGAAACAAGGTGACGTGTTGTTATTTTATTGTAACTTTTGAAATGGTGAACAAATTTATTTTCCTGGACACTTTAACCTGCTGGAAACTCACTTTGTCACTGCCTTGTGTGTGTATGTAGTGTCCTCTGTGTATTCAGGATTTTAGTATTCACTATTGTTATTGTTTTATTTTTATCTTTGTGTATATATTTTGTATCCTCTGTATATTTAATATTTTAGTATTGTTATTGTGTTGGATTTATTTTATTTTATTTGTACTAATGCTCTAATGTCCACCCGCTGCTGTGGTCCTAAAATTTCCCCATTGTGATCTCATTTAATCTAATCTCATTTAATCTAACCTCATTTAATCTAATCTCATTTAATCTAATCTCATTTTACCTCATCTGATCTCATTTTATCTCATTGCATTTCAACTCATTTTATTTAATCTTGTTTTATCTAATCTCATTGAATCTTATGTTATCTCATTTTATCAATCTCATTTTATCTAATCTCTAATTTTATCTAATTTTATTTAATTTTATCTCATCTTATTTCATTTTATCTCATCTCATTTTATCTAATCTTGTTTTAACTAATCTTATCTAATCTTGTCTCATCTCATCTCATCTCATTTTATCTAATCTTGTTTTATCTAATATCATCTCATCTCATGTTATCTCAACAAATCAAGGTTTGCGTTCTGGTCACCTGATGAAATCAAGTCCAATATTATCTCTACGTTTTGCTCCTGTCTCACTCTACACACTAACTCATAAGAATAATATTAATAACAACAACAATAACAATACTCTGAAAACATGCACAAAGAACCAGAAATACTAAACCATCAACTGAAATGTTCTTTAAAGCTCGATTGAGAATAAAGCCACAACAGATTTAAATAAAAAAAAAACTCTTTATAACTGGATCCTGTACACTTCACTTGTTCTTGTGTTGATGTTCTGTTTTAATGTTTTATTGTTGTTTTTATCTATCATACTTTTATCCTGTATCCTGTTCGATTTTATTGTAAGGTGTCCTTGGGTGACATGAAAGGCGCCTCCAAATACAATGTATTATTATTATTATTATTATTATTATTAAATCACAACTTTGTACAATTGAAATGAATTAAAACATGAAAATGCTTCAAGCTTCTAATATATTTTACCTTTTAATAATTTGCTAATATTGATATTGCTGTAATAAACAAACATAATATCATGTTATAAGCTTTAAACTGTGGCTACTTTTTAAATGAGCTTATATTTCCTCATGTATCCTCACCAGGAAATAACACACACTTATATATTCCTGTATCCCCGCGAAGTAAAAAAAAAAGAAAAAAAAAGAAACCTTTATGAATAAAATTGCTTCGATGCCTTGAATGTACCACTCTACTTTTCCTCGAATTGTATTTTAATATTTCAGTAGGCACTCCATCTGTAGAATATTCAAGGTTCAATATCAATAAGACATGTTTTACAAGTATCTACAATTTTGTCGGCAGCCTTTTGACACACACACACATGAATGATGTAACGGACACTTACGCACATTCTCTGCCTGGAGTCACACAGACACATGCATATCAATGTTTCAGCGCCATTGTCCTAGAAACCCAGGACCCGGTATCATCGCTGCACCGCATGGACCCGGGGGGCTGTACGCAGTCGTGTGTGTGTGTGTGTGTGTGTGTGTGTGTGTGTGAGAGCATATGGCAGCTAATTAAAGCTATCCCTTTAATTATTTGTACTTGATCGTTGTCTCCTTCCATATCTATTTATTCTAAACTTCACACATCCATAATTTATAGAATCGATGGCCTTACAGTGAAGCGTTTCACAGCAGCATTTCCCTTGTGAACATTCATTTGGGGGTTTAAGAAAATCTTTGTTTTCAATTTGTGCAATAATGTGAAATCAATTTATTTTTAATAAATCATTAATCAGGTAAGAAGAGTCAGCAGAATCAGATCAACATTGATTAATTTGCTTTATAGAGCTATAGGTATTATTTTGTAAAGTCTTTATTATTTTTATTTATTTATTTATTTGTTCCTGTTTTCCTCTTTACAATTGGAATCTAATTGAAACATACACACACACAATGAAAATACTTATTATTTGATCACTGTATATAAGATTGTATATACAGTATAACAAATATATTTTAATTTTAAAGAACAACTGATTAATTTTGATATATATATATAAATAAATATGAATAAAAAGTAATACAAAATAAAAAGTAATATCCCCCCAAAAATGTACAAGTAATACCCCCCCCTAAAAAAAAAAGTAATACCAAAGTAATATCAATAATTAAAAAAAAATAATACCAAAAATGATAATGACGGCAAATGATATTGGACGAGTGATGAAATCTTCAATCAACAAAAAAGTCGGTCGACAAATCAATGCAAGAATGTTTTTCCATGAGAAAAAACCCCAGTGACCATTCACTCATTTCCGTCCCACATTAAAGACATAAAGTGTTTCTCTGAGCGACGTCAGACGTGTTTCTTTTGCACATTCCACTTCTGAAACCCCCCCTCGCGAGCAGCCAGGACACTCGAGTGCCGAACACACACGAGAATTTAGAAACAGATTACAGGCCAGCCCGCTGAAGGAGAGAATCTATGATTCATGTGCCCTTTGCGAGGAAACGGGCGACGCTGTCTTGTTTCTCGGTGCCACCGCGTGAGACAACGAGACGAATGGTTGCATTAAAAGATAAAAGGGTGAAGAAGAACCCGATACGGGGGGGGGGGGGGGGGGGGGGAACGAACACCACTGTAAAGCTGCACAGATATTAACTATAACTCTTTTTTTTTTCATGACGCAAGCGTTGACCTGCAGTACCCCCTCTTCCCTCTTCCCCCCTCCGCACTTCGTCTCCTGCCGTCTAAGGCAGGAAATGCCTCAAAAGTCCTTTGTAATTCAAAAAAGTACAGTACGTCTACCGTGTCATTGTTCTGCCCTGACACACACACACACAGTGCACGTACAAGTGTATCTGCACTTGCAATCTCTATTCTGCAGAAGGAGGGCGAGTGTGTGTGTATGTGTGTGTGTAGTGTTTTATTGTTGCCCGCCGAGCCGCGTATCCGAGGAGTGATTACGTCTGCCGGGGATCTGGCGCCCGGCTCAGAAGGACGGCGACGGACTCGATAGCGATCCGCGTCTTTTGTTCTCGACTCGGAGCGCCATCGGAAAAAAACATCGAAGCCCGCCGGTCGGGGTTCTCCTCCTCGTTGTGGTTTCATCCCAGAGTACCACACGGTTCCTGCCCGCCTTCCCCCCGATACGCCCGGATCGATCCGGACAGTAACTTTGTCGCCGCCGCCGCCGCCACCTTGAGTCATGCTTGGCGAGCGGCCAGCCCACTTGTGGCCAGTTTGCATCAAACCCACGACACACCGAGTTTCTCCTAATGGGATTGTCACAGTGCTGGATAGAGGGCCCCGTCTAAACACGGCGCTTTTCCAATCGGCTGATTACACTTCGAGAAAGACCGGAGTGGGGTCTAATCACGCCTTTACGTATCAGGAGGGAAGTACGAGGAGCTGGAGAGTAAAGCACTTATTCGTCACCTCATTTACCCCCAGCATAAGACACGATGAGAGAGTCAGCCTCCTGGAGGAGATCTGTCATCTACCACCAACACACACACACACACACACATATACACACAGGCATGAGGGGGACGCCTATACGCGATCAACAGCTATCACGCTACGGTAGCAGGACGCAACCCCCAGACTTTATGGTCTCCTCGGAGGCATTGACCTCACATCATCCCATCAACCAGTCTCTTTATTGAAGGGATGCCAATGTGCAGAATGCAGTAAATTGGATTATAAAAAGTGCAGCTGCTCCGGATACAAAACAGGATTCACCAAATTGAATGCAAAAGTGCACACAACACATCTGCACACAACACATCTGCACACAAGACATCTGATCTTATCTGAATCTTTGGTGTAAGTCAAGGGTCGGGAACCTACGGCTCTTTCGGTGACGGCATATGGCTCTCAGACAATTTTAAGTTAAAAAAAATATCTCTATAGCGCCAGATTACAGCAGAAGTCATTTTTACCATATGGCTCTCAATTAAATATATTTTGTTTTTTATGGCTCTCCCAGTTAAAAAGGCTCCTGACCCCTGGTGTAAGTGAAACAGAAGATGCATGCAGGCAAAAATCAAGGTGGGAGTGAACGCCCATTGGAAATAGTCTGTTGGATATGTTTCATGCTATGTTCTTGTCATATCGAGGTCCCACTTTTTGTTTTCGCAGTATGTTATTCCAAAAGTAAGACGTTCTACTTTTGTCTTGGTTGATTGAAATCATGAGTAACATCGATTTTTTTCGACGCACATTTTAAAAAGGCGCTTCTTTTTCATACACACACATCTGCTCCTATCTGAATCTTCACCCGATGGCGCGGTGCGAGTATAAGTCAACCGAATCTAAAAAGTTGGATCTAGATATGATGAGAACATAGCATGAAAAATAATGCAACAGACTATTTCCGATTTTTGCCTACGTGCATCTACTGGAGTACGTTATTCTGAAGGAAAGACATTCTACTTTTGTGTTGGTTGATTGAAATGGTGAGTAACATACCGTACATGTTTTCGATGCACATTTTAAAAAGGCACTTCTTTTTTATGGCCCTGTGTTCATACACACACATCTGCTCCTATCTGAATCTTCGGTGTAAGTGAAACAGAAGATGCACGCAGGCAAAAATCAAGATGGGAGTGAACACACATTGGAAATATTCTGTTGCATTCATTTTCTGGCTATGTTCTCATCATATCTAGGTCCACTTTTTTTTGTTTTGCGGTACGTTATTCTAAAGGAAAGACATTCTACTTTTGTCTTGGTTGATTGAAATGGTGAGTAACATACCGGACATGTTTTCGATGCATATTTTAATGGCCGTGTGTTCATACACACACATCTGCTCCTATCTGGATATTTAGTGTGAATAGAAGTGAAACAGTAGATGCAAAAATCAAGATGGGTCCGAACGCACATTGGAAATCATGCTATGCAAACATATCTATGTCCACTTTTTTGTTTGTTTCGCAGTATGTTATTCTAAAAGAAAGACGTTCTACTTTTGTCTTGGTTGATTGAAATCGCAAGCAACACAATTTTTTCCTTGCACATTTTATAAAAAGCACTTCTTTTTACAGCCCTGTGTTCATACACACACATCTGCTGCTATCTGAATCTTCATCCGATGGCGTGGTGCGAGTAGAAGTCAACCAGGAGATGCACACGCAGGCAAAATCCAGATGGGAGTGAACACACATTGGAAATAGTCTGTTGCATTATCTTTCATGCTATGTTCTCATCATATCGAGGTCCAACTTTTTAGTTTTGCGGTACGTTATTCTGAAGGTAAGACGTTCTACTTTTCTCTTGGTTGATTGAAATCTCGACTACATGTTTCATATGCACGTTTTAAAAAGCCGCCTCCGCGTTCACACACGACAAACAGAGCCAGAGCAAAAAGCGGCGACTGAACCGGCTTTAATTTACAACATCCGGTGACATTTTGCAGAGTATGCTTATTACTTTTAATGCCTTTTTTTCTTTTTTATTACTCCGTTTCATATTCTCACTGTCAAGCATATCTATCGCTGGGAGCGGCACACAGCGCTGAATGTCTACTTCTGGCCGTATGAAGTCGGGGGGAGACGGTTTTATTCAAGAGTCTCTCATTTGCCGCACAAATCAGATTAATTGTATTATGTTAATGCTTTGAAACGATCTTGTGTGTCATTAAGAGTCTTGAAATTGCCTGTTACTGTGGATATCGGACCGTTTTTGGTTAACCCTGCAAAGCAACTCCATCCATTAGAGACCCTATAATCTCTATAAAGAGATATCTGCATATAAATGTGTATCTGAAGACAAGGGAGTCGGGTCTGAGGGGTGATGACCAATCACACGTGAGCAGGCTTCGGTTACATGCAGGTGAAGACTCCACGCAGCATCAGGACCCATTGGCGATGATCTAGCTTGTTATTTAGCTCTATGAACAGAAATCTGCATTTGAATCGTGGAACTCTTGTGTTGTGAATTATTATTGCATGGTTTCTACCTATTGCCCCTGCTGATTCTACCTTCCCTCATCCTCCCTTGGCTGGCTGAACCAGAACCACCGTGGCAAAAGACCCGTCCCCGAGGGCTGGAGGAGGCACCGCCACATGCTGCAGGCGGCCCCACAGCTCCGGAGCGGAGGGCTCTCTGTCTGCCAGCCTCTTTATTTCCAATCTCTCTCCTCAGCAAAATCACCCGGAGAAGCGAAGCAGTGAAAGAAAATAAAGCTTCCGCCAAAGAGAGGATGTGATGGATGTGGGCCGGCCTTGTTCACTGATGGCACGGTGGGGGTTCTCCTCGTAAAAAGAGTAGAAACAGACATGGCAACACACAGGCTGACTGGATATATCAGAAGAGGAAGACTGCCATGCATGTAGGGAGTTAGAGGTTCACAAACATATTTCAGTAGCATGAGATTCTCACCATCAAGATTGAGTGTGCAGGTTGTTTTCTTTAAAATTGCAAATCCTGCAGCTGAATTAGCGTTTCTCTTACATTAGACAAAATGAATAAAAGGTGATGCAGAATGTAAGGACGTATAGTTGATTTATTTTGCACTTATCACAGATAAAGCGTCAAAGTGCAGTAAAGTAGTCAACTAAAACAATTAGGCAATAACAGGGACCAACAGTCCAACACACTGTAAACTAGAATGGGCACTCGGTAGAGCGCATACCTTCGCATATCACAAGATTCGGCATTGAATTATGAACATAACAATTGACTGTGGTATAGTAAAAATATGATTTTTAGTTTTTCATGACCTTGACCTTTGACCCGATCAATCCCAAAATCTAATCAAATGGTCCCCAGATAATAACCAATCATCCCACCAAATTCCATGCGATTCAGTTTAATACTTCTTGATTTATGCGAATAACACGCACACATACAAATACAAAGTGATCATTTAATCTCATCTCATTTGATCTAATCTCATCTCATTTGATTTAATCTCATCTCATTTTATTTTATCTAATCTCATTTTATTTTATCTAATCTCATTTTATCTAATCTCATCTCATTTATCTAATCTCGTCTCATTTCATTTGATCTAATCTCATCTCATTTGATTTTATCTCATCTAATTTCATTTTATCTAATCTCATCTCATTTGATCTAATCTCATCTCATTTGATTTAATATCATCTCATTTTATTTTATCTCTTATCTAATCTCATCTCATTTCATCTCACCGGATTATCACCAAAACTAGGGTGACCAGACGTCCGGTTTTCCCCGGACATGTCCTCTTTTTGAAACCAAAACAAAGTGTCCGGCAGGGTTTCCAAAAACGTCCGGGATTTTGCTTCGTCGGATATTTCCGTTTCTCTGGGTCTTTCACAAGTTTTTACCCCTTACAAGTTTTGTAAACGGTATCTACCTTACGGTCCACCTGAACAGTCATTGGTCGACTGATCTCAGGGTTGCCAGATAAACGAAATCCCCCTTTTAGGCATTTATATCACAAAACAGGCAGAATAAGAGAGATCCGTCTGCGTCTGAGCGAGCGCGCCTCACTCTGTGATGTGCGTGTGATGTGCAGGTGGGCAGACTTTCACTAGCACCCCCCCCCCCCCTCATGAAGGAGTTATGCCGAGGTGTCCTCTTTTTCACAAACTCAAATCTGGTCACCCTACCAAAACCCTCTTTAACCAATGTTACAATTCTGATTCAGTTCTTTATCGTGTCATCGGCCCTTTCTCAAAGCGCACTAGACCTGGGAGAACAGTAAGTAGAGGTTATGAGTCCCTTCACCGCCGGCCTGTGACCTCTTAGGGGCCCTAATGCTGTGGTCCTGTGCATTCTGGGTCGCGGTGAGCCGGGCCTCGCCGTACGTCTGTGGAATACGACGTAAACATGAAGGTGTTTAGAAACACGAGAATAGCGGTGCACTTTACATGTACATGTTACATGTTACATGTAGACTCAAATGTAAAAGGTGGAGAGAGAGAGAGAGAGAGAAAGAGAGAGGCTGTGCGATAAAACATGCAGCCGTGTACATGAGGTCTAAATACCCCCCCTCCCCCCCAACCCCCCCTTCCCACAGCTGTAGCTGCAGCGACTCCCCTACCTGCCGACACTAATATATATACATTACGCTCCATAAATTGGAGTTAGGGAGAAAAAAAAAAAGTACATTTCATGGTTTTCCCTGATGCAATTAAAGACTGCTAAACCTTGAGCGGCGGCTCGGTCTGTTTCAGAACCGTGAAGCGTAATATTAGATTTTCCCAGTTCCCCTCGCTAGAGCGCTGTGGAAGTGATGAGAAGACGGAGGAACTCCCTGCAGGAGAACCTCGAGAACGGTTTGCACCCGGCCCGGGTCCGAGGCCCACGACCGGAGATCATTTAAATGTTACGACCGGCGGGAGAATTTACATTGAATTATCCTCAAACTCTGAGAAGTGAAATGTGATTGGCCCTTACCTGTGTCTGAGGGGGGGGCAGCCGTATTTTGAGACACAATAGGGTTTGCGAGACGACCTTGAGGCCTCCATATGCGACGCACAAGGCGTTTTCTGATCTGCCATATTTATGTTTTTTTGTGATCAAATCTTTTATTGGTTTTCGAGATATGCAGATGCAAAGAAAAATATGTACACATTGAACGTACACAATGGTATTCAGACAAAAACATAAAAATAACAAGTGAAACAATAAATAATTAAAACTAGAACGGGCACTTGGTAGAGCACATACCTTCACATATCACAAGATTGGGAATTGAATTATGAACATTTTAGTATTAGTTGTATGCCAATTGGATAGAAATTGACCGTGCAAGATGTCAACCTTTTCATGACCTTGACCTTGACCTTTAAGCCCATCGGTCCCAAAATCTAATCAAATGGTCCCCAGATAATAAACAACCATCCCACCAAATGTCATGCGATTCGGTTTAATACTTTTTGACTTATGCGAGTAACACGCATACAAATACATAAACTAGAATGGGCACTCGGTAGAGCGCATACCTTCGCATATCACAAGATTGAATTATGAACAATTTGGCACTAGTTTCACGCAAATCGGATGCCAATTAACCGAGATATCGCAAATTTACGGTTTTCACCTTTTCGTGACCTTGACCTTGACCTTTGACCCAATTACTCCCAAAACCTATCGATTGTTCCTTGGGTCATGACCAATCGTCCCACCAAGTTTCATAAGAATCGGCTCAGTTGTGTCTGATTCAGACGAATAACAAGTTTTTCACTTTTTCGTGACCTTGACCTTGACCTTTGACCCCATCAGTCCCAAAAACTAATCGATTGTTCCTTGGGTCATGACCAATCATCCCGCCAAGTTTCATAAGAATCGGCTCAGTTTTGTCTGATTTAGATGAATAACAAGTTCTTCACCTTTTCGTGACCTTGACCTTGACCTTTGACCCAATCACTCCCAGTTTTGTCTGATTTAGACGAATAACGGACGGACGGACGGACATATTCACAAATAAATACACGCCGGCCAAAACATTACCTTCTGCATTTTCAATGCGAAGGTAATAAATACACGGCGATCAAAACATAAGCGTACGCATTTTTTTTTTCAAGGCAAAGGTAATAAAAATAAAAATAAATAATAAAATATATATATATATAAATAAATACAGTTATACATGCAAAAACCTGCACACACATTGATATATATATATATGCACATACTTGCATACCCCAATACATAGACACAAATACATAAGGTACATGTACCCCCCTCCCACTGTTGGCGACCCCCACCCCCGAATACATCTCCAAGTATTATAAAAGGGAATGTATTATATTATGTTACAATTATATAACAGTTATACTTATATTGTTGAATGTTGCCATCTTTAGGTTTCAATACTGAATTCAGAGCATGTTGCATGCCGCCCACACGGCTCTCAACACGGCCAAGCAGCTAGCTCGCGGCTAACAGCGCTAACAGTGCTAACAACAGCAAGAGAGCCAACAGTGTTTACCCGGCAACCCGAAGGTCGTACGCTACACGCTTCCACAAAGACGCCATCAGTTGGGACTTCGTTATGAGCGGCAGCCGCCATATAGGGTGCTAACATCCACTATGGCTAACATGCGCTAAAAGGCCCCATGGTAAACATGACTCAGCGATATCTTTACAGAATAAAGTTATTTACTGCTATATTAATGCCCTGAAAGTAATATAGAGAACATTTAAAGTTTGGTTTAGTCAAGGCAACTAAGGGCCAATCTGGTGGTTCTTGGTGTTGAAGGCGTGGCCCAAAGGTCAAAGGTTACTTAATTAAAAGGTAGGCCCTCATTTAAGAATATATTTATATTTCCATTCTAAACAATCCTTTTATTTTGTGAGATTTACTTTATTCCAAACTCTCTGAATTCGAGAGATTTCACCATATTTATGACTGAAGCGCCAAAAACGGACATCAAAGACTTTGTGTTCCATTCAAGTTGAATTCACAACAAAATTGGCAACAAAGAATAAAAGGAAAAGCGCTACGGAAATTCATGTTATTATGTGAAAAGAATCAGCAGACAAAAACATAACAGATTTAAATTAGCCTTTTCATGTTTATTCCGCCCCTTGATGATCGCCAG
This sequence comes from Liparis tanakae, assembly GCA_036178185.1. NCBI lineage: Eukaryota > Metazoa > Chordata > Actinopteri > Perciformes > Liparidae > Liparis > Liparis tanakae. Next base: position 2,829,792 of record CM070104.1, on the reverse strand, counting down.
ACAAGCGTTTGAGAAGAAGGCATCATCCGGTGGTCATAGGTCAATAAAGGTGATATTTATTAGAATATGATTTCCTTTACATGCAACTTCAGAAGAGCAAAGGTCAAAATATATAAACTAATATTGTTGAGCAATTTGGTGACTTTTAGTTTGCTGGAATGTTCCTTCAGGTACCTAAAGGTGATCTAAGTTCATCTTTGGTACAATTGATAACTATTTATTTTTTCTCCTTTATTCATGTAGACCAGGGGCGTCAAAAGCATCTCCACCGTGGGCCACATCAGCATCATGGCCGCCCTCTTAAAGGGGCGGAAACACTTTATAAACTCCTCGAAAATATTGTTAAATAACTCTCTTTAATTTGATTATTGTTTATTTGAGTGTAGAAATATCGTACATAAGAAAATGTCTCTTATATTACAACATAAATCCATTTAATTGTTTTATTTTTTTATAACTTTTTATTTAGCATTTTCCACAAACAGATTATTCCTTGACATAGAAGAAAAAAAAAAAAATATATATATATATATATATATTTATACATTTAATTTGAAACCTTCAAAATAAAAGCACAGGATTTTTTTCTTCAATTTCTTTAAGAAAAAGTGATCACATCTCTTTCAAGTCGTCAGTGGCCACATAAAATTATGCATTGGGGAAAGAGGGTATACGTTATTTGGGTAGACCCAACTTTTCCTTTTATAGATGCACATTAATTGGGGATGTCTTCTAAGATCTTGCTGTTCAATTTGGAACCGATAGTGGGTTATTAAACGAGAGGGCCAGACTATGAATCTGATAAAGATTTATCTAAAGGGCTGTTTGAAGACTGAAGCCAATTAGACACGATATGCAAAGGCCTCCAAGATTTACATTTTCTTCCATCAAGCGACAGATGGATTTATGTCACTAACGCCTCAGATCAGAGACCGAAGGCGCACACATTATTCATTCCACGCTGCTGCATGCATAATGTTGAGTTTGTAGGCGATAACAATATCGTCATGGAAGGTTGCGTCCCATGGCACGGGAATAGGAAACTCTTTACTATATAGTTCACGACTTAGTACATTGGAGTTTCGTTCGCAGGACGGATTCATTCTGTCTCCATGTATAAAAGCAATCAATCTAATTACGAGCCTTTTCATTCGCCAGAGGAGAAGGAGAAGAAAAAACATCGATGGGGTTTTGAAAACATATTTACAGAGGCTGAGGCAGAGAGCGTATCGGCAAATATTGGATTTTGCAGTGAAGGGAGCAAATGTGTCAGGGTAATGGGAGACACAGGGAAAACAATGACAATGCAAGACCAAATGAAGGGAACAAATCAGATGAATAAGAAACCCAATAAGTCAGGTATTAACAGAGACGATGAAGGAAGTACCACATTAAATGGGCTCGAGTAGCTCGTTGAACTAGGCACTGTAATATCACACAGCTGTCACTGGAAGGAAAACTGGAAACTGTTAACTATTGCCAAAGAGTTGATATATATATATATATATATATATATATATATATATATATATATATATATAAAATATGAATACATAAATACAGTATATATAAATCTAAATGTATATATACACATTTATATACATTTATATATATATATATATATATACTGTATTTATATATTTATATTAATATTACATCACAAAATGTTCTTTCTTAAAGGGCAAATATAGCTAAAATCTCGCATTAGCATCATATTTCAAAATATTTCTAAAAGTTAATTAAAAAATAAAGTCACTAAATATGTAGTCAAAGTCCAAATAAAACACAAAGTACCGTGTTGCCGTTCCAGCTCGGTGCTCAGACGTTCATAGAGTAGGAGAAATACTCGTGAACATATTTTCCTTTAGTACACCTAGCTAACGTACTTTTTGCGAAGTCATTTTACGAGATTTACATCGACTTCCGGTCCCACCGGAAGAGCTTCAAAATAAAAAAGGACCTAAAACACACAAAGGCACTTACAAAATAAAGGCTTGTGCGAAATAGTGGCCATATTAACAGAACCTTTTCAGAGTCATTTACATAGGGTGACCAGTGTTGCCAGATTGGAAATGGTGAAGTATTCTACCAAAGGCTCAAAATGGTCGTATTTGGAGGATATCGTGTATCTGGCAACCCTGAGATCGGTTGACCAATGACTGTTCTCTATACCGTCAGAGCTCGCGCAAGAAGGTGGAACGTAAGGGAAATACCATTTTCAAAACTCGTAAGGGGGGGTAAGGGCTAGTTTGCGAAAGACGCAGAGAAATATCCGACGAAGCAAAATCCCAGACGTTTTTGGAATTCCTGCCGGACGCATTTTCTAGGTCTCAAAAAGAGGACATGTCCGGGGGAAAGAGGACGTCTGGTCACCCTACGTGAACTCAAAACATTGACCATTATTTAAGGACCCGGATGAGGGGAGATGAACGGACGCTTTACATTCATGTCGCTAAGGCAACCGGATATTGGTGAGGACATTTTCTTATGTTTTAGTTCAACACTTAAAAAGTCAACGGGGTTTCATCTCCTGTCATGTTCACATTGACTTTTCCAATCTCGACAAATACTTTGTTTTGTCTCCCTCCTAGATCTCTTGAGATGGTATCGACGGACATGTTCAATATGCTCGTTGCTCTGGGAATCAAATCCCTTCCTGTGACTGCGTTAGCAAACACGGTTATACATAGATGTGCATGAGAAGAAACATTATATTGGGCCTACTAAGATTGTAGTAAGACGGATTTGGATAACCCAAAAACATAACAATGCTTTTCAGTTTCAAAACAGTGGAGGATACTGAATGTATTTTCCTTCTGCACGTCTTAACATTAGATGGCAACTGGCGCAGAGAGCGATATGCACAAGTAGGAGAGTAGCAATTAGAGGCACTGTGGAGTGCTGAGCCAATAGGCAGATAAAGAGCCCCTTTGCCCACAGTGTTCAAGCTGTAATTACGTGCAATTGTGCTTTTTTTTGTATGTGTGTGTGTGTGTGTGTGTGTGTGTGTGGCTTCCGAGCTGCTCCCAGCACCACGTTCCTCTCAAATGAGTCCTGTGGGGCTCACCTTCAATTTCCCTGCTCAGCACTTTTACACCACACCCACTGATGGCCTGCTCCGACTCATTATTGTGGAGCCATGTGTGGTTAAGTCTTCACGCCTACATACGCACAACTGTGCCTCTCTTTCCGCCCCGAACTTCATCGGTTTAATGTAATTAAACTGCAGAATTTGCATTTGAGAGATCGTCACAACTGAACCTGATGAACATACAGACGTGCTGAAACTATGCGACACTGATCTATGACTTTATAGCCACACTGGAAACTAGAACGGGAACTCGGTAGAGCGCATACCTTCTCATATCACAAGATTTTGCATTGAATTATGAACATGTTGGCATTAGTTGCAAGCCAATTGGATAGAATTGGATAAAAAATGTAATTGGATAAAAAAATGGTAAAAATAAGATTTGGACCTTCTCGTGACCTTGACCTTGACCTTTGACCCGATCAATACCAAAATCGAATCAGAAGGTCCCTGCATAATAACCAATCATCCCACCAAATTGCATGCGATTAGTTTTAATACTTTTTGACTTATGCGAGTAACACGCATACAAATAAATAAATACACGGAGATCAAAACATAACCTTAGGTAATAACATGCAGAAGAGCCTACAGGTATGCTATCAGCTATGCTAACAGCTATGCTAACAACTGCACCAGAATAACGCCAACGTCAGTAAGCTGCTAACCATCACAACACACACCCTGTTCTCCAAATCTCGTTATCGGAACATCGACTTCTGGTATTTAAACTACACGATGGCACGAACCAGCCTGAATGACTCTCGAGCCACGCTCCTCTTCGTCGTCTTCGTCATCAAACACTCCATGTTTTCCGTCCCTTCTGTACTTCGGGGGACATTTACACAATCACACACCTGGGAGAAATCTCCACCTAACAAGATTGATATGTCACCTGAGACGAGGAGCGAGGCGCCGAGTAAATGCTTCGCCATATTATCTCCCTCGTCCCTCCCCCTCTCCCCGTCTCGCTCCCTTCGGTGATGTCTCTCGCGCAGACAATCGGAATTTCAAATGTTCTCCTCCCGACGACATTTGTGCCGAGGGCTCCGACATAATGTTTCCTCAGTCGATTAAATATGTAAATAAAGATCACAGTGTCACGTCTGATTAAACAAACAAATTGCCAAATTAATTAAAACCTGTTTTTTTTGCCGACTGTACTTCTTTTTTGCGGATTTGTGTGAGAACATTGTGCTCCAATTGAGGGATAGCTGCACCTGTGAATGCTACGGTATGCGATGTATAGACCATCCACGTGCATCACATCCCCCAATTTAATTTTGAAGGTTTCAAAATAAAATGGATTGATGTTATAATGTTGGAGAGATTTTCATTTTATGTGGCCCCTGACGGCTTGAGAGACATACGATCACCTTTTCTTAAAGACATTTCTAAAAAAACATCCTGTGCTTTTATTTTGAAGGTTTCAAATAAAAATGCATTGATGTTAAAATATTAGAGACATTTTCATATTATGTGGCCCCCGACGGCTTTAAAGACATACGATCACCTTTTCTTATAGAAATGCATTTATTTATTTTAATTTGAAACCTTCAAAATAAAAGCACAGGATATTTTTCATAAATGTCTTTAAGAAAAGGTGATCGTATGTATTTCAAGCCGTCAGGGGCCACATACAATTAAAATGTCTCTAATGTTATAACATCAATCCATTTTTATTTTAAACCTTCAAAATAAAAGCACCAGATATTTTTCATAAATTTCTTTAAGAAGAGGTGATTGTATTTATTTCAAACCGTCAGGGGCCACATACAATGAAAATGTCTCTAATAGTATAACATAAATCCATTTCGATTTGAAACCTTCAAAATAAATGCACAGGATTTTTTTCTCAAACGTCTTGTAGAAAAGTGGATCGTATGTCTTTCAAGCCGTCGGGGGCCACATGAAATTACGTGGCGGGCCGGATTCGGCCAGCGGGCCTCGTGTTTGACACCTGTGCTCTAATGAATACGTTAACGACACCGTTGCAGTTATTTGTGAGCTCTGCCAATATGAGCTATGCAGCCACAGTGCCAACAGCGTACCTCTGGGTAGTGTTCAAGACATCTGTGCACACCGTTACATCAGGGGGCAGATTGCATATGTGCCTCCATCTGACGGCATCAGCTCGAAAAGCCATGCAGGATTTCTGCGTGTAGATAAAGTCGACATTGAAATTGGTGATAAAAAAAAGCTGAGGGAAACATCCATCATATCAGCAAGGGGTGTCCTTCTCTCAACACCATTAATACGAGGATATATTATCAGCTTCCCATTTAATCAGAGGCTTGGGAGACGTAGCAGGATGGCCGCCAGCGACTTGTGTTTCTGCATCTACAGCTCAGCTCCAGACCCACTAATCTGGAAGAAATCAAAGATTTACATTTTTTTTTTCCGAGAGGTTTGCGTTTGCCTCAAAGCCCGCTGACTCGGATGTTCCCCGGCACTTCGCAGGAAAAAAATATCCGTCTGGCACATTTCATATTCCGACACTACAAATATCTCTTTTTTTTTTTCCTCCAAAGAATGTAAAGTTGCTGCTGACATAAGCCGACATATAATTGATGAGGACACCACCAATTTGAGAACGGGGGGTGGGGGGGGGGCGTGACTGATCTGGAGACTTGACTGCGCGTTTAAAAAATTTCAACAGAATTCTCATCCATTTATTTTCATCCTCCACCAGAGTACATTTGAGCGCTGCTTCGTCAAGTGGAACAAATTGCTCGGTTCTCCGTTTCGTGGGCAAAATGAGATGAATCACTCCCAACTCCGAAACATGTAAAAGAAAATTAAGAGTGGAACGCTTTAGCCGGCGTCTCCTCGACAGGTTCGACTCCCTCGTAATTTTATCTGCTGATATCACGCTGACCTAGATTCCCTTATTTCTAAATCCTGCAGAACTTCCAGTGGCAGGTAATTAAGTGTGATTCTTTCACCTCGTTCGGCGGCGGCCGGGAGTCGGCTGCTGAGTCAGACGGCGGCGGCGGCGCTATGCGGCTAACGGAGATCTAGGGGCCACGTCTCGGCGCCGCCGCCTTTACTGTGTGTGTGTGTGTGTGTGTGTGTGTGTGTGTGTGTGTGTGCCAGCTGCCTGCCAGAGGCCCGGCCTCATTAGCCGAATTACAGAGATCAAACAGAGGGGCCGAGGAGCAGAAGAAAGAGAATCCGCCGTCCCTCTCCGAGATGATGGGATGAAAGGCACGCAGACGGAGAGGGGAGGGGGGGGGGGGGGGGACATTGTGAAACTCGAGTTTCTCGGGTTCCTTGTGCGCTGTAAATGAAAAACTGTATTGCACCTTGATGAAGGCGTGCACGTGTGTCTGTTGGCTTGCTAGTAGCATTGAAGTCAAGCATCGGCATCATCATCATCATCATCATCATCATCATCATCATCATCATCATCATCATCATCATCATCATCATCACGGTCTTGACGAAGCCAGAGGCGTGTTCAGGAGACACAGATCACTTGTTCCTAACTCGTACATATTGAACTACAACGGGCACTCGCTAGAGCGCATACCTTTGCATATCAGAAATCAAAAGATTGGGCATTTAATTCTGAACATTTTGGCATTAGTTGCATGCCAATTGGATATAAATTGACTGCACTATGATAAAAAGAAGATGTTGACCTTCTCATGACCTTGACCGTGACCTTTGACCCGATCGATGCCAGAATCTAATTAAATGGTCCCCAGATAATAAACAATCATCCCACTAAATTGCATGCGATTCGGTTTAACACTTTTGGAGTTATGCGAGTAACACGCACATAAATAAATAAATATTAAATGAATAAATAAATAAATAATAAATAAATAAATACACGGCGATCAAAACATAACCTTCCGCATTTTCAACGCAAAGGTAAAAATCGTTATGAGAGGAACTTACAACCAACTCCCATTTAAAACGGATGCCTCTAAATGGCCCGCAGAACTACACGAGGCCATTAGCAAGAAGAGTTTAGTTATTCCTGACGCTCATTAGCGGCAACCTGACCTGCCAGGTGTTTGTTCCACAACTATTTGAAAAGCCATTTTTGGTGATTTAATGAACCAAAACTTTCTGCGATCCAGAGCGGCTCACATGGCCATTCTTCGCTCGTTCTTTTAACCCTCCTGTTACCTTCTAATGTACTAACATATTTTACACCTAGAGAAAATTATTAGAATTAATATTGTTTTCCCAGTTTAAGTGTGAGGTATGTTTGTTTGTTTGTTGACGACCTAAATAGCCCTTTAAATAAATACAAAAGTAGATATTTCTTGTATGTTTTACACAGTGAAAAACAGCCTGGGGTCAAATTGTACAGGACAGGGAAAACATATCATTATGGGAATTTTATGTTTTCCCAGTTGTCCCCAATACATTATAAAAAGTCATAAAATATGAAGCAAATATTTTTTTTTTAGAGACTTTAAACATTGAATCGGGTCAAATTGACCCCAAAGGTAACGGGAGGGTTAAAGCATCCATGTTTTTCACATCTGGTTTACCCGGTTCTCTCACAGCAGTTATGCGATCCTCATGTTATATTATGTATTTCAGAATCAGTATTCTCTTGAGCCGTCTCTCACACACGTGAACCAGGTCCACGGCGGCCAGCAGCTCCTCGCCGGACACCGATTGGTCGGCGCTCTGCACATCTTGACCCGCAGCCCGAGAAGATGTGTTTTCATCCGACGCTCCGTCCTCCAACGACGCGTTCGGGGCCCGGTTACGACACACGGAAATTAGGAAAACGAGACAAAAACCGGAAGCAAAAGCTGGAGAGCATCCTTTCTTTACACCGCAAGAGGAGGACTGGCCGATATGTTATCATTAAACATTCAACGTCAGGAAAACATCGCCCGTCAACTTTGACCACGCATCGACCAATGCGCCGTCGATGTAAACAGAGTGCACCCCCCCTCACCCCCCGGTCAACGGTCAGCTCTCTGGAAAGACGAGGGCACAACGTTCACCCCTCTCACCCGTCGCAGGGTCAGCCTGAAGTCTTATTTAATGTTCCTACGCCCAAACATCAGAATTCCAGGGGCAGCCGGGTCCTGGTGGGTTACTTTACTTTCCATCTCAGCCCCCCCCCCTCCCTTTTTTTCTTCCCTGTCTGGGTGACGGTGATCGTCTCAACGTCCGCCACACTTAATCCAATCCCCGCGCTTCCCTCTCCGACGTTGATGAATGTATTCTGTTACACGCCGTAAGTGCTTCAGACACCGAGTCACCTCCAGGAAGAGAATCGCGAGGATCCAGCTGCCGTGCGAGGTAATGTCATTAGTGCTACCTGGTTGGATTCCACGTAAACACAGACAGTCATTCGGGTTCTGTCCGTCGGCTCGGGCTGAAGCGGAAGCTGAAGCCATCCTGCAGAGATGCAGCCGACGCTGACACCACCTTGCTGGAAGACCATGCCGTATGATGCCGACGGGTCGGTTGGTGCATATGAACCAGAACCAGAACCGCGTGGGCAGACTGTCATCCTGCTGCAGTAAAAATGCAAAATGTATGTTAAAAAAAAGAAGGTACAAACATGTGGAATCACTACCGCAGTAGTGCACAGGGAGCATAACACATCAACGCAGAATTAAAGAGACTTGCGGCAGCTTTAAAGTCAATTTGAGCCTCGAAAAAACAGATGAAACATAACATGAATAACGTTTGCATACATCTCAGCCGCATCACACTCGTCTTTGGCCGGGAGGAAGGGTCAACCTTTCGGAAAGCCCGGTGGAACGAGCAGAATTCAGAATTAAGTCCAGATTTCTGTTTAAAAAACACGAGAAAAGGTCAAAAGCTGCATCAAAATGTGTTTATCTCCAAACCGTTCAGCATGTTTCACTTATTATTCCGTATTTTAGCACTGAATTAAGCGTATTGCTCGGTGGATAAAGCCCCGGTTTATTCACGACTTGATTGATCCGGCCGGCGACTCGACGTTCGAAATCATGCCAACATTTAAAAAACCTGCATAATAGTATCAGCTGAGGATTGAGTCGGGTAAAGCTTACGCTGATTAAAGGTCCATAGGGGTGTACAAGTACAAATCAATAAATATATGCAGTTGGATTTTTAATAAAGCGCAGCACTTGTTCATGAAACCCACTTTAATGTGTTTAAGTTAAAGAGAGACTCTACGGGGCGACGTGCATACTAAAGGGTCCGGTACGCTCCTCGGAGACTTCTGCACACGAGCCACGAGCTCATCGTGATTTGTTTAGGCCCTCCGTCGGATTCACGCTCTCCAGTGGGGGAAGTCCGACAGCGCGCCGTAGCTTTAAGAGACCCTTCTCGGATCCTGGAGATTCAACGACAAAAGCCTCGTCGAGATTGAAGACCGGTAGTCGAGGTGAGGCTCTTCTAAATAAACGTTGTCTTCCATTTTAACTGTTCTCCTTCTTTTGTTGTTTCAACAACTTATAGTTTTTAGTTCAGCTTACTTGATAATTTTAAGGCAATCGATTTCCTAACTATTTCTAAGTAATGTGAACTCATTGACTTACTTAACTATTTTTAGTTATGCTTACTCAACTATTTATAGTTTTAGAACTAATCATTTTTGAGTTAACTTTACTAATGTTTACTGCAATCACATGAGTTGCATAAACTTAGGTTTTTTTAGCTTCAAGAACTTAAAATTATTGAGACTTGAAGCATTTTTATTTGACGTTTGACAACCTAAAATAACAGAGTTTTCCGAAATCTCCACTTTGGCCAGAGTTTTTAGAAATGATCGTTTTCCGTGATAAAACCTCCGTTTTTGTGTAAATGAAAGGCCAGAACGCATGAAAATATATATGTTTTCCCATCGTGTAAACTGGGTCTTACTCGAGGAGCGAGGCGACAGCAGTGGATCAACGGAGGGATCGCATCAGGGCGAGATGGACTCGATGGTCCAGACCTCCAGGTGAGGGGGGGGGAGGCTGGACTGCATCATCACTCGTGGAGTTGACAGCTTTGGGTTAGAACATCTTCCCGCTATAGACACTTCCCTAATTAAGTCCTGGCTTGCTTTTTTTTTAGAAAGTTAATTGATGAGATAATTGGGCCGGTGTAGCGGGCTTCGCCAGCCAATTACTTCTTTGGAGAAGTTTTAGACACGGGGGATGAAATTGCTTTTGTAGTAGTGGTCACGGAGGCTCCGAGAAACCATAAAATCAATTGATGGATTGATTAAGGAGAAAAATGTGCAAGCACATTAGAATTAAAAGGTATCTGGAAGTAAACATCTCAGAGCTTCATTGGGACTTCGCACGGTACGACTTTAGTAAATGATAAACGTGTTTTTAGTCATGGAAATGTAGGTGAAAGCCGACTGCCTTCCGTGATACTCTAAGTTGTCGTCTAGTTCATCCTATAGATATACAAGACAAACATCCAAATGACTTTCGTAATTAATTATAACCGAAATGTCGAAGCAACTATTTCAATGCATCGACCTTTGACCCAATCATTCATGGCCTCCTTCGGGTGAATCAACGTAATGTTGGTGATCAGAATGATTCGTTGAGTACGTTGCGGAGCGGCATGCCCAACCAAACGTTGATTTTGGGGTTCACGATATTTAAAAAGAAAGAAAGGAAAGAGTACGGCGGATACCACCGTCTATTCCGCGAATTGTGTCTCGATGATGAGACTTTCAGTTGCACTTCCGACGGAGCGGGAGTCAGCTAGAGTCGTGTTTAGATTTAGGATTATAAAGCTCTTCGTAATTAAATACCGCTAATATGAGGTTCTCGTCGGGAAAACAGGAAGGAAGGCCCGCCTCCCGCTTGATCCGATTGGCTGCCTCGGGCCTCTTGTTTGATCCGATTGGCTGCCTCGGGCCTCTTGTTTGATCCGATTGGCTGCCTCGGGCCTCTTGTTTGATCCGATTGGCTGCCTCGGGCCTCTTGTTTGATACGATAGGCTGCCTCGGGCCTCTTGTTTGATCCGATTGGCTGCCTCGGGCCTCTTGTTTGATCCGATTGGCTGCCTCGGCCGAGCGTGACATTGATGAGCAATGTGCCTCTGCTCCTCACGCTTAAAGTTGAGAATATTTTAACATTTAAGCGCGCCTGAAAAACGCCAGAAATAACACGCCGCGTCGCATTTAAAAGACGCTCCGTGCCGTAGGGAATCAATGGTTTTCCTAGCGATGAGTTTTTGAGAGTCGCGTCTGATGCGATCGAGCCCTCACACAGCTTTGTGCCTTCAGACCCAAAATAAATACTCTGAAACACAGATAACACACATCGACAACGTGTGTGTAGTGTGAAAGACGCTTCTCGCTCATCTAATTCTGAACATAAAAATACATTGAAAATCACTTTTAATTGTAGTCGGGCCTTTAAAGAAAAAGGTAGGATACGTTTCCATTTATACCTCAGACTCGTGCGGAACACTTTTCGTAGAATGGCGTCTTCATTTTAATGAAGATGAGGATATATTAAACATCTCAGCCATCAGACACCGCCGTGGAGAGGAGATGAAACTATTCTGAACACTCCACAAGTTGAATGCAAAGCTTCAGACGAGAACGCTCCGCATGGATCTCCCGTCCCCGGAGAAAAGAGACGGACTCCATTACAATCTACGTTCTCATTCGACCACTGAACGGTGTTGGCCTGGCCTTAAAAATAATCATTGTTGCACAACTTTTACATTACATAACACGTCATTTAGCAGACGCTTTTATCCAAAGCGACTTACAATAAGTGCATCAACCTAGAGTACAAACTAAGAACAACAAGAATACAGAAAGTACAATTTCCTCAACATAGTCGAGCTACAAACGTAACATAATAAGAGCTATTAAGAGCCACAACTTGACGTTAGGAGACACAATTTAAAGGAAAATTAGGGAAAATTAAGAATCAGAGGTTTCATGTGATGAAAGCTTCTGTGAAACTATTTATTTTTTTATTAACAAAAATTAAATGGTTGTCTTAGTGAGTAGTAAATACCTACTGTGCTCACTTTGTGATGCATTAACCTTCACTGTAAATCCAGAAGTAAGTATTTTTATTTTCCATAGGTACATGCATAACGTGTACATAAAAAAATGTACGAATGGAGGACCGTCCAAAGACCGAGGTCTGTCGGCTCCTCTGAGATGAGGAGTTGGACAGCCCCGCCCCCAACCCTTTAGCCCCGCCCCTCCCAACTACTACAGACACACAAACAGTTCACACACATATGGATAAAAACATAAAATATCGTACAAGCAACAACAACAAAAAACCCATGCTACCAGAAGAAGAGTTGTACCCTCATAACTGGGTCACACATCAAATATGCAAACTAAGCATATTAGTCAGAAGCCTTTTAAAAATGCTTGAGACTCGCAACCAATCACGCGTTGGCAGAGGCTTTGCTAATTCTAAGTTCATATAAAATATGGATGAAGATTAGATCTCAAGTCATCCGACAGCCTTTTCATCCCACGATCCATCAAGCCCGAAGTCTATTAGTACAGTGTTGATAAGAGAAATAGGTCACACTATTGATAAAAAAACACTTGAAATATCTTTGTTCAAAATATGAAATGACAGACAAAGATGACGGTAGAGATAAAGTCTTATCAACTCGTCATTCAATCTCCCGAATCTCTGAAGTTATGCCAATAAGGATATTAAAGGAGATGCAAATGCACAATCACAATTTAACACAGTAGACAAAGAGGAAATGCTCAAACTCTCTTGTGTTTGTTTAGTTAAACAAAGATCTGACAGGTCCTAGTGCTGGACAAATGTTCAGGATTCAGAGAGTAATAATATAAGGTCTTTAATAAAAAACTAGAATGGGCACTTGGTAGAGCGCATACCTTCGCATATCACAAGAATTATGAACATTTTGGCATGAGTTGCATGCCAATTGGGTAAAAATTGAAAAAATAAGATTTTGACCTTTTCATGACCTTGACCTTTGAACCGATCAATCCCAAAATCTAATCAAATGGTCTCAGGATAATAACCAATCATCCCACCAAATTCCATGCGATTCGGTTTAATACTTTTTGACCTATCACGCATACACGCACGCATGCATACAATGCGAAGGTAATAAGGATCACAAAGCATGTTTATCTGTCCCACGCTCACAGGCCGAAGAGACGCTAAATGCAATTCAGTTGACTTTCTATCGTATTCATGCAAGAGGACAAACGTGTCGTGCCTCACAACTCCTACGCTATTGAAGGCATCCTTCCACTGGGCTCAGAGCCAACCATTGGTTAGTATGTTGGTCACATGCTTAGACCCTTAATTTCACAGCATGCTATTGGCTAACCCCTACAGGAGGCGGGGTAAACATATCTACTACACAACAATGCTACTCCCACTCATATATGTCATATACATTCCTTCACAATAAGAGTTTTCAGAATAAAATGTCTGCTACCGGTAACGACGATCTCTAGTAGAAAATCCCATTCTGACTCCGCCCCCCAAAGTCAATACATTTCATTCATACTCACGTCAGGCCATAATTATAATAAGCATAACACATCTTACAGTAGCAAGAATAATATAATAATCATATTTTCAGTGACAATGACTTTCTACTAAATGTTTTAATAATACATTCTTTTGAATATCCTTCATAATATCCTTTATTGATTATCCTAGCTTTCTTATGTATTCATTTAAAACCAAAGACTTTCTTATTTTCATGTGCAAGTATATATAAAAAACATTACAACAATACATTTTCCACCGCAGCTCAGGGAATATAGTGTTGAAACTATAACCATAAACCAAAATATGGTAACTATAACAATACGTGTTGCTCCGCACCACTTCCATCTGCTTAAAAAGAAGAAGAAGAAACTCCCATATCAGCTCCGCGTGCTGGCTCGTTATTTCCAGATGTTATAAATAAAAGATCAATACTCCCTTTGAAAAACATTACTCCGAAAAAAAAAAAGAAATCACCATATTGTCTTTTTGCGAATGGATTTTTCATATTGCAGAAGCAGCTCAGTGCGACGTTCGGGTTCATCAGCTTCCAGTCCCGAAGACTCGCAAGTCATCACGCGTATCCCCTCTGGGGTTCATGGACCTGTGCACAAAAATTTGTTTTTTAATACATTACAAAGTTGTTGCGCTACGTGACGGACCGGATCGAGACCAACATTGACATTCAAACGGCTACGCCACTGGGATGAAAACAATCTTTGGCATAATGCCTCTCAAAGCAGAACACAAACACCTTCTGCCTTCAATATGCATTACATATTTACACTGTGGGTGGTGGTGGTGGTGGTGGTGGGGGGGGGGGGTGGTGAATCCACCACTGTGTGGAGCCTTTCAGCCCTCCTGAGAGGTCACATGTCCTCATTGCTCTGGAACCAACTTTTTTCCACCAGCCATTCATCTATATTTGCACAACCTCCTTATTTGCCGAGAGGATCTTATATCAAAGGTTTCTGAGAAGAGCTTCGACATCTCCGACATCTCCGACTAGGAGAGAGAAAGAAGGGCGAGAGGAAGGATGCCCGAAGGAAAGAGGACACATACTAGTCCTTTTGGTCTTCTTTTTTTAATTTTTTTTAACTGGGAAATATAAATTGGTTGCACTGATTCGCAAAAGCTTTAAAATGTCTATGCACATTGAGAAGTTCACTTTTAACCATATATATTAGGTCACACGTTGATCAATATACAAAACAACTACAGGATTAAAATATTAAAATATTAAAGTATTTTCAACTTACAGTTCAGCTTTTATTTTCTCAACCTTCTGTATGACCTCGTCAGCTTAATCACTCTCACCTGCTCACTCCCCTAATTAGCTCATTCAATGCACCTGTGAGTCACCCCCACCTCAACAGCTCATTCACAGCGTTTCTCAATCAGCGTACTTGTGCGTCCTTTCCTCTACTTGCGTCCTTTCCACTACTTGTGTCCTTTCCTCTACTTGTGTCCTCGTGTCTCCTCATCAGTCTCAGCCCGGGTACATGTTCACATTCAAAGTTCCCTTCTCTCTCTTCACGGTCAAAATGCCCGGATGTGACTTGATCCTCCCACTTTACCCAGGATGCATCAGAGGAGACTTGTGCGTACTCTAGCCAGCAGATATCCCACAACGCATTTCACCAGCAACCGGAAACATAAGCGGAGGAGAAAATAAACTACTGACAGTTGACTTTTTATAAATACTGTTGTTGAGTCAGGAATGTCATTTTAGGATGTTTTGTTTATTTGACTGTAAAAAATAATTTACAGTAAATAATTAGAGTAAACTCAGGAGCAAGAACAGCTGATGTGGTGACGTCATCAAGTCAGCCGCTGGTCCCATCGCAGAAAGACCGTCCTCCCGTCCTCCGGAGTCTGGACTCCCAAGACCAGACTCCAGAAGAACACAAGTCTGTAGTCGTGTTCTTTGAATTGAGAAACACCGCGTGCTTTGAGAGAAGCAAACTTTAAATGTGAACATGAACTCGGGCTAAGACTGATGACGTTTCACGAGTCCACGAGGACACAAGTAGAGGAAAGGACGCACAAGTACGCTGATTGAGAAACGCCGTCAGTGAACCCGTTAGCCACACCCACCTCTTCCCGTTAGCCACACCCACCTCGTCAGCTCAATCGCTCTCACCTGGCCACACTGCTCACCTAAAGTCAAAGTCACCGAGTGACTGAGTGAGAGTTACTCAAGTAGTATTCTCATTCAAAGTATGAAATATTTAATGTACTTAAGTATCAAAAGCAATTTTCAGATATTAAATGTACTTAAGTATTGAAAGTTCTAAGTAAGTATTAAGTATTAAAGTAGAAAGTACAAGTAATCATAAAAAAGCATGGTCAGCATTTGGCCATCATGACCGAGGACGTGTTGAACATAATTGGGTTGCCTCCATCCTGGAGGAACAATGTTCAACATAATATATTGTACATAAGTATATTTTTGCATCTACTTTGAATGTAATATCATAATTCTCCGAAAAGCACTGTGACACTACGAAGGAGTTGTAACTGGAGGACGTGGAGGGAAAACGCATAATACTGTGTTCTTTAAAAAAATAAAGCGATTTGATTTTGTCGCGGGGAACGAAGGTTTCTGGGGAAATGTATCGAATTTATTTGCAAAATGTAGCAAAATAAACGTGAGAATCAACAGAAATATAAATAGTAAAGTACAGATCTACCAAAAAAACTACTTAAGTTCAGTAACAAAGTATTTCTACTTCATTCCTGAGACAATTCATCATAAACTAGCTGATGTTTATCAAACTTATAATGATATGAACTTTAAGCAGCAAGAAGCCCATTATCGCTCATGTTGGCGCCGTGTGTCTTGCCACCTGATGAAGTAACCCCAATATTTTCTCTCATCAACTCCTCCGGGAAATATCCAGCTCTTTAGCTGCTACATGCTCCATTATGTTCACCAGCTAGTCTTTAACTATGTCTCACTGCGATGGGTTTTATTGTTGTTGAAAACATCTGCCTGCTACAGCTGGAACATGCGAAGAGCGGCGAGAGAGAACCGGCGCCGTAAAGTTCCGGGCCGGGCAGTTAAATAATGAAACTCACTTTAAAGGCCGAACGGAGCTGCAGATTATCTTGTTTCATGTTGTTATTTGATACATTGTGATCATAACAACATAAATTACAGCGGCTATAAAGTTTAAAGGTGCTATATTTCTTGACACGGTCATGTTAAATAAATAATTTAATTTTCTAACCAGACAATTCAACGATGCTGTTGTCAAAGTGCTGAGGTGGACATTAGAGGGTAATTTCGCCACAACATCAGTGTTTAACGGCCTCTAGTTGTGCGGAGCCGTGACCTTTGACCTCCACGTGTTGGAGATGGAGAGAACATCTTGAAGTGTTACTGCTAATAGTTCCTTTAAAGGTTAATGGCTTGAAGCTTAAAGCAATGCGAATTGCTTTTAAAGCGCTGCAAATTAATGAGGCCGATGTTTGTGATGTCGTGAGGTGAAAATACACAACGTGGACAGCAACGCATTAGAGGGGTAAAGCACGGCCGTAAAATGAAGAACTCGACCGGGCCAAGAACTCGGACGTCAAACAGTGGAGTTCACTTGAGTTTAAGTAAGGCCACTTAAATAATGTGCTGTTTAATAAAAATGTTTTTTATTATTTCAAACTGCTCTTAGTATGGACTCCGGACAAACATAACTCAGGATCACTGGGCCACTCAAACCCCTCTCCCACGTTGCGCTGGCGGTTCGCCGGGAAGAACATTCAGTAATTGAGTCCACTAAGCTAACAACTCGAGTGAAGATGGCACTCCTCCGATGGGATGCGCCTCTAACGGCCGGTGCACAGTCACCCCGGGGCTGTGAGAGCAGGACATGCAGCTCTCGCTGCTGCATCGTGAAGTTAGAGTGCCCTTCAGACGCCCTTCAGACGCCCTAGCACAGGGTTCGTACAGTCATGGAAAACCTGGAAAAGTCATGGAATTTTAAAATGGTAATTTCCAGGCCTGGAAAAGTCATGGGAAAAAATGTAATCATAAAAGTAAAAAAAAATTCATGGAAATTTGTCATAATCACATATTCATTTACGCCGTGTTTGAAATAATGAATATGTTTTTTAAAGAAAGTCGCTCACTTTTGGGACTGCAGATGAAAAATAGCCGCTTGGCTAACTCTGGCACATTTACAGAAATGTTTTTTTATCAATGTGCACTGTCCCTTATTAAATAAACCATATAAAATTAAAAAAAAGGAAACCGGCGAACGCTCTCGATACGCAACATTTTCTAAATTGTTCATGTTTATACCGAGATTTCAGTTTTGTCATGAAAATTTGTTTGAAGTCATGGAAAAGTCATGGAAATCAATTGGTCAACATGTGTAAGAACCCTAATAGCATTGAGCATCTCTAAGGGCTGGACCAAGTGGACCTGATTCAGGCCTAACTATGCGACTATTAAAGAGGAATGATAGGTGCTCAGTGTATACTAAACCATCCCCCGGCAGCTTATAAGCCTATAGCAGCATCTCTAGGGGCTTGTCCATGGCAAATCTGATTCAGGCCGAACTATATAAGCTAGGGTGGGGGGGTAGTAGTGTATAGCATGCCACACAAACAACAATGCAACTAGTGGAGGCGGCAAGGTGCTCCGTGTTGCCAGGTTGGAGATGGTGAAGTATCTTACCAAAGGCTCAACATGGTCTTATTTGAAGGATATTTTTTGTGTATCTGGCAACCCTGAGATCGGTTGACCAATGACTGCTCTCTATACCGTCAGAGCCCCTGCAAGAAGATGGAACGTAAGGGAGAGACCATCTCCAAAACTTGTAAGGGGTAATAACTAGTTTGTGAAAGCCCAGAGAAACACAATTATCCAACGTTTTTGGAATCGTTTTTGGAATCCCTCCTGGACGCATTTTTTAGGTCTCAAAAAGAGGACATGTCTGGGGAAAAGAGGACGTCTGGTCAGCCTCTATAAGCACTATCAAAATGGATGTCTGGTCAGCCTATGTAAGCACTATCAAAGAGGACCAGACTATTCCAACTAGACCTTCTGGTGTGGTCGGATCCAGGTCAAGGGTCCAGAGACAGCAGCGTCTGGGCTCAGTCCGCCTGTTACTGACCCCCGATGTAGAGCCCATCATGAGTTTCTGTTGGAGTTATTCATAAAAAAGAGTGTGGTTTCTTCGCTTTCTCCCCCCTGAAGGGTTATTTGGGAGTTTTTCCTGATTCGATGTGAGGTTTTGTGACAGGGATGTATGTCTATGTGTACAGATTGTAAAGCCCTCTGAGACAAATTTGTAATTTGTGAAAATGGGCTATACAAATAAACTGAATTGAAAAAATGAATTGTTGCAAATATCAGACACTTCAGTAAGAAGTCCAATCTCTCCTTTCAGACCTCCATCACTCCGTCTTTAATCGACTGAACTCCGTCACTGGACCTTTTCCCTTTTCCTTGTCCAAGACCTTTCGCTGAACACACACGTGGAGACAGGCCAATCATCTGCAGACGATATGAAGAGACATTACTGAGTGAAAAAAGAAAGAAAAGAAGACTTTTAGCTCTTTTTGATTAACTTTAAACCTTCATGGATTATTGTAAGGAGCAGAAACTCAACAGCTTTAGGAGCGATAATGCAGAATGCGTCTCAGACCGATGACGTCTATGTCAATACAGAAGCATCATTTTCATAGTTTACAGAAACCCTCCTTTTTTTCCAACTTGCACATTTTACATTTAAATGGTTTGAATCCCTGCACTCTTGCTTTTTCAACATGTCTCAGAGCATCACGCATGTACAGTACTTCCTTGAACTACAGCCTCCGTCTCTTGTGCCAACAACAAAACAAAGTAACCATAAATCGAAAGGCCAGCCGAGGCCAAACAATCACATAAAAAACTAATATTAGCTAATGTGTTTGTCCCGCCGCCGTGTCTCGCAAAAAAAAAAGACATTTTCCGGCATCGAGAGTCATTCCTTAAAAAAAGCAAACATTAACACAGCTTTGAGCCCGGATATTTACGAGCCTCAAATGAGCCCCGGAAGATTAAACATTCTTTTGTCTGTTAGGCTTCAAACAGAATTGTTATCGTAGGGGAGGTTGAACAATCCCATGAAAGGTTTCTGAATAATTGCACCATGTTCTGTACGTGTCTTGATCTCGGTACATGCTCGCGTTCCCAGCGCTCCGTTTTCATGCGGTTGGAGAACAAGGCGAGCCTCAGATCTTTGCAGAAATTGGCAACTAACAAAGATCTCGAAGATCAAGAGCTGGGGATTTTATTTTTTGACGACAGCATTCAGTGTTATGCAAATATCATTTCCTGTCTGGCGCAGATTTTTTATTTTTTCTTCTTCTTCTACTGAGCTCATGAGAATGGAATGAAATGTATGCACGGTTGAAATGTGTGAGCGGCGCTGCAGCCGAGGAAACATGATTTATGGCATTCGGGGGCTGAAAAATGCCAGTTTGGGACGAGACGGACCCATCGGAGCCTCCGGGGTATCGTTATCATGAAAAACCAATACAGCATCTTTCGATATGCAATTCCCACGATAATCGTGTAAAAGTAATTCAGTTTAGAAGAAATCACATGTTCACATTTCACATATACATAATGTCTTTGAAGCACCATCAACGGAGCTTCCCAGAACAGGAAATATAATGTATATCGGAAGGTGGGAAAACTCGTAGCAAACATCTTTCTTTCAATGGCTCCAACATTCATGATTGTATGATGTAGAGATGTAGAAGGTTATTTTTATTTGCACATGTACCTAAAGGAAGGCTTATGTTTTACATTAATACATAAAGAACTAGAACGGGCACTCGGTAGAACGCATACCTTCGCATATCACAAGATTGGGCATTGCATTATGAACATAAAAAATGACTGTGCTATGGTAAAAACCTTTTCATGACCTTGACCTTTGAGCCAGTCCATCCCAAAATCTAATCAAATGGTCCCCGGATAATAACCAATCATCCCACCAAATTTCATGCCATTCGGTGTAATACTTTTTGAGTTATGCGAGTAACACGCATACAAATAAATAAATAAATACATAAATAAATAAATACACGGCGATCAAAACATAACCTTCCGCATTTTCAATGCAAAGCTAAAGATATTATCAATAAGGAATATTATGGAGAATATTGAGATGAATGTATTGTAAAGCATAAGAGGAAGACTTTTTTTAATTATAACTCTATGTAATGGCAAATGTAACAATTATCTGTATGATACGTGGGAATGAATGTTAGTTTATTGTTTAGAGATGATGGATGAAATGAATGCCGGTTGAAATCCGAGATGTACCTTTATTCTGAAGGCAACATAATAGGTTTTATTCTGAAGGAACTTCTGGTCCAAATTACCTGAAGTGTGATATTTGAGCTCGCCATCTTGAGAATTGGCCTTAAGCCAACCAACGTATTGCATTGTTTGAATAAGCGACTAACTTTTGAGTGACTGGTTACTAAATAAAGACGTTGTGATGGAAAGAGTTATTATCGGATTGAGTTTGCTACGCAGAGGAACTGACTTAATCCATCAACTTTTACCATTAAATATTATTAAACATTAATTCATCGAATCCTGAATTTCCTTGATACGTTCTGGTAGATCCAATCGTATCGACGACGACACTAAATGACATCTAATCTCATGTAAAAGAAGAGTTGGAGTGTATTATAGATGATGCGTCACACACACACCGCCTGAACTCTGAACCTCACCCAGCAAAACCGCCTCCAGTCACGTCTTGTATTCTTGTATTCTCTTCTGAAAAGGGTTCAGGTAGCACCGTTTTCCAGATGTGCAGTGTTTCCAAGCAACAAGGAGCGAACAAAGAGCAAACACCGACTCCAACCTGTTGAAGTGGCACTTTTATGTGGTGTGTGTGTGTGTGTCTTTGCAGCCACAATCCATACCCTGATGTTAGGAGGGGGACTGAAACGGTGAAGTGACATCCACAACATCTAAAGCGAGGACGCCTCAATGGAAGGTTCTCATTTCTTCTCCAGCCCAGTCTCATGTAACAGTCGGTTTTCTTAGTGTTCCCATAGTGTGGTACCCTGTTGCAGATCACATCTCATTAGAAGGAAATATGACACAGAGTTCATGCACATGTTGACCAATGGGTGTCCAGGACTTTAAACCGAATTTAAACCAATTTACAGGACTTTAAACCAAATTTCCATGGTGTCATACATTAAAAAGTGAGAAAATGTTGTATTTAAACTAACAATGAGAATTACAAAGCAGATCGTATATAACCTTATATGAAAAAAATTAGTGTGATTTGAAGCGGAGTCAGTAATGTGTGAAGGAGAGATGTAAATGCATCCATAAGGAGAGAGGAGAGGATAGAGGTGCTCAGTGTATCCTAAACCATCCCCCCGCAGCCTATCAGCCTATAGCAGCAGCTCTAGGGGCGGGACCAGAGCATACAGTATATATCCTTATATGAAACAAATGAATGAGAGGTGATAGTTTGATTCAAAGAATAAACATTTCTGTCTTTTTAGTGAAGGTGCGTTCACTTGCAACGCGAAAAATGGCTTATATTTTGAGCGTCATTCTTTTAAAACTGAATGAACGTATAAATATAACACATTCCCATGAATTTCCCAAAACTTTGAGGGCCTGAAAATAACCATTTTAAAATGACATGACTTGTCCATGTTTTCCACGACTGCACGTTCCCTGATGACAGTGACGAGAACACTTTAAATATGGGGTTATTCGTTATCTTTCAAATTCTCACACATTTTTATTTATTTCCATTATACAGTCTTGGCTATCACCATTTTGTTTTAAATGGCATTATAAAAATATAGAGCTGTGAATGGGGAGTCCATGCACATTGATAGCACTCAATCTACATGATGGGGTTGCAGGGAGCCTGTCACACTAATAAGCCCTCGATGATACCGCTCTGAATGTGCTATTTACTGAGCGAGCACACTCCATGCACCATTATTGCTGCACATTTGCTATAAAAATATATCCAGTTATAACGACCATCAGCGTTGCATATATCTGCCAAGTGATATAAGTTTGCGGTTATTTGCTCCCAGGTGAAGCAGAGCAGTCGCTGTCCTCTCCCAGGTCTAAATCCCCTTAGATCTGGGGAGAGAGAGAGAGAGGGAGAGAGAGAGAGGGTTCGGAAGATGTCGGCAGGATGAACAGAGCGGCGACAGGTGAGAGAGGAGAGAGAGGAAGAGATGCTCTGTCAATCTCGTTAGTTGAAGAAGAGGACGAGCATGTGAACGTTGGTTTGAGGGATGGGGAGAATCCATCCGGCCTTTCTCCCGTTGATGGGCAGAATGGATTCTTCCTCTTCCAGCGACATCGTTACATGGATGTGAGAACGATGAACACATTTTTGGTTTTCATAAGGTTTATTTATAAAACATGTTTTGAAGGTTAGAAGTGTGATTGAAACCTATGTATATGGAAGATACATATATATATATATATATATCTTACCAGGATGCAAAGGATTATTTCACCCCCCCTAATATATGTATATATATATATATATATATATATATATATATATATATATATATATATATATATATATATATATATATCTTACAAGGATCGAAGGATAATTTCACCCCCCTCTAAAATATAAAAAAAAAAATATTTTTTATTTCATATTAATTATCTGAATTGTCTGATAAGTATTATTTAGGATAGAAATATATAAGCATTGTTTCTTCTACCTATGCCTTTTCATTATTTCTGTTTTGTATATTATATATAATAGTACTGTATTTATTGCAATACTTGACTGAATAAAAGCACTCAACTACACAACAACAAGAACAATTTAATTTCTAGATATATTGTACATGTGTGATGTGATTGGGTCTTTACTCTCTAGAGGGATGCAGGTGTGTCTACACACAGACGTACCAGATAGTGGCGACTCATGGAATATCTTTTCGGGGTCGGGCCATCCAATTATTTTCAGCAAACATCCCAGAATGAACACTCATTTCAATATTAAGGAAATGTATATTAATATAATTAAAATATCGGAATTATACATATCTCCAAAACACAAATATTGACAATTTCTAGCATTTTTAAATATAAGTAAAATTAAGATTTTTTTCTATTGGCCAGCCGCCACTGGTACAAGATGTGTGTGTGTGTGTGTTTAGTAGACCTCATTTTATTTATTTATTTTAATGTTCCTGTTCCTCTAGGCCGGTGTACCACTGGGTGGGTTGGGTTTGTTGTTTGTTTGTATATAAAAAAGACGAAAAACAATGTAAATATCAGTTAACGTCCGTATTCACTGTGTTATGTACCTGTCAATATTTCTAAATAAAAAGAAAAGTTAAACTACAATAACGGATGTGGAGGGTGGAGAACGTGCAGACGGCAGTCAACGTCATTACAGAAGCTATTTGGACCGAATATGACACTCAGCGCAAGTATTGATGATCATTTGAAATGTAGCTCATGTTGAACCCCCAAACAGAAAACAGGCTCCTGCTTCTGTATTCATCGATTCATATCTAATCTCCTTTCTCTTCACCTCGGCTTGATATATCTTTAATGGTTGAACTTCCCTTCAGACGGATTGATGCAAAGTCATTGACTCGTCTAAGAGGTTTCGTTGCAGACCGGTTCATTCTGCTCCGTCAGGGGTTAGACCACAGCCTTATTAATAATAAAGGAGAAAGACAGTGCACCTTTCCAGATTACTGAATTTCCTTGAGTGACTGGGAAATACAGGACATACCCTCAAAGTCCAAGCCCCAAGGGGAGCGATATGGTCGGCTATGTGTGCGCACAACAGATATATTATAATAATATATATTAATGCAAAGAATAGAGAGATGTCGATAGTTATTTCTTGTATTTCGAATTTGCTCGTTCACACTCTCGCTCAATGGAGTCAGTTTCTAAGTTTCCTTTCATTTGCTTCAAGTAACGCTAAACGTAGGCAAGTAACAATCGTTAATAACTGCGGATATATTATATTATATACATCCACATTATGTAACTACCTGGACTTACAAGTTCACTCTGTGCATAATTTACTTCGAGCAAACCTCATTGGCTGTCGTTGACGAGACACGTTACTCGGTAGAGGGAGAAAGCCAGCGCAGCAGCCTCCCCCAGGTCCTAGTGCCTCAGGGATTATCGTTAAGTATGATAATAGGCTATTGGATTGTAATTTAAAGGGAGGGGAAAACATACAAACCAGAAAGCACACACATAATATAGCATGTTAGAGTTATAAATAGTACATCCATGTGAGAAACAAAAGTTTCAGTTTAATCGCATCACAAGAAAAAACCCAAAAACTTTTAAAGCCAATCATGCAAAATAATTATTTTGGGGGGTAGGGCTAAAATCGCCCCTGGTGCAAACCATTCTGGTTTCCACGACAAGGTATGTTAGCTCTTATGAATCTATACCTTCTCCGTGAATATAATGTTTTTATAATGAAACACAGCCTCAGGGGGGAAGGCTGAAGCATGTAAATTGCTCGGAGTGTTATTAATGAAAGGGTTTATCGGACTGGAAACACGGCCTCTAAAAAAAAAAAGAACGCCCGTTTGCTCACCATCTCGTGCTTTTGGGTAGTAAGTTGATAAGTACTGTCCAACTAATGCAATGTGTAAAAGAAATGGAGTATTCTGTATTCTGCAGGTTTCAATGGTTCTCTGTACCCTTCAACTTTGCCCGCCAGTCAGTGAATAACATTATTTGTTTGATTTGAATAGAAATGTGCTGACGCTAAGCGTATCAGAATGCATTATACATACTTCTGGTTTTGAAGAAAAAAAAAAAAAAGTCCATTTTGCATCATTTTAGCAAAACGAAGCTAAAGGTGTGAATCGTTTTTTCCAACGCCTGAAGCGGTGATGCTGTGGTATATATGATATTTAATAACCGAGGGACGACTCGCTGGATCATGTGTACAAGAAAATATGAAAATACGGAATCATACCCAGCCGCCGAGCCACGTCTCGAAGCGCCGTCTTTCTACCTCCTTGCAGATAATTTTGTTAGTGAAAAATAAAGAAACAACAGAAGTCAATATGTGTCAAATTCAAAAATCAATCGTCTCATTAGGAGATACATCGAGGAACATGTTTCAGACAAATGAAACGGGATAGCCTGAAATTCACTTCGGCCTTTGCTTTTTGGTTTTCGTTAGTGATGTAATTACACTGATATTGATTTATTGTATAATTAAAATAAACAAAAAGTTGAAAAAGAAAACATCCTTAGCAGAGACATCCAGGCAGGTTTATTATTTAATACACATCTCCTTCACATCATTGTATCTGTTTAGTTGAACACGGTATTTGACTTTAATCATAATAAAACCCCAAATTCAGGTAAATGATGATGCATGTTGACGTGCTGGTCTTGATCTACGAGACGTCAGAGCGTCGTGCAGCAGATCAAAATGAAAACGTTCCCACAGGCAATTTGCATGATGATAATAGCTCACGACCTGTTGATGGCACCAGGCTATAATAACGACCTCCTTTCTCCTTCGCAGCGTGGCTCCGACTTGAACAGTCCCACGTTTGTGAGACATCCTCAACAAGTATAAAGCAGAACGAGTGGTGAGTTCTTCACGGTGAATGAAGCAGATGATAACTGTTTCCATGGAGTAAAGTCACAGAGATAAGCCCCGCCCCCTCTAAGGCGGGACGACATCTAATTGGCTACAAATCGGCCTCAACACGTATAAAGCAGAACTGGTGGTGAGTTCTTCATGGCGGATGAAGGAGATGATAACTGTTTCCACGGAGTAACGCCACAGAGATAAGCCCCGCCTCCTCTAAGCTCCGCTCCCTCTAAATTGCGAATTTCCGCAACGCTTTTGTTGTGAATGCAGCATGATGGCCCCGCCCCCACCTCTTTCACCTTTCCCCTCCTAGCTGGAGAAAGTCCCTTCCCGTGAGTTTAGTGAGTTTACTTCCCACTTTGATTATGCACCAGAAACATTCCCCCTCTTCAGAATTTGCAAGTATAATTATGCAAGCAGGCGTATGGTGCAGCTCCCTCTGAATTCAAAACACATTTGGACTGTATATGAGTCAAGACATTTCATATTAAACACGATTTGTCATGGGGGGCTAAGGGAAAATAAAAGGTCGGACGAAATAATAAACAAATACTGTATGAATAGGGAAAGGCAGTTTTGGGACGTACGTCACATTTTTCAATCTCCGCCAGTAGGAGGACAAATCGCCTGAGAGGAGGGATTAGGGTGGTGAATCACCGATGGAATAAAAAGCCTCTTGTTGTTGCTTTTGTAATTGCCTCTGCCATATTTACATGTTAAAAAAATGAAAAAAACAGAAATCTTTTTGTTCAACGGCGGCATGAGAAATCGTTCTCTCCTATGAGTCAGTATAGTGGCGTTAAATATTCATGACTTTTATGTGGAAAGCGGCATTTAGCTTCAGGATGCCAACGAGAAGCAAAGCATAAAGGCGCGGATTAGCAGAGGTGACGGGGGCTGATGAGCACAAACATTTAGGAGATTATGTTTTTGATTGGAATATTACTTTGCAGGTAGATTTATTTGCAGCATTGGGCAATGATTAAATTTTCCACCCCCTTCATCCTCCATATGGAATTTTGACACGCTGTGGCATTCACTTTTCTACCGTGGTGGGAGGAATTGATCCACAAGGTGACGCCCAGTATGAGAAATGTCAATAGTAGGTCAGCAGCTCCCCACCGCCGAGCATACAGAGTGTGTGTACGTACTAAGCCTCCTGTGCAGCCGTGCAGCGGCGGATCAATGTTCTCTGAGAGGGCTGGCAGCGTCACACTGAATCACCCTGCAGCGCTGCATTGGATGCCGAGCAGCATGGGTTTGGGTTGAAAGAGAAGCGGCTCCAAGAGAGAATTAATTTAGTTTTTCAACCTTTTTAAAAAAGCTTTCAAAAGGACTGGTGGTTTAACAAATAATTATATATATATATATATATATATATATATATATATATATATATATATATATATATATATATTCATTTTTCAACCATACAAAACAGCACTCAAAAGGACTGGTGGGATAACAAATATATATATAAACGTATATATTTGTTTATATATGTGTTAAAAATATACATATACTTTTAAACCATCAGTTATATATATATATATATATATTCAATAAAATATATATATATATGTATACACACAATATATATAAATACAGTATATATATATATATATATATATATATATATATTCCATAATATATATATACACAGTGGGATTCAGTAATTTCTTAATAAATGTAATCACTTTCATGTGAAAGACAAAACATCTTCAACATTAAATTTCTGTTTGATGTTCCATTGTCAGCGAGATAACAAAGAGAAACACACAAAAGACACTCAAAAGAAACACACAAGAGAAACACACACACAGACACAGCAGACTGGTTTGCCTGTGTCTAAACTTCAGAGACGCATTTCTGTTCTTAATGTTTGACTCTGATCTGATTTATTTGATGTGCACTACTGAGAGAATGAGTTCTACTTTTTTTCTCTTTGACCTGCTTCTTGCCTCAAATAAGACATCAAATAAGTCGAGTCCTCTGGTCAAGTAGATTGAAAAGTTGCTCAAGTATCCTCGGGTCTAAACCTCAGAACATTTATGCATCCCATAAGTTGACGACAAGCAATTACTGTTACTTTATTCTGAATAACAATTAAGAGAAAAGTCGTGCCGTGCTTTAGTACCTCTGACTTTCAGACTTAGAGTACACGGCACCGCTAGCAGCTTTTTGTGAACGCACTTTAGCAACGAGCTACATCCTGTCAACGTAGCAATGTGCTACATGCTGTCAATGTAGTTGCGAGATACATGCTGTCAACATTGCAATCTGCCACATGCTGTCAACGTAGCAACTAGATACATGCTGTCAACATAGCAATGTGCTACATGCTATCAAAGCTATCAAAGTAGCAATAGGCTACATGCGGTCAACGTAGCAAAAAGCTACATGCCGTCAATGTAGCAATGAGCTATATGCTGTCAATATAGTAACATCAACACAGTGATAATGTTAACATGCTGATGCGGTTATCAGTTATGTGTACATTATATTGTGAATGGAAACTAAGTCATCAACGTTATATATAGGCTTAACGGAGGGTAGTAGAACACAAACAAGTCCAGAATACTTCATCTTCACATATGAACACAAAGACTTAGTTTAACCCTTTAGTGGGCAAATCTAGTCAAATTAAAGTAAGTCTAATTTAAATAGTCTAATTCTATAGTAAGTCTATTCAACTATTCTAATTTTAGTGAGGCTTATTCAAATCTAGTCTAATATTAGTAATTAGTAACTAGAATATTAGTAATTCTAGTGAGTCTAATTCAAATATATCTATATGACAATCGTATAATTAATGAGATGTGTGTACATAAGTCCAGTTTCTAGCTGCAAAGGAATCTCCATTACTGCTGCTGCTTCCATGTTTTCATTCCCTGTGTTCACCGCGTAGCTCTTATTTCCTTTTTAATTACAACGTTGAAACTGAAAGGTGATTTCACACCTCTTCAGTTGTCACCGCTACAGTCAATATTTACCACGGTGTTACTTAGATGCTAAAATAAAGTTGGAAAAAAGTTTCACTTGCCATTTAACGAACACAAGAATTTTGTCATATTAAGGTAATTTAGTGCCGAGAGCATCAGTCCATCAAACGTCAGAATCAGCTGGGTCTATTTGGTGTGTATCCTCCTGAGACCCAGCCCAGTCATTAGTGCACTTTGTGGTGGACATTTGGGTTTGGCATCTCTCTTTTTACTCATTTTAGGGAAAGTCAAAAGTTAAGTAAAATATTGCTTAATTATCGTCTTTTTTACTATGACATTGATATCATTTTTGTATCTTCTATATGTGGCTGTCTTTTTACACGAAAATGGTCCTTTGGTCCACTACAGTGGACTTGCTTTAAAATGTAATAATCTAAATTATTTTCAATATGTTTAAATTGTAATATGTTTATTTAACTCTAAGTAGGGAGGAAATCATACACAAATAAGAAGTTGGAATTCACTATTTTCCTTTAGTTACCAGGAGGTTGTTTTTGTGGTAAAAAGGACTGATTTACTAGTTTTACATTCTTCAGGAGTTCTACTTTAATGAGGTCAATGGCTGACAGGCGGCAGCTCTAAAGCTATAACATTGTACACTGTTTTCCTGTTGGCCTTTAGGTTTGGGAGACAGGATTAGTGTAACAGAGTACCACTGTTGAGCATCTCAAACGGCTGTTAGTCAGAGTCTGAATCCTAAAATGTGCCCACTTTGTTCTTCTTCTCATCTCTTCAACAAATACAAATAATTACAAATAGCTGTTCCAAACTGTACCACTGGACCATTTAGCTTAACATCACAATGCATGGGAAATAAAATAAAAAATAATCGTATTTTTCTCGATCAAAATAAAAATCTATTAAATAAAAATGTGACTTTTAAAAAGATCCAATTCCAGTGGAATATTCCCAGCCCAGTCCACCAACAGAAAGTCAGTTTATCATGACAAGAAAGGGAACAAATAAACTCATGAATAAAATGCAAATGGCAATAAATATGCACATACATAAAAAACCCGTCCATTCTAGTCTGATGACAAGAAGAGGTGGTTGGATGCAGAGCCTCAGCCTCGCCCCATTGCCGATGCACTGTTGAGCAGGGCACCCCCGCTGGCCCTCAGAAAAGACTCGACTACAACCCCAGCACTCTGTATGCAATCAAAATGCACTTACTGCACAGTTGCACGTCCCTTCCTCTGTTTGCATTGCGCTGGTAAAAAAAAAAGAGCCGCCTTCGTGTTCCTGACAGTAGAAGGGCGCCGTGTTGAACTGTACAGCGTGTCTTCTAGACTGACAGGCTTGTTGGTATGCAGAACACACACACACACAGCCATCACACATGGGGGAGCAGCTGGGCCTCGATGCAGAATGGGAAAGTTCAAACTCGACTCAACTTACAACGAGATGAACAAAGAGAGGGCCGCCATAGGGTGTGAAGGCAAAATGTGTCTGCACCCAATGTTTTTTAAACTGAAATGTCGAGAATTGAAGAACCAGAACTTGTTTTTGAAATCTAATTTATTCTTGCAAGAGTCACCGTTACACCTCAGGAGTCTGCCAAGGGTGAACTGAAGAGTCACCGTTACACAGAGTCCCTCAGAAGTCTGCCAAGGGTGAACTGAAGAGTCACCGTTACACAGAGTCCCTCTGGAGTCTGCCAAGGGTGAAATGAAGAGTCACCGTTACACGGAGTCACTCAGGAGTCTGCCAAGGGTGAACTAAAGAGTCACCGTTACACGGAGTCCCTCAAGACGCTGACAAAGGTGAAATGAAGAGTCACCGTTACACTGAGTCCCTCAGGAGTCTGCCAAGGTTCAACTGAAGGGTTACCGTTACACTGAGTCCCACAGAAGTCTGCCAACGGGGAACTGAAGAGTCATCGTTACACAAAGTCCCTGGGAGTCTGCCAAGGGTGAACTGAAGAGTCACTGTTACACAAAGTCCCTCGGGAGTCTGCCAAGGGTGAACTGAAGAGTCACCGTTACACGGAGTCCCTCTGGAGTCTGCCAACGGTGAACTGAAGAGTCACTAAAAGGAAACGCATATTTAAAAGGAGCCAGGAATGAGTATCTCTTCAGGTCCCTTGATGATTAGACATTGAAACATCCTGGGAATTATAACACCTGGTATTTTCGTATTGGATTCGGTCTATTGTCATTGCACAGAGTACTGGTACACAGGAAACACAATGTAATCTCTGCATTTAACCCATTCTTAAGGAGCAGTGGGTTGCAGTGAAGCACCCGGGGAGCAACTGGGGGTTCAGTGACTTGCTTATGGTCACTTAGACTTGCAACAAATGGGGAGAGCGAGGATCGAACCAACGTCCTTGGTGTTGCAGGACGACCCCCTTACCCCACTGAGCTCCATCCATCAGCCATCTTTTCGTATCAGTCTCCACAAGGGATTGTTTCCTTGACCAAAAGGAACGGGGGATGGTACGCTATATGCTTAGTAAGCTTTACAGGGCAGAATATGATTTACATAGCATCAAATATAGTAAAACAAAGAATATATAAGATTCCCATTACAAGGGATAAACACAAATGTCCATCTGCATGTATTGATCTGGGTGGTCTCATGGCTGTCAATCACAATGTCAACGTCTCCTCCCAGCAAGAGCCATTAGAGAAGGGGAATCTATAGAAAGAAAACAGTTTTTTTTTTTTAACACAGCAGGTGTAACGGCATTAAAAACCACAAGATTGGCGAGTGAGGAAGGACCAACACGCGTGAAGGACACGGGAGCTTCAAAGACAACAAAGAAAATAGGAACTAACAGAATTATTTGGGGAAAGTGGCTGTTAGGCTCTCGGCCAGCAATCCAAAACCACAGACCAAGAGGGGTTGTGTGTCGGCGGCTGCTAAAAACATTGTAATTTTACGTGTGGGCGGGGGGCTTTCGTTGTTCTACAAGGTCCCCACAAATTCTACTCAAAATGAGAACTGAATAAGTAATTTTAAGGAACAATGCAAAATTAGATTACTCCACACAGGCGTGTCAGCTACTGCCTGAAGGCATTTACACAATGGCAAATAAATTACATGAAAATGTGAAATACCTATGCGAATATCATACGTCTCGGGTTATGAAATGTAAGAACAGAAAGATTGAAGTGGGTCTGTGATGCGACGCCTTGGTCCCGGTTCAATCTTGGATACCCTGGCTTACTAAGTACTGATCCACTACCAGTGTTAATAAGCTGTATGCCCCACTGTGTGGAAGTGATGTATTTTAAGTGTAAGGAAACTTCAGGGTTGACTTTAAACGTTGCTTTCCGGATCTCTTCCTGTCTTAAGAGGCTCAAACCAGCAATGAAAAGAAGCTAAAATGTACTTTTGACCTCTCCCGGATTTCTAACCTGCGTGCTCATTTCAACAAATTAAAACAACATGTCTGTCCGTAGATGAGAGTTGAAACATCAATAATCCTGTCAATGTCAAACTCCGATGTTATGAACTAGAACGTGACAGACTTATTAAGCTGGTTCACTTCAGGCAGGGATTTACACCAAACCAATGCTGTGGCAACTGACTTATTTCTAATTTACATTCTTTAATTGATGATTATTGACATATAATGATGGTCCTGCTGCCACACCTCTGTTTGTCTGTTATGTCATACACATGCACACATCTAAGAAATCTGATTAGGACTGTTTATCTAACATGTAAATACACTTTTTAAATTGTTGTTTAACATTTACCATGATTATTTTACCATTGTGTTTCCTGGCATTAACTTAAAAATGTAAAAAATCAAAAAATTAAATAAGAAATGTACAAACAAATACTATTTTAATATATTATCATAGCATTCAAGTGTTTCCTCTCCCTGGTACTTGGAAAGAAAGAAGTCACTGGAACCCATTAGATTGCAAGCAATTATGCATACAGTTAAAAACAGCATGATAGAAGTAATTATATTTGTTTAGCATTCAGAATTATTTTTAAAATATTTGTATAGGTCCCAGGGGGAAAACTGACTGCCAGAACTCTTATTCTCATTTTCTATCTTAATATTTTGAGACCCGAGGAGATCATTTGCCGCTCTTTTTTTTTAGATGGCTCACATAATCAGATTACTTAAGCACTGTTTGCCCTGTGAACAGGTTTGATACAGTGCAAATGATTGTAATCTCAACCGGCTGGCCTGTGAGACAGCTCCAGCGTCGCCTCGGCTGATTGGTGAAGTGCTCTTTAATTGGTTTAAACTTTGCTCTCGCCACTTGGGGATCCACACGCTTAATTTCAGCGAAAGGTCAATATCAATAAATCCGATGCGTGAGAAGGGAGGTGGTAAAAAAAAAAAAAAAAAAGTGCTCCAAACTCTTCTGGCTCGAGCTGACCACTGGGAGGGGGAAGCGAGCTGACCCCTCGTAACACGGCCAACCAACAGGGCGCTAAGAGAAGATTAGAATTCGGAGCTCCGTCGGCCCACCCTCTTGTCAGGTGTTTATTGCCCACGACCTCGGCGAGATGAGGTCAGATTTTCATATTATAGCAAACCAAACTCCTTTTCGTCACAATTGGTTGCAGTATATTCAACGGCGGAATAATGAAATGGCCCGACGGGGAGGAGGGTGGCGTGAGGAGAGGCGAAACCGCGGATATCGGCGGGCGAAGTCTTGAGGGGCGAAAGTAGTAGAGACACTGCGTGAGATTGTTTGCAGTGCAGAGCAGATGCAGAAAGAAGGAGACTGATATGAAAGAAAATCTAATGTGTAGGGGCCTTTCTCGTTGCATCAGCTCCTCTCCGGTGCGTTACGAGGCCCCGCGGTGGCAGGCGTGAGAGGCTGCTGTGCTTTGGGCCCCCCGGGGGTGTGTGTGTGTGTGTGTGTGTGTGTGTGTGTGTGTGTGTGTGGGGGGGGGGGGGTATTCACACTCAATACTTGCCCCTCAGGATTTAACTCACCCAAATAGAGAGTCCCACTGATTACATGTCTAATACTTTATATGGCTCATCACTCTCTGATGCCAGAGTGGAGCGCTCGCCCAGCACACACACACACACACACACACACACACACACACACACTCACACACACATTCACGTACACACACCTATAGAACAAAAACTAAGTCATGATAACCAGCATCCTGCCCTATCTATAGATAGATTATGTCCCCTGTCAATCAAAGTGAGGTTTAAGTATATTAGTTGACACACACGCACACACACATACAGATGACAATTAATTACCAAAGCTCACATTTTGCTTTTCCAATTCTGTCAGATGGTTGGTCTCGGGTGGTGGTGGTAATTGGATAATTATTTCGTCGGGTCACTGCTCGTGACCTGAGAGAAAGGCAACACACCAGCCAGAGGGTAAAGTACAAGGAGAAATACAAAAATAATGCCAGTACAACAAAATCAGGCCAAAAAGATGCTTTTCTAGTGCTGGCAAACTAAATAATCTACTTGTTAGATTCCATGTAACCCTGAACCGGTTGTCAACATGCAGTAGAATCCCTGATTTTAACTTGATGAAAATGTTTGCACTTTATTGTTTGCACTATAAATGTACCATAGCCTTATTGCGTTGTCGTGTAGACGGCTTCATTATGTTTCAATGTCAACACATCTGTGTGCTGTTTTTATATTAATGACTTTTGAGAGACTTTGCCAGATCAGCCTGTTCAATTCCATGGATCCATGGATATATCTGAGGTAAAGACATTGCATATAAATTCATAGTATACTGTGCATCATCAGTTCCTCGTGTTAAAGTACTCGCCATTATCATTATTTAGCTGCGAGCAAATGTAATGTGTTGATTGTGTAACTCTCAAAAGGAATATTTGAAATGATATTAGTCAACCCTTATGAATAATTTTCTATTGTAGATTAATTTCAAGTACAAGGGGCTAAGAAGTAATGATGTGTTTGAGCAGCTCTCTGGATTGTCTGCAAGAAAAAAAAAAATTGTTTGTTTTTCATAATGAAAAAAAAAAGAAACGTATGCTTTAATACTACAATGAGTAAAAAGAAGAATTACAAACACTTCCATGCTAGAGTTAAGCATCTGGAGACAAGCCCCTTCATTTGCAGTCCATGTACCAGAGAGGTATAGCAATAAACTATGTGTGCCTTCAGTGTGAGTCGACGTCCCGAACAGGCAATTTATTATCTGGAAAGTAAAAAAGGATGGAAAGAATTCGATAGTTAAGATAAAAAGATGCAGATTGTCCAAACATTCATCAAATCTAAACAGCTGTGCAGATGCTAGTAAACCTGCGGTGATATGACTATTCAGTATGTTCGAAGGTACAAAGCAAGTCTGTTCGGAAATGAACGGCTTTCTCCAAGGAGAGTTTTCTCGGCCGTGAGGTCCCTCAACAAAATTGAGCTGAATTGATGTTTCCAGTTACATAAAAATGATCTATATAAAAAGTACAGCGAATACAATTCCAAATTGAATCGCACTAATAATGACACAACATATATCCTATGGGATAAATCCAGTGCCCTTTCCGGACGGACCAGCGGCAGTCGGTACAAAACTCTTTAACACTGTTCATTCTGGTCACATGACATCTACTGCTTCTATCCATCCTGTTGGTTTCTTCACTTTTTTTCCCTTTTAAGAGTTTTTTCCTGATCCAATGTGTGGTGCTGAGACCGGGGTGTCGTATGTGTACAGATTGTAAAGCCCTCTGAGGAAAATGTGTGATTTTGGGCTATTCAAAAGAACCATAATTGAATTGAAGCTTTACAATATGTGGACATGTTGTTCCTCAATGTAGACACACTGTAGATGGAAAGACTGCGTCACTATAGCAAGTATTTTATCAGCTTAAATGGAATGACCCAATGGACTGAGTCTGGGTAGTTTACCAAAAGAAAACTGATCACAAGAATAATGGAGTTAACCAAAAATAAATGTATTGCCAATATGCTTTACCAGCTTTGCAGTGCTGATCACGTAATGCAGTGCTTTAGCATTGAGAAAGACCAAGAGACAGCCTGCGTTACATGTTTTCCACGGCTGACCGGAGCCGGCTTTTAAACCGTCTGCAAACTAATGAGTAGAGGAGAAACACCCGGACTGCTTCCCTCTGGGTACCTTGCTTGATAAGCACTTCGTGAAGGCTTCAAGGAGACTGGGGATCGCCCTTCCTCATATGTCACCATAATGCAGTGGTTCTCAAACTTTTCTATGCTGACCTTATATTGAAATAACTTTTTGTGACTCCTCTAGTTGTGCTTTATAACATAATAGAATACAGAAAATTGCTATCACTTTTTTAAGTAAAACAAATGTGCAATCACTTTGTTATACAAATGCAAATAAAGTTATATATGTGAAGAAAAGTGGTACAGGCATTCCAACATGTATTTATTAATGACTTGGTTTTATATCTGTGTACTTTGTACTTCTATGTGAAGTTCTTAATAAAAGGTCTTTATACATTTTCCTCCTGCGCCCCACCTGTAGTACCACTGCACCCCACTAGAGGGGTGCACCCCACAGTTTAAGAACCACTTATATAATGGAAAACAGGACGGGACCAAGGTGCATAGCATTCATCCGTCAGGGAAGACGGACTTGGCATCGTCTGATGCAGCGATGATAATCCATGCTCACCTATCCCCTAAATCAGGAGATGAGAATCTGTGATGACAGGCCCCAATAAACTTGAACCCCGGTAGCTAGGGGGCTAATAGCGTTTCATGTCCAATTATGTTAGTTGACGCCGGCGCATTTCCCCGACACAGCCTCTTTTCTTTGATAGGCAGACTCTTGACGGAGAGGGAGGCGAAATACCTCTGACTGGGTTGACAGACTGGGTCAAAATCAGCTCTTCGGTGGGTTAAGTAAGACTGACACCGTCTGCTTTTCTGTGTAACCGAGCTTAGCCACGATGCACTGTGCACGGAATCATACAAAATGTAAAGTGATATTTTACTTGCCGAGGCATCATTTTCTTCACTTGAGTCCATCTCAAAGCTTAAATGCTGAGGTTGATTTTACAACACCAAGCTGGGCGATGTCAGGAGGGATGATGCCTCTGAGAACGCTTTGATAAAACGCTATAGAATTGACCGGTGAGGCATGTGATGCAAATTAAATTCCTTTTACAGATGATCTGATTGAAGTCAGAGAAGAACTGACCGAGCTCATCATCCCAGCCTCTGGCTCCTTGGCATGGAGCAATATATACTACCCCCCCCCCCCTTGTAGCCGAGAGAACACAGATGTTTAACTCGCAACCCAAACCTCCTATGAAAGAGAAATTTCAAGTCTTTAGCGTAACTGCCTCTTGTTTCCAGTTACTGATTTGCATAGTTTCAGTGAACACACACACACACGTGTTCTTGAATAACTGTGACGTCCGTCTTGTTTGGTTGGTAGAGGACAACGTTGGTGAAGCAGCGTACATCGAGGCTTAGTTCAGAAAGAGAAATCTCTGGTGATCTTCAAAGCACATCGCAGAGTTATATTTGTTTTCTGTACTCTCTATAAAACAAACCTGAGTAGAAACAGTAGGGAATATAAATACAAATCAGTATGCCTCTGCCAGATGGAGCCCTGTTTGGTAGATAATGCCCATCTCTAAAGCCCCTGAGGTACATTAGCAATGCTTATTTAAACAGCTGGGCTGAATATTGCCCTTTTTAAATGGAATGAAATGGTCCCATTAGCGGGCCATGCACTCTACTTCTGCCACTTATTGTTTCCTACTGCTGTAAAACTCACTCAACATTGAAGGAAAGTTTGATTTACAGTAAGTGAAGCTGAATGGGTGGTAAGGTAGCAGCAGAACAAAGCAATAGTTCTGGAAGCTGGATCAAAAAAACAACATTTAACTTCAACGTCTGTTTAGCATATATGCTACTGAAGGCCTCGTCGACATGCTTTTGTTATCGAGGGTTTCTTTTATCGGTTGTTTTGAGAAAGTGAATCTTTATTTCTATATTCTGAGATCAGTTGCGTTACAATTTGAAGACTTCCTGATGTACACAAAGGTAAGCGGCAGTTAACTTGTTAAAATTCGTAAAACGGTAGCTTCCGTGGAGTTTTACCACCACCGCCCCTAAAGTTAGCTTCAGCTCGTCTAACTCGTCAGATCAGTCTCAATAACGGAAAATGCACACAGGCAGACTGACAAATGCACAACACAACAATTCACAAATACAAATATATTTGATTTACAAAATATACACGGAAGGATTTACAAATTAACTAGACTTACAAATGCACGCAGAACGATCCTCAAAGACATTCCAATGCACACATGAATAAATTAGGATTTCTTTGTCGATCGGACTGCATTTGTTTGTGAATCGCTACACATTTGTGGCTCGATTCGCAAATTTTTCTTTTCAACATAGACCTATCCTTAGGCAATCAGACGACGCCCTCATTTTCAACTGATCACATGACTCCCACCCCTCAAAGCACATCATTCACCCTTGTTCCAGATGTTTTTCCTTCATTGTACACTGAAAGTAATGCAGAGGGCAACGAAAAGGATGCCATCCAAGGAGCCATCCAAGGATGTTATCCAAGGAGCCATCCAAGGATGTTATCCAAGGAGCCATCCAAGGAGCTATCCAAGTAGCCATCCAAGGATGTTATCCAAGGAGCCATCCAAGTAGCCATCCAAGGATGTTATCCAAGGAGCCATCCAAGGATGTTATCCAAAGAGCCATCCAAGGAGCTATCCAAGGAGCCATCCAAGGATGTTACCGAAGGAGCCATCCAAGGAGCTATCCAAGGAGCCATCCAAGGATGCCATCCAAGAAGTCACCCAAGGAGCTATCCAAGGAGCCATCCTGGCTCTTTGTGTGTATTATGGTGTCAGTACAGTGTGACATCAAGTGCAATGCTTCTAACCAGAGCTTACCACAACCGTTAGCTGAACACTGTAGTAAGGTACTTTAATGATATACGGAGATTGGAAATTACACCTTGAAAACATCAGCTTTTTCAACACAGGCAAAGTCCTCCATCGCGCTGGAGGCTCGACTGTTTCCTTGAAAAGCAACAAACTGATCATGTAGCTTCAAGATAACCAGATTTTGAAGACGCCTGCTGCTCCTCAACAAGTGAGTCAATGAGGACACTGACTCACTGAGTGGAGCTTCAGGCAGAAATGGGGTTCTTTTGTAGACGCTGTTGTTGTCTTGATGTCTTTGTCGGGCACTGAAGAACAATTCTGACATCTGGCAAAAATATTTAGCTCATTTTGATTGGCTGACATTTAGTTCAGTGCACCAGAGTCTTTTGGAGTGGGTGTATAAACAAACTTGAAACCCATGCAAAGCTTCTGATAATTTTATTTAATTATATATATATATATTTTAAGGAAGTGGATATACCAACATCCTCTTTTTATCTGAATATTATGAAGGGTTTGGAGAATGTGTCTCGCTGAAGTGAGGATGTTTTACCAACTGAACATTTCCTAGACGTCGGCTGTCGGGTGAACAATTCTTTTTATTCTTTTGTTCCCAGGTCTGATGGAGTTGACGGTTCTTCTCTGTACCGAGTGGTCATTCCCTGGAACAATTGCACGGGTTCCTGCATTGAACACGTTTATCCTCCCTGCCTGTACTTTTTAAATGAATGGTGGTGTTGCCTGACAGGAAACGTAGCCTCGGGGGGGGCTTCGTGGATTGTACATGTCAAGTTGGAGCCAATATTCCCTCCTTGCAATTACATGTCAGGTATGAGGTATGAAGAAATTCAAGATAGAGAGAATGAAAACGCTTGAAACTAACTTTAGTGCAATACGGTGTATCAAGTAAGCAGACAAGGGCATTGAGGATGATGGTGATGATGATGATGATGATGATGATGATGATGATGATGATGATGATGATGATGATGATGATGATGATGATGATGATGATGATGATGATGGGTGAGCCTACCCAGTACAGCACTTGTGTGTGCATGTGAGGTAGATATAGGAAGAACAAGCCAGGCAGAGAGAGTGATATTTTCATTTCTGTCTCCATGTGAGAACTATTGAAACCCTGAAGTGTTAACAAAGCACACTGGTTTTGAGTTTTTCCTTCTGAGTTCTCAAAACAACAAGAGAAGGCACAAAGGACCAAGGGACTGCTGCAGTCCTTTCAGTTTTTACAAACAATTTCCTGATAGATGCATCAGACAGGAGGCACTCAGACAGACAGAGTCTCACAATAGATGGAAAAATAGATGGAGAGTCCAAACTCTATATAAATAGAAGAAGTTATCATTGCATATTAGGTGTAATGGCACTATTCACTTTTATTTAATTTCCTCTGGCGAAGAAAAAAACCGTTTATAGTTATAAATACCAAAAAAAGTTTGAAGTAAATTAATATTCTTTTAGCAATCAAACTAAACTGACAAGCTTTATTTTCCTGCTTC
This sequence comes from Liparis tanakae, assembly GCA_036178185.1. Taxonomy (NCBI): domain Eukaryota; kingdom Metazoa; phylum Chordata; class Actinopteri; order Perciformes; family Liparidae; genus Liparis; species Liparis tanakae. The sequence continues at coordinate 2,789,265 of CM070104.1, read as the reverse complement.
TTTAACATAAATTAACACAATTATCTCTCAAGAACAGTAGAGAGAACATTTAGAAGAGCCTTTGAGCTTTATTGTCCGTGCAAATGCTATTGTTTAATGCGATCAGATAATAAATAATATACATACAGTGGGAAGAATGCAAGACAATACAAGGAAGAATGGCAGCGGTTCCTCAAATCCAGGTGTGAAAAACGTGTTGTATCATCCCCAAGAAGACTCCTGGCTGTACGAGCTCAAGAGGCTTCTACTCACTACCGAACAAAGGGTCTGAATACTTATCACCATGTGATATTTCAGTTTTTCTTTTTTTTTAAATGTGCAGAAAATTTCTACATTTCTGTCAAGATGGGGTACTGAGTGAAAATTAATGAGAAATAGAATTAACTTTTTTGATTTTAGCAAATGGCTGCACTGAAACAAAGAGTGAAACTTTTCAAAGGGGTCTGAATACATTTAGTACCCACTGTATCTTGAATTAGTCCTTTAAGGCATTCAGGGCTGAGCAACAGCTTGTCCTCTCAGATGCACATTTATAATCAGTTATAATATTACGCAGCCAAAGTGATCAGAGTTAATTTCAGACGTTATCGAATTGTCTTCAATTTCATGCAAATGTACTTTTTAAATGCTTGTACGCTGGTATCATATATTAGACATCTACATACCATGCAACACAGAATGCAATAATTTAAACACTAAAAAGTAACTTTTTCTAGGCAAGATATTATCACAACATGTAAGACAATGGCCTAACTTGGAAACAAGGATACAGATTCAGGCCACATTTACACATAGCCGGTATTTACAGAAACAAATATTTCTGCCCCGCCGTTTTCAAAAATAATGTTGTACACACAAGGTCGTTTTCAAAAAAGTTTCTGTTTATATGAACCCGCATAAATACGCCGTCCGCATACGTCCCATAGGACGCTCACGGGACGTGAAGCATCTTTAGTCGTACACTGTGACGTTTGACAACCTAAAACTCTGTTTGACTTTGTTCACACGCAAACACAAAAAACACGAGTTTTCAGAAATTTCCACTTTGGCCGGAGTTTTTAGAAATGATCGTTTTCCGTGATAAAACCTCAGTTTTTGTGTAAATGAAAGGCCAAAACGCATGAAAATATATGCGTTATCCCATCGTGTAAACGGGGTCTCAATATTAAGTTCTTGAATTTGACAAAAAAATGCTGATGAAAATAGTCAGTCGCACACTGGTGAATCTATGGGGCTTACTGGATAACCCCAACCCACCCTTGTTTTCCAAAGTCATACGCACTACACCAAGTTTCTTAAATTCCACTCCTCTCCGTGTGATTTTATGCCGCATACCTCAGAACTCTGCCAGCTCCTGTCTGGAGGTTTGGCTGAGGAAAAAGCCATTTCCAGATGTATCGGGATGATAGTCACTTCTCCGAGGCCCCGGGTACTCTAATCGGCTTTGAGAAGACAGACCGATAGAGGACGTCATTGTGCGCCGCTCGGTGTTCCGGGCCCCGGAGGCCTCGGCTCCTGTGTACCAGGGCCAAAGCGTCTCGCTGGCCTCGCGCTATCCAGCTTTGTGCGAGGCGACGATGTTCCGTGCCTCGGGGAGTTTGCCGCTGCTGGAGCTCACCAAAGTTTTTTTGTGAAGTCATCCCAAGACTTCACTTCTTTCATGTCTAGATGTGTCGGCGTCTCAGCAAGATCCCGGTACATAGCCATCCGTGGAGGGGGAACCCTTCTCAAGGCTGTTGTCTTTGTTCACAACAAAAAGGTTAGAATTTCATCTTTTTCTTTTTCTGACTTTACCTGTCTGTGCAAAATAGAGCCATTGAATTAATGCACCGTTCCTTTTCCCGTAAAAGGTCTGTTCTTTTTTTTTATTGAATCTTCCGAACTGCCCACGCTGCTCAAATTAAGTGTCTCGTAAAGCTTCCACTTAAATCGTCCTCCAAAGTGTATGCAAAGGTATTGCAGATTCTGCCATTAAAATCTGTATCAACAATTCCCCCGGCTTATAAAATGTGCACTGGCTTTTAGAAATGCACAATCCCACTATAATGAGGAAGTCAAAGTTCCAATTTCACCACCAGAAACAAAAGTCTGCATCCATTATTAATTTGTAATATGACTGCATTTTGCTCACCATATTGTCTGCTATGTCACATTGTATTTAGCATTAAACACTAAATTGTACCTAAGTGGGGTTTGCACTTTTCTCTGATGTCTACGTTTTTTATTTCTTTTTTATAATGCATGCATTGTCAGTTCAGCAATACATACTGCTTAAATGTAGGTTCTAATCCCTGATGATTTTTCAACCTTTAGCCAGACAATGGGGAAGCGTACTGATGTTCCCAGAGGCTTTTATTCATGTTCAGCCATGATTGACCAACATCAATGTTTTGTTTTTTAACCCTTTTTTCCTTTAAAATAAATCTCCATAAATCACCATAAGGGCTATTGAACAAATAAGACATAAATGTGTTCTTATGACAATAATTAGATGGCATTCAGCTACATGTGGACATTATATAAAGGCTGAAAACTATCATTAGCATAACCTTACTGCGTTTAGCCATTCCCATTTTAGCTAACATCATCTTTTTACAGTAAATATAATCACACTTTTACAGGTTAATTAAGATAAAGTGACCAAACATAAAGCCAGTCAAACACAAAGTACCTTATTCTCGTTTATAAAGTGACTTGTACTTCAGAGAAATACCGTATGAACACTATAATACCTTTCCAGTACAAACGGTAAATAACAAACTTTTAATGTCCCGTTACGAGGTTTGCATTTACATCCAGTCTCACTAAAAGACCTTCAAAATAAAAGGACCCGAAACAAGGCACTTACAAAATAAAACCTTGCAGGAAACAGTCGCCCTATTAACAAAACCTTTCCAGCGTAATTTACACCCACAGGACCGTCTGATTATGAATAAGAAGTAAGTAAAATGTGTTTATTTTGCACTTATCACAGACAAAGTGTCACAACGTGCAGTACAGAGATAGGGCTATACGATAAATGAACAAACAGAGAAGATACAAGCAGGCCATATAATATAATATAGTGGCATTAGTTTCCCTTTTGCACCTGGGAGACCCGATGGATTCAACTCACCTCGCGTTTTGGCCGAAAGTAATGGGCGGGATGTATTTGATCAATAATGCATCATCGAGATGAATGCAGAACACTCCTGTTGTTTATTTCAATGAATACTAAGGCTTGCACTTTAAATTACCATATTGGACATTTTACCAGAGAAAAAGAGTAGTTCCCTTACTTTAAAATACCTGAATAAAGACGGAAATGTTGTCTATCGAACATAAAGGTAGTTAACAGAGAAAAGCAAAGTGATTATATTTTGCTTTTGCCATTAAAAATATGCAGATGTTTGATGTTAAAAGAATACTTCATCCTTCAAGATCAAGATGGCTGCCTTGGTGTGTTGGTGCACATCGTTTTGACTACGGAGGCGTACGTTTTTTTCTTCCCCCAAGTGGGGGGTGAAGGTACTGCACCTCCTTGTGCCTACAAGTTGTGTTCTTAAATGGCTTCCAAACATTGGTGGTAAACCTTCACTTCGAAATCACCTGATTTTGATCACAGAAGTAGGGGAACACTACTCTGCGCTGAGGACAGGGCAAAATGTCTACTTATACTTATACACTAGGTATAGAAAATAAGTATACTCCGATCTATGAATGTGCCATCTACCCACAAATACACTGGCGTCTTTAAAAATACTGAGATAGTTGCAGATGTTATAATAAAGAGGACATTAATTGGCCAATTTGTGCCGATTGTGACAGAAACTGTAATTACATCATTCTTTTTATTGATATTTGAGCTATGATCTGCCTGTAAATGCATCATTTCATCTTGGAACTGCAAATCCCTTTATTAAAGCCTGTTTGAACACGAGATCGTCCTTCGAATGTTTAATGCGTCCGATGATTGACATTTTACCACGGTGGTGGTTGGCAGAAACGTGTAATAAATGAACAGTACGGCCTAGAAATAGCCACGGCCGTGCGTAATGACAGCTGCTCCGGCTCCATCAGAGAGCCACGTCGATGTGATACGCAGGGCCGGATGTAGGATTCTAAGAAGGGGGGGGGGGGGGGGCTCGGCCTCAAAGGGTAGTGGCACCTCTGGGTGTGTTTGCACGTGCGGCAATTTTTTCGTGCGGCTATGAATATCAATCGTTTCTGACAGTTCATGGATTGGTTCAATCAGAAAGTGAATTATTTTCTCTGTAGTGTTGCTGGATTCAAACTATCATATCACAAGAGACAGAAATGTAGGATCATAGTGATATGTTAAGCTCATTTGGACACTATCACTAAGGCCACATTTACACATAGCCGATATTTACAGGAACAAATATTTCTGCCCCTCCGTTTCCAAAAATAACGTTGTACACACAAGGTCGTTTTCAACAAAGTTTCTGTTTATATGAACCCGCATAAATACGCCGTCCGCATACGTCCCATAGGACGCTCACATGACGTGAAGCATCTTTAGTCGCATACTGTGATGTTTGACCACCTAAAACTCGTTTGACCTCGTTCACAAGCAAACACAAAAACTGAGGTTTCAGAAATCTCCACTTTGGCCGAAGTTTTTAGAAATGATCGTTTTCCGTGATAAAACCTCTGTTTTTGTGTAAATGAAAGGCCAAAACACATGAAAATATATGCGTTTTCCCATCGTGTGAACGGGGTCTAAGATAAAGATGAACTAGTTCAATGTCAAATATACCATGCAATGAAAAAAAATATAATGTAATATCTAATAATGCAAAGAATAGAGATGTGGATAGTAATAGTATTTGAATTTCCTTTAACCCCCCTCCCATAAAATAGTAACGACTAACGACAACCCTGGTGATACGGTGTAAAACTGCATTTTCAGGTCTGGTGAGTGGTGGACTATCAAGATACTCTTCTCCATCCACGTGGGAGTGGAGATGAGGCTCAGACGCAAAGAGATTAGTCATGAAGTTACACAGACCTCAATGCATCTGGCCCCGAAGGGCCGCCATGTGCCCGCGCCGCCGCCGCCGCCGCCATACTCGCACGGTGACTCAACTCCAAGGCCGCGGCCGAGCACGGGGACGTCCTCGACTGTCACTTCCCATCATTCGGCCGTCAGTGAGACGGCTGAGCGGAGAGGGCAGCGAGGGGATGGAGAGGGAGTGCTGAGGAGTGACAGGCTCAAGAGTGACTGCCGCCTTGTTAGGACCCCCGTTGCCTCCACGGGGGGGGCCTGACCCTCGGGGTGGGGGGTGGGATGTAAGGAGGGAGAATACTGCTGCAGGGCTACGGTACACAGACCCACCGGCAGATGCAGAGGTATCGGGATCAATGCATTGAAATCCGTGGGTTCGTACGGTCGTGGAAAACCTGGAAAAGTCCTGGAATTTAAAAAATTGTTATTTTCCAGGCTTGGACAGGTTCTTGAAGAGAAAAAAATCACAAAATGTTGGGAAAAGTAATGGAAATGTTACACTCACATGTTCATTTACGCCGACTTTGAAATAATTTATATATTTTCAGAGAAATATGCAAAAAATTAGGTACACTCAAGCTGCGAGTGAACGCACCTTAAGCGAAAGGTCCGGTGGCCATAGCAACAGCAGCTCGGGGGGAACCCACCATCATGTTTACACCGAGATTTCACAAAATGTTTGATCATGAAAAATTGGTTTAAAGTCCTGGAAACCCATCAACATGTGTATGATTCCAACTGACTGATGGATCATGGAGGTCTAGATCGTGGAGGTCTGGATCACAGAGGTCTGGATCGTGGTCCTTGCCTATTACCAACTATTCATACACTCTGTCATACTCATTGAATGTGTTTATTTAACTCTATAATGATTCCTTCTGGTCATATCTCCATCGTGGAATATGCCTACTATTCATAAATTCTGTCATATTCATCTAATGTATTTTAACTGTAAATCTGTCCTTCTGTACACATGACGTCTATTATTCTGTCCATCCTGGAGAGGGGTCCTCATCTGTTCTCTCCTGAAGGTTTCTTCCCTTTTTTCCCTGTAAAAGGTTTTTGGGGGGAGTTGTTCCTGATCCGATGTGAGGTCAAAGGTCAGGGATGTCCTATTTGTTCAGATTGTAAAACAAATTTGGCAGAAAATGTGTAATTTGAAATAATGGGCTATACATACCATAATTGGAAATAAGTTTGCATACCTGCAGAGACTTTACAGAACCACACAGGCAAAGACAGAAATTAATGTAACGACACACACACACACACACACACACACACACACACACACACATACACACACACACACACACACACGCGCACACACACGCCTACAATTACAAACGCAGACGGACAATCAAACTGTTGTCCCCCCGCTACAGATATTCCTCACAGCTGTGGCCTTCCTGCACTTCCTCGTCATCCTCGGCTGCCTTCAACCACTTCCCTCCTTTCTCTCCATCTGTCGTCAGGAAGAAATATGAACGCATGCAATAGATCATAAATGCGTTACATATACATATATTTATACATGTATTTGCGAATGCAGTGATACGGCAACATATCTGAAGAAACACAGACAGAAACACACGGCCATGCATTTAGCAGCTCAGCAGAACAATAAACCATCTTTAAACTGAGAGAACCTTCCGCCACAGGAGTGTGTGATTAATGCAAAGCGTGTATAAAATGCACAGGGCGCTGTAATAAATGCTCCCTGCTTGGGATTATTAAGACATGAGAAAAATGTGTTTCACACCGCAAGAGTCCCGTGCAGCGCAAACTCTCAAAGCGTCGTCATCATCAGCGAGCGAGATGTAATACACAGAAGACGAAGAGCAGCGGAGCCCGCCAGAGGCTCATCTGTTGGTTTAGGAGATTCTAGACATCCAGGCGTTCACGTCCGCCGCGTGATCCACTTTTTGATTTGTAAGCGACGTTTAATGAGCAATGGGGGAGTCGAGATATGCGAAAGAAGAAAGAAGGGGTGAGTGGATATAGTACAGTAAAGATATAAGATCCACTTTCTTTTTTACAGTAGTCTATGGTATCCATATCCGCCACCAAAAAAAATGATGAGATAGAAAGTCGAAATTCTGAAATAAAAAGTCATGATATCGAAAAATTTAAATTATGAGATAAAGTCATCATTATTATAGATAAAGTTATAATTATGAGATAGAAAGTCGAAATGAGGAAATAGAAAAGTCGAAATTATGATATAGAAAAGTCAAAATTATGAGATAGAAAAGTTGAAATTATGAGATAAAGTAATTATTATGAGAAAAAAAGTCTGAATTATAAAATAAAAAGTCGAAATGAGGAAATAGAAAAGTCTACATTATGAGATAGAAAGTCATCATTTGTAACAGTTCAGCTCCATACCTTCCTTTTGGTATTAGTTGTTTTCATCCTGTCTAACTATCGCGTCATTCCAGATCCTGCTTCCCACCTCGTTAGTCCCTCATTACCTTCACCTGGTCCTCACGCCCTTCTCACCTGCAGCCCCTCCCCTCATTAGTCCCTCACTATGTAGCTCCCTCACTTCCACTTCTCCTCTCCAGGTTGTTTTGTGTTCTTCTTGAAGCTCTCCAGCGTTACCAAGTGTGTTCATCTGTTTTGTTCCTGCTGGAACTTTGAGTAAAATGAATTATTTTCCAGTTCTGTCTCCTGAGTTGTGCATTTGGGTCCACCCTAATACTCCCGTGACATAATTCTGAGATAGAAAGTCAAAATGAAGAAATAGAAAAGTCGTAAATATGAAACAGAAAAGTCAAAATTATGAGCTAGAGAAGTCGACAATATGAAATATTCGAGATTATGAGAAAAGTAAGATCTACTTTCTTTTTTGCAGTAATCTATCGATTCCATTTCCGCCACCCAAAACAATTATGAGATAGAAAAGTCGAAATCATGATATAGAAAAATCTAAATTACGAGATAGAAAAATCTAAATTATGAGATAATGTCATTATTATGAGATAAAAAGTCCAAATGAGGAAATAGAAAAATATGAAATACAAGTCGAAATTTTGAGATAGAAAAGTCAAAAGTATGAGATAAAGTAATTATAAAATAGAAAGTCAATGAGTATTATAAAAATAATGATTTTCTATCTCATAATTTCGACTTTCTATCTCATAATTTCGACTTTTCCTCCCATTGTTGTTGTTTTTTCGTGGCGTCAAAGGGCCTCCATAGTAATCTGATACACACAGAAGACAGCGTGAGACATTGAGCCCATCAGACCAGCACACACAGGAAACTACATTATGTATTAGAGGAAACTAATACACCCAGAACGCCCGCTGAAAGGAAAGGTAACGCTGCAATGCATTCATGTGAAAGAGTGTGTATTGACGTGTGCGCGTGCGTGTTGTCACACATTATTTGTGTTGCGAGATTCAATTGTTGGAGGCTGCGACAGCGTTGCTGAGCTCAGAAGTCGTTTTAATTGCATATCCTGCCTTGAAATATGATTTATAATGAAGCGAGCACCCCGTCAGCGGGATGAGGTGATGTCACCTTCCCCCCCGCCAGATGCCTTCCAGAGTTATTTTTTAAAGAAAATATGTCTTTTTTAAAATAAGTCAAGGCTACAAGATTAATTTTGAGCAGAACACTGATAAGGTTTCTTTTCTTCTTTTTTTCTGGAGTGTTTTATAACGCTGTCATTGTGCGAGTGCCGTTGATTTCCCTCATTTCTCAAAAGCTCATCCCTAAATCTCGTCTGACAATCTCTGCTGTGGGCACAGATTAATCACACTGGGACGTATTTTACTCCATCAAAAAGTCGTTATTAAACTAAATGAAAAGATGCCCTTTTTTTTAACCCTTTATTAAATCTCATCCCCGTTCGCATTGTGCACCGATTTCACACGGAAACATTTAAAATAGAAATCCAATCATGTTTTTTTTCCTGTGAAAACAAATATGACGTGTGGTTATTAATAAGTGTAACGACACGGTAACTCACGTGCTACGATTTAGAAAAGTTGTTCAAGGGAAACCGAAATAAGTTGTCTTCTTTTTCAATAAACACGTTTTAAATTCTCAGGGAGAGAGAGGAGAGAGAGATAAAGAGAGAGGAGAGAGGCAGATGTATAGAGAGAGAGAATAAGAGACGGATAGAGAGAGAGGGATAAAGAGAGAGGAGAGAGGCAGATGTAAAGAGAGAATAAGATAGAGGAAAAGAGAACGGGAGGAGAGAGGAAAGAGAGAGAGAGAGAAATATATATAGAGAGATAGAGGAAAAGAGCAAGAGAGAGAGAGAGGAGAGAGAGAAAAAGAGACAGATAGAGAGAGGAGAGAGAGAATCTAAATACTAAAATGTATTGTGTATGTATACTGTCTTTGTATGTATATATATATATATATATATATATATATATATATGTGTATATGTATCTGTGTATATATATATATATATATATATTATACTGTATATATATATATAAATATGTATGTATGTATATATATATATATATATATATATATATATATGTATTTGCAGTATATATCTGTATACATATATGATTGTATGTATGCATATACTGTATTTGTATATTTGTGAATATATGTATGTTTTTATATGCATTCTGTTTATGTGATGTGTTGATGAGAGTTCGGGAAACCAACGCCGCTCGGCATGAAATCCGTACCTAAGCTCGACACCGGGATCGTAAGAAAGAAACCTTTCCTCCCTACATGGCAGTAATATAATGAACTTATAATTATTAATGCTAATAAATTAATCTACATATTTACCATTTTCACTATCGTGTTTTAAACTGTTAGCCCGCTTACGTTAGCTACTCATTGTCAAACAGAAAATACCACTGAGGCTGATGGGAAGGTCGTCAAGGATCCCCGAAATTATTAAAACTCACGGCGGTCGTCCCGTAACCACGAGGTACCCGGTTCCACCCCCGCTCTCCCCATTAATTGCACGTTGAAGTGCCCTTGAGCAAGGCACTGAACCCTCCAGTTGCTTCACTGCTCCTTAAATCACAGAGGATGGGTCCAATGCAGAGAAGAATCTCCCCCACGGGGATCAATAAAAATGTAGATTTCTTTCTTTTCATAATTGCAATCAGACATTTCACCAAATGTGAAACTCAGGGGCCGAAGAAGGACGGGCAGAATCAGTAAGATTCGTCTCCTGGGAACCGTGAATCTCTGTGGCCAACATATCTGTCGGACAGCCGTTGAGATATTTCCCTAAAAAGCCTGAATGTAAAACCAGCCAAGGGGAAACCAAAGGCAGTAAGTAGGCTTCATCCTCTTGGGGGGGTTGGGGGTTGATTCAGAAGTGGACGGTTTGCATCATCTTCAGTGATTTTGATTGCACAGATCTTTTCCGCGGGCAGCCGGGCCGAGCGTCCGCTTTGAAGCGAGATCACAGCGAGCGGGGTCCATTGTCTCGTTCGCGAGCCGACGCCAGATCTCCACCGCTCACGAGACGACGTGGGCAGTCCTCCCGGTCCGGATCCCGGACCGCGGCGTCCGGAGAGGATCTCGGGCCACGAAAAAAACGAGAGTGAGAGAAGGCATCAGGGTCGAGTTGAATAATTCAGCCCCCTGGATCACACAGAGCAGTTTCATATTCATATTTTCCGCCGGTACATTTTATCCTCGCCAATCCTCGCCTCCTCTTGCCTCTCTCTTCAGACCTCCATAAATATCCGAATCAACTAATGACTCCTCTTGAGGAATTAAAAAGGCATCATTAGCCAGCACCTGAAGGTTGGGGTCTGTGATGTAGCGTGAGGACTTTGTCGATGCTGATTAGGAAAACCGTCTCAAGGGTTGATCCGTATCGCCGCGGTATGTAATGAGGAACCCAGGCGTGCATTAAATGTGCAGCTTTTCCCCTTTTCCACTAGTGTCAACACAGGGATTAAAAGATGATTTATAGTATTTCTTGCAAAGTTATGTTGGCATTGCTGCATAATGCATCGCGGTTAGTGGCGTCAAGACCAACAAATGCATGGCAGAGGCTCACAGTAAAGAATTTATATATATATTTCCACGTCTATTTATGTAGAGCGACGGCATTTAAACAAACTCTGGGTCGACAGGGAAATAAGTCCATCGGCTTACTAGTGACTGACATTTATAGTACAGTAGCTGTACGGCAGCTACGCATAATTAATTTCACAAGTCCGTTAAATAAATGACTAATTAATTAGAAAACATGATATATAGTAAACTAATAATGTGTTTTATCCATGTCATTTCTGGATGTCACAACAGAGGTGTATCTCCGTTCTAGAGGTAACATCTGGATCCCCAGAGGACACGGAGGATTCAGGATGCTGCACAACAAATCATATTTCCATGTCTATTTATAGAGTGGAGGCATTTAAATGAACTCTGGGCTGAAGGAAAAGTCCATCGGCTTACCAGTGACTGACATATGGAACAGAAGCTGTACGACAACTACACGTAAGTATAAATAATTTGTTTCACAAGTCTGTTAAATAAATGACTAATTAAATAGAAAACATCATATATAGCAAATTAATATACAGATTTTTATCCATGTTATTTCATGTTAAATTCTGGCTGTCACAACAGAGGTGTATCTCCGTTCTAGAGGTAACATATGGATCCCCAGAGGACACAGAAGATTCAGGATGTTGCACAACAAATCATATTTCCATGTCTATTTATAGAGACGGCTACAGGAAAAGTCCATTGGCTTATCAGTGTCTGATATTTACTGTTCAGAAACTACACAAGTATGAATAATTAATTTAACAAGTCCGTTAAATAAATGAGTAATTGATTAGAAAACATGATATATGTAAACTAATATACTTTTTTCCTGTACGTCAAGAATGGTGCATCTCCATTCTAGAGGTAACGTCTGGATCCCCCGAGGACACGGAATATTAAAAATGTTGCACGATAAATCAAACAATTTTGAGTCGGGAAAAAGAAAATCACAGTCATTTTCAAAAGCTTTCTTTTAACATTCTCACCCCCCCACACCAAAAAAATCTCATACTTTGAGTGCTCTATTTTAATTAAGCTCTTTCCTTGAGAATTAAAAAACACATTATTGATAATTTGACTTCCCCTCCGAGAATACACCTCATACACTTTATTCTCTTGTCATTAGTATTATATTTGTGTATGCATATACATATATATATATATATATATATATATATATATATACACATATATATTTTATTTTGTATTTCATATTTTACTTTGTATACTTTTCACAGTCATTGTATTATATTTGTTTGTGAGTGTGTATATATATGTTTAATTTTATATACATATATACTTCATTTTGTATTTTGTATTTTACTTGTATACATCTATATCTTTTATCCCTGTTTTTTATTTTTTATATTTTATTCTTGTGTGTTTAGTTTATTGGTGCTGCTACTGTGACGACAATTTCCCCTTGGGGATTAATAAAGTATCTATCCATCTATCCATCTATCTATTATCTTGCACGGCCGACACACACACTGCCAGTCTGACGGGGCAACAGGTGTGCAAAAGAATAAGGTGAAGGAGGCGCAACAAGAAAGACGTAGAGGCGGCGGCGATGACCCACATCGGTGTGACTCGTTAGATGAATTCTTGGCGACGCTGCCGGGCTTGTTAGCGCGCGGGGGAGATGGGGGTGAGACGGGAGATGCACAGTCGGCTATCTCGGCTAACCCCTCTGCAAATTCCATTGCACTTGTTTGTGGCTCTTGGCAAACAACGCAGCAAAGATACTTTAGCTTGTGAGGAAAGGGCGGGGAGGGGAACAGATTGATAGTGATGCATTGGAATGGGAGCAAACAGGACCACAACACTGTGGGATTAAACGTTAGAATGGATTATTTTTTGCTTCTAATCTTTTTGTGAATTTGAACCTCTCCCTTTAGCACAATTTGAGAGGATTTATTCAAAATATCCCTGGTCTGCATGAACACCAAGATCATTATTGAGTGACGTTCCGTCATCCGGTTTGAGAGGTGCCGACTCTCCCGGCTAACGTAAACGCAGAGTTAGCCGCATTACGCTTTTTGTTGAGCAGAGTGCGGGTGATAGCTGTAAGTTATCGTCTCTTTTCACACACACACACCTTAACATGTTTTGTTTGTTATGATGTGAATCTAACATGATTAGTTGAAGTGTTTCCTACTGACAGGCCTTATTCGACTCTTATCCACATGGCTACTGACATGGTTTTACATAAGATATAAGTTATGGTAATGTAGGTAAAATATTTAAACTTCCTGTGAAAGATGGTGAACAAATACTCAATTGAGGTAAGTGATCACTTGGTACATCTACAACGCTTTCCCATGTACTATTTAAATGCTGAAATATTTCTACACAAATAGATTTTACAACCTGATATCGAAGATGTGTTGTTTGAACTGCAGCTTTGAATTCCTCTGCTATTCCTTCAGCTACCGGATCAAAGGCTGGATTGATGTACATGTTCTACCCCTACAGTGTAAGTAATAATTATTTTCTACCATTGCTTTAAATTAGTCATTCTCAACCTTTTTATACCCCACCAACTAGCGCACATCAATTTATTGTGATAAAGGATGTAATACACAGGGCCGTGCCATCAGTGTCTAATTTGATATTACATATAACAAACTAAATAACACTTATATTTCATAAAATAAATATTTTTCAAGGGATTTTTAATGGATGCTCATTTTAAATATTTATATTTATATATATATATATATATATATATATATATATATATATATATATATATATATATTGTAATCTAATGTACCCCATTTGAGAACCACTGTCAATTTAATCAGACATGTCTTAGCAGTTCTTGGAGAAGCACAATCATGGTTTAATAAGTATATAAATCTTCTTTTTTTTTTTTACAATATTCAATCAAAGTAACTCAAATAAAACGAGATGACTGAGTGGGGGAGGGGCATAATTGTAACATCAACATGGATTGTCAGTACAACAAATAACAGATACATGAACCAGTGTCAGTTAATTAAACATATGGCTTTCTATCCTCACGGCAATGGAAGCAGATGTTATCATGTCTAAGTTTGCAGTTAGATTGGTGTTAATGAGTAAACTAGTTTTGAGAAATGTCAGCTTAGTTATTGGGGTTAGGGTAAGCGAATTTCAACCTCTTATAAACTAAACTCGTCTAACCTACATATAGTTCGGGTCACTTTTTATCAGTGGTGAATAGATTCCAGGCAAAATGAAGAGAAGGGGTCAAGGTAAAGGGGAAGTCCATGAATTGGGCACTTCCGAGACTCGGGGAGTATTACTACATATGTAAAGGTCTGGCTGTATTATCGGTTTTGACAAGGAATAAGAATATTTTGAATAAAAAAGACAATATGTGTGATTCGGATGACTGGTGAGTCTGACTTGGTTATAGGTACAATCCTCAATTGTGCTTTAAATCAGCAGACATTTTATTTTGAAAAGTCTTATTGTGAAGGAATGTATATGACATATATGAGTGGGAGTAGCATTGTTGTGTAGTAGATATGTTTAGCCCGCCTCCTGTAGGGGTTAGCCAATAGCATGCTGTGAAATGTAAGGGTCTAAGCATGTGACCAACATACTAACCAATGACTGGCTCTGAGCCCAGTGGAAGGATGCCTTCAATACCGTAGGAGTTGTGAGACACGACACATTTGTCCTCTAGCGTGAATACGATAGAAAGTCAACTGAATTGCATTTAACGTCTCTTCGGCCTGTGAGCGTGGGACAGATAAACATGCTTTGTGATCCTTATTTTTTTATTAAATATCTTATATTATAACTTTATGAATACGGTAACTGAGGACCGTCACACGGTGACACTGTCTCGGAGCAGAGTTGTGTAAAACTATCTAAAAGTGGATAGACTTTACAAGGTCCGTTTGATCCGTCCCCCGCCGCGATCTCCTCTCAGAAGACAGCGTGGCTCCGCCAATTTAGAGCGTCCGCCGCCCTTCTGCAAGGAAGTGATTTTGGAGATTAGGCTTAAATGAGAATTCTCCCGCAGTAAACTTCTGAGATTTAGTGTGCTTTTACAAAGCCAACTGCACTCGAGCGTCTCTAACTGAAAAAAAAATAAAGTCCAGATGACCTTCCCTTCCTCACATGGATGTGATTTCTTTCATGAAATGGATTATAACACCTTTTTTTAATGTCATCAGTTTTGATTTCTATTCTATATCAACAAAAAACGTAGCAAACATTTGCCATTAGCTGTATTACAAAACATACAGGCAACTCCGTCCCACCACACTCTCAATCAAAGAGGCCGTAGCATCGATTCGCGCTAAGGAGACTCGAGGACCGTTGAGTAATATCCGCCAGAAAACACATGTCTTTGAATATGACACACGAGCACTCATCACAATGAGACCACAGGGGGTGGTGTGTGTGTGTGTGTGTGTGTGTGTGTGGGGGGGGGGGTCCAGTGCAGCCGTATGGACGGACTAGATTTCTCAGGAAAGTAAATAAGAAATCAATCAAACACTTAAGCTTCATTTCATCGTGTAAGAGCACTTATCCATCACAGGCGGTGACGGCGTGACACCGCGCCTCCGCCGAAGAGACCCAACTGAAATATCTTAAACATGTATGTCTTTAAAAAATTACGAGTATGAAGGAGCGGATACGTCGGCTTATATTCGGAGCGTCATTCTTTTAAAAGCATATTCATTATTTAAAACTGAATACAACACATTTTCCATGACTTTTACAAAACTTTGGGGATTACATTTGGACACCTACAAATAAACCATTTGAAAATTCCATGAATTTTCCAGGTTTTCCATGACCCTACGAACCTCGATTAAAGTGGGATGAAGGTTGAACTTCTTCTCAT
Source organism: Liparis tanakae (assembly GCA_036178185.1). Taxonomy (NCBI): domain Eukaryota; kingdom Metazoa; phylum Chordata; class Actinopteri; order Perciformes; family Liparidae; genus Liparis; species Liparis tanakae. The sequence goes on along the minus strand of CM070104.1, from coordinate 2,773,405 downwards.
GTCTCTTTATAATATTGCCGAAGTTGACCGGAGAGACCTTCCAATGAAGAAGCTGATTAGATTTGGATCATTTTCTACTGTTAGACATAGTTTATGTGCCGCTAGGAAAGCACCACGTTTGGCATCTAACACATCATTCTAGTTTATTTGAAAAGTTGGATCATTTTTAGTGCCTTGGTGGACTTTTGCACTGTGATTTATGGCTGAAAAACCTGCATCTTGAGCACCGCGTAATGTTCTGTTGTGTGTCCCTCTAAGTCACGTTCAATTCCAGACAGTTTTTCACCTCTTGTCTGTTGGGACGGGACGTTTATGGGTCGAGAAAGGATTCAGATTGATTAAAGATACATCAATTATTCAACCTTGACGCCTGAAAAGAAAGAGAACAACTAACTGATGAAGACGGTTTGGTTTTTAAAAGCAAAATCAGTCGTGGAAGACCAGAGAAACTGTGTTTTCAGCTTTTTAACCTGTGAAGGGAATCTGGGGTATTGAGAGCTGAATGAGTGAAAATCAATGGAAGCAGAGCGGGTGATGAATTGCTGGTCTGGGCTCCTGAGGGTGGAGGGAATACGGCCCCGCCAGAGGTGTAAAGTACCCACAAGCAATACTCGAGTAAAAGTAAAGATACCGGACTGGAAAATAACTCCAAAAACAGTGAAAGTCACCTATGATAATATTACTTGAAAGGTTAAAGTATCAAAAGTAGTTCTCTGATATTAAATGTACTTAACCTTTCAAGCACCAAGCTTTTTTTAGGCCTCTGCTAAGAAAATTGAGTACCCAAACCAAAAAGTAACAGGAAATCCACAAAATAAAAGTGGAGAAAAAAGTTACTGTCCGTTTTCCGACTGTATCAAATGTGAAAGAAAAAAACGAAAATGTACAAATTAAAAAAGACAATAAATTAGAACATACATAGTTAAAATAGTTACAATTAGAAGTTTAGACACTGCCCCTGGCCCGATTATGCCGATTATGCCGGCATTATATAATGCCGATATATAATTTTTCAGTTTTTCTGTGGAAATACAACTTTTAGCCCCAAAATGATTCAAGGAATTCATCCTTCCAGAACTTCAATATTGAAAACAGCATTTTCTCCACGAATATCTCATTGTGTGTTGATACGCTCAGGTCTTTACGGTAAATATATAAAGCCACCGTCAGTTAGCTTAGCTTAGCACGACAGGAAACACGGGAACACAGCTAACGGGGCTCACACCTTTATTGGACCAAACTACAAGACTTAAAGTCTCTATTCCTGAGCACAAAACAGCCTTTAGACCTGGAAATCTGGACCAATCAAATGCCAGGAGTTACGTAATAACCAAATATGGTCATACTTTCCCAAGGTCAACAGCACGTGTCTTTACAGGAAGTAATCTTTTCTTAGATATTTCTCTCACAGAGAGATATTCAACATGTCAACGATGAGTCATCTTATTAATTATATTGGACTGATTTATATAGATAAGGTTGAGGAACCACTTGCTGTCTTTTTTAATTTGGTTAATTTTCTGTTTTGTGTGAGATGAAATATTTATTTTTTAGTGTATCCAACAGAAAAAAATACACATTGTCTTATCTCCGTAATCATACTTGTTTTTGATTTGTAAAAGGAGGAGGTTATTATTGATTTTATTATTATGATTATAGTAAAAATAAATTACTTCAGTAATGGTGTACCCAGAAGCTGTGGAGAAGGTCACTGTTTCAAATAATAAATAGGAGTGAGATAGCTTAGTGGGAGGTAAAGTCACATAATAAAATCTCACCCTGGCTTTAGTATTAAGGTACCACATGACTCACATGGTTTCCTCTGTAGAGGATGGTCCAGCGTGGTGTTTATGTGTGTATTAGTTTGTTTATTTATAGTTGGGTTAGTGTGTGAGCCTGTGCCCAACCACAAAAATAAATATGTTCTATAAAACGTCTCAATAAACAGAATGGCGCAATAAATCCAAAGCAGGAATATTAGGTGGAACCAATATTTAGCTGGACCCACTCCAGAATGGTAGTAAAGTTTAGGAGTCGGGATGACCTTAGCATTATATATATATATATATATATATATAATGCTATAATGCTAAGGTCATTATATAAATATAATACAAGGATGCAAAGGATTATTTCACTCCCTAATATAATATATATATATATATATATGTATATATATATATATATATATATATATATATATATATATTATTTTGTTAAATATATATATTTAGGGGTGTGTGTGAAATAATCTAAATAATAAAATTATATATATATATATATATATGTATATATATATGTATATATATGTATATATATATATGGGGGGCTGGAATAATACAATTCCCTCCCAATGAAAGCGTCACAGTCAAGGACCTATATCCGGGCCTTTCCACTGGGAGGTCATTGAGTATGCATTCAGCTCTATTAAATACAACATGGACATCCAAGCAAATACAAAAGGTATTTTTGCAATGTCAAGAAATAGGGAAACAATGGCGAGAACAAAATGTGCCGGAGAGCTGTGGCCGTGTTCTCAGGAGGAAGGAAGCCTCTCGTGTGAGATGTGCAGAGAGACGGAGCGCCGCCGCCACAAAGGAAGACGCGGCTCAAGGACACCGGCGTGTTGCAGGGAGCGGCTTGTGAGGAGCGTCTCGTCCGCAGAGAGAAGCCGCCGCCAGATCCACCAGGAGCCACGGCGAGGCTGCCTCGGAGGAGGAAGCATTTCACTCCCAAACGTCATCGATTATCAATCAAAGAAAAGAGGCAAAGGATCATTTAATAAACTGCAGCAGCTACATGTAAATACAGGGAGAGGCACCAGAACCACATGCTTTATAATCTCCAGAAACACATTGAACATGTGATGAAGTCCTAAGACGACACAGAAACGTAGAAAAACGTTAGCATGAATATGAAGCATTTCAGTCACGTACTTTTAAAGAGACACTTTATCAATCAAAGAAAATATGCATAATTAAATAAACTGCAGCAGCTACATATAAATACAAGGAAAGACACCAGAACCACATGCTTTATAATATTCGGAAACATATTGAACATGTGATGTAGTCCTAAGACAACACAGTGACTGGTTACGTAGAAAAACGTTAGCATGAATATGAAGCATTAAATTCACATAAAGAGAAAAAATTGAATGTTTATTAATCAAATAAAAGATGCATAGGATCATTTAATAAACTGCAGCAGCTACATGTAAATACAGGGAGAGGCACCAGAACCACATGCTTTATAATCTCCAGAAACACATTGAACATGTGATGAAGTCCTAAGACGACACAGAAACGTAAAAAATCGTTAGCATGAATATGAAGCATTTCAGTCACGTACTTTTAAAGAGACACTTTATCAATCAAAGAAAATATGCATAATTTAATAAACTGCAGCAGCTACATGTAAATACAGGGAAAGACACCAGAAACACATGCTTTATAATCTCCAGAAACATATTGAACATGTGATGTAGTCCGGAGATGAAGATAAGACGGTGACGTTACGTGGAAAAAACGTTAGCATGAATATGAAGCATTTCAGTCACGTACTTTTAAAGCGAGACACTTTATCAATCAAAGAAAGATGCATAATTAACCACATGCTTTATAATATTCAGAAGCATATTGAACATGTGATGAAGTGCTAAGACGACACAGTGACTGGTTACGTAGAAAAACGTTAGCATGAATAAGAAGGTATATATTTCACATATTAAAAAATATATATATATAATTTAAAAAATATATAAAAAATATATATTTAAAAAGAATATATATGTAATAAAACATATATAATATAAAAAAATATATATATAATAAAAATATATATAATATTGAAAATGTGATCAAGTCCTAAGACGACACAGTGGCTGGTTACGTAGAAAACCTTAGCATGAATATGAAGCTTTTAATTCACATGTTTTTAAAGAGATGTGATCATTCATCAATCAAAGAAAAGATGCATAATTTAATAAACTGCAGTAACAATATGTAAACACAAGGAGAGACACTAGAACCCATTGTAGTGCTGCAAGATCCACAGAGAGCCAGAAACATATCGAATATAGCAAATTAATCAATAGATGATGAAGTCCTATGTTGACACAGTAGATGGTTACATAGGTTAGCGTTGAATATGAAGCATTTCATTCACGTGTTTTTAAAAAGCCACATATGATCATTTCATCATGGGTCAGTGGTTAGCAGTTCAGTCTTCCAATCAAGGGGTTGCCGCCCTAGTCGATGTGTCCTTGAGCAAGACGCTTAACCCTGAGTTGCTCCTGCAGCTGAGTCCACGGTGTATGAATGTGACGTGACTGTTAGTCGCTTTAAAGAAAACTAGATGCATGGGACCATTTAATAAACTAAATCTGTCATCAGAATACATGAATCTGCACGAGGCTCCGCCCACAACCCCAATCCAGGGACGCCTCGGCTGCTCTCTACACTCATCCCACACAAACGCTGCATTGCTCCAGAAGTTTCCGTTATGAATCTGCTTGACTGTTATGTTATTTCCTTTCGGGGACGCAAAAAAAAATATATATAATATATATATATATATATATTATATATAATATTATACGGTAACTGCCTTTGGCTTGCGGGGGTTATGCAGCGACTTCTGTGTTGGAATAAAAATAAAAATGCTGATGAAGAGGACTGTAGAAAAGCCCTGCTGGTCCCCCCCCCGCCCCCCCCCCCCCTCTCTCTCTTTCTGTCTCTCAGTCAGATGAGGTCATCAAACACCGACCTGCCTCCTCGGATATTAATGATGTAACAGCCGGGGTATTTTTCCTTCTTCTTCTTCTTCTTCTTCTTCTTCTTCTTCTTCTTCTTCTTCTTCTTCTTCTTCTTCTTCTTCTTCTTCTTTTTCTTTCGGACACCTCGTCTCCAGAGACCGCTTTGGCTGGAGGCAGAGGAAGACTTCATCTTGATTTAAAGAGAGATACAACCCCCCCCTCCCCCGATAGAACCGTGACAAAGCCTAGATAGACAGCGCGAGAGGAGATAGTGTGTGTGTGTGTGAGGGGGTGGGGGGGTGGGGGGGAGAGAGAGGAGAAGCCGGGGGAGAGGAGAGCGGTGCTGAGGAGAGAGGGACCGCGTGATTACACTGTGCCTTTAAAAAAAAAAAAAAAAAAAAAGAAGAGGAGAAAAAAAAGCATGGAGCTCCTCCTCCTCCTCCTCCTCCTCCTCCTCCTCCTCCTCCTCTTCCTCCACGGAGAGCCGAGCAGAGCAGCTGAGAGTGGAGCGCCGGTGTCGAGGAGCCCGAGCCCACGATAAACTCTGGCATCAGCTTCCCTTCATCCCCCAGTCAGCGGAGGGAGGACAGAGTGAGGGCAGAGAGACGGGGACGGAGAAAGGGAGAGAGAGAGTGACAGGAAGGAGAGAAAGAGAGAGAGGGAGAGAGAGTGGGAGAGGAAGAGAGAGAGAGTACCAGGCAGAGAGGGAGAGGCTCTCATCACACAGCTCCTCTCTCTCTCGCAGCAGCAGCAGCTCCGACGTTCTGTCTGCTGACGGGTGGCGTGGTGTTTTTTTTCCGGCAGCAGTAATTGAAGTGACGGTGTAGCGGCAGCGGCGGCGGCGGCGGCGGCGGCGGCGGCGGCGGCATCACCAACGGGAAATGGGAGCTCTCCTCCTCGCCACTCTGCCTCTTAGTCATCTTCAGCCTCCTCTCTCCTCTCGTTCTCTCTTCTCGGAGTGCTATTAGGGCCATTAATCGTTCCCATCTCATGCCTCCTGCCTCCTCCTCTTCCTCCTCCTCCTCCTCCTCCTCCTCCTCCTCCTCCTCCTCCTCCACGGCTTCATCCTCCACTTCTACTCCTCCTCTGATGAGCCACAGCTTCATAGTGAAATAACCCGGCTGATAGAAGTGTTTCTCCCTCTGTCAAGACAGTAAGTAGGAGAGAGGAAGAGAGTGTGTGTTTGTGTGTGTGTGTGTGTGTGTGTGTGAGAGGGAGAGAGAGTGTGAAGATGTTAGTGTGTGTGAGCGAGAGAGAGTGTGAAGATGTTAGTGTGTGTGCGAGCGACTGCTGAAGAACCCAGCAGGTGTGTGTGTGTGTGTGTGTGTGTGTGTGTGTGTGTGTGTGTGTGTGTGTGTGTGTTTGTGTGTGTGTGTGGACACTGAGCTCTGGGCATAGCAACAGCCAAGTGATGCACGGGAAAGGTGAGTAGGTGTGTGTCCTGGTGCGTGTCCATGTGTGTGTGTGTGTGTGTGTGTGTGGCGGTGAGTCGCATTTTGACAGCAGCCCGAAAATCAACGCAGTTAATTCCCGAGTCTCCCTCACTTCCATCGTCGTCGACTTTAGAGAAAAAAGAAGCGAAAATTATGAAAATATGAAATATGAAAAAGGAGGATGAGACGTGAAAGAATAAGTGATTGTTTTTCTCCCCCCCCCCCCTCCAGGTGCCATGTGCGATTGGCCGGCGCGCCCCGTGGCCGTGGCATCGCCCCGCTGGATTTGGCAAGAGGCCCTGCCCCCCCCGCCCCCCCCGCTGCTCCTCTAGGGCCCCTCTGGGAGGCGTTCACGGGATTTATCTCTTCCTGCTGGATGGCACCGGCTCTCTGAAGAGGCGGGGAGGAAGAAGAAGAAGAAGAAAATACACACACACGCCGCACGGATAAGAAGTAAAATAATTATCCAATCACACGGCACGAGGAGGCAGACCAGGTTCCCTTAGCAACAACTGGAAGGAGGAGAGAGAGAATCCCTTCTTCTTCTGTTTTTTTTCCTGCTCCCTTTGGGGTTTTCGGGGCTCGCCCCCCGTGGACCGCCGGGGGGTCAGCGGGTGTGTTTTTTTTTGCCGTTGCGTAAGACGAGCTGCCGCTCCACACCTCCACCGCTCCACCGCTCCACTCCTCCTTTTCCTCGGCGAGATTTTTGTTGTTCTTCCCCCCGCAAAATTCTCATCACAAGTCAGTTCCGCCGGCTTGGAAATCAATTCATCCTGATCCCGAGCCACCTGGAATAAGCCTCTGCTTTCAGGGAGGGGAAGAGGGGGAGGAAGAAGAAGAAAAAAAAGACTTGCCTGTTCCTCCCTTTCACGAGAGAGAGAGAGAGAGAGAGAGAAAAAAGATGAAAGACAACGCCGTGAACTCGTCATCGTCCGCGAAGAAAAGTTTATTTTGATGTGATTTTCTTTTTTTCCTCGGAGGAAACGAGAGGAATATCCCCCCCCTTTCCTTTTTTTTTTTATTCCTCCAAACAAGATCCGTCCTTTTCTCTCTCTCTTTAAAAAGAAGAAAAAAGACAGACACCTTCGCCGAAGGACTATATTTAGAAAGCGAGTCTCGTCCCCGCCGGCCGACGGAAATGTAGAACGCGGTCATTTTGGAGAAGGAAAAAAATAAAATAAAAATGGAGCCGCTGCTGGGAGTTCTATTTTTTTTATCCACGCTGGACATCTTTCTCTAGATAAAAAGAAAAAGTCTCCGAACGCTTTTTTTTTCTCCTGCTTTTTCTTCTTCTGTGGAAAAGGTCGTGCGGGACACGTGGCCGAGGGGAACGGCTCCGCTCCCTGAACAGCTCGTCCTCGGGAACGCTTCCAAAAAAAAAAGAAAAAACGCCGCGATTATGTAAGAGTTCCCCCCCGCCGGCTCGTCTTCCGTCTCTCCCCTACTTTTTTTTCTCATTTTTTAAAATTCCCTTCTCTCCATGGATGTACGCCGTTTGACTTCCCCCCCCGCCGCCGCCGCCGCCGCCGCTCTCCTCGTCCTCTCCTCCTCCTCCCCGTTGCCGGAAGCGTCCGCCGGAGGCCGCCGCCAGCGTGCGAGCCGGCGCCGGCGGCGAGGCGAGGTGTCGGCGCTCGCCCGGGCGCTTTTAAGATGTTGAGGTCTCCCCGCGCGGCCGGGGCCCCCGTTCGGATCAGCAGCACCGAGGCTCCTCGCAGCCAAAGACATGGACCCCCGCTCGGCTCCCCCGCCCCCACCACCCCCCCGCCACCGCCACCACCGCCGCCGCCGCCGCCGCCACGCCGCGGGCCCCACGCCGCCCTGTGAAGGATGTCCCTCAGCAGAGCGCCGGCCCGGGACACCTGTGAGACGCCCAGCCCCCGAGAACGCATCCGCAGCCACATGAAGATGGTGATCGACCAGCTGGACGGCATCCTGCGGGAGCTCAAGGACGTGGCCAAGGAGCTCCGGGAGGTGAGGGGCGGGGGGGCAAGCTTACACGTGTGTGTGTGTGTGTGTGTGTGTGGGGGGGGGGGGGGGCAGGTGGGGGTGCTTTTTTCCCCCCCTACAGGCCGCATCTTAACGAGTGTAGCACAATGTTTCTCGCGTGGGGATGTTGATTAAGATTCTGGGAGCGGTAAACTCTGAATACCCCCCCCCTCTTGTTTTTGGTAGCAAGAGGATGGTGTGTGTGTGTGTGTGTGTGTGTGTGTGTCCCCAAATCAAACTATTTGCTTATCGGCAATCCCGGAGGGGAAGCACACGGAGGCTTTCGTAAGACACGGCGGTTATATAACCGTGTTGTGAAGGATCAGCTGGATTCAGACTGTATTCTTTTTTCTCGCCATGGTAACACTGGGAGATGTGTGTGTGTGTGTGTGTGTGTGTGTGTGTTTACAGTACACACCGTGTGCTCCTCTCAGGCATCGGACCGCACGTGTTCACGCGTGTGAGCCCTCCTCCTCCTCCTCATCATCATCATCACCATCATCTTTTTTAGAGATCTTCCTCTCCTGCAGTGTGTCCAAAAACGCCCCTCCTCCTCTCCTCCCCCCCCCCCCAAAAAAAAAGAGAGAGAGATAAAGGCAGATAAAGAGAGACGGAGACAAATGAAACCCGAGCAAACAGTTGTGTCTGAGCCTCCCCGCGTCCTCCGAGCGGATCGCATGATTAACCTCCCACCTGCAGCCCCGTGTGTGTGTGCGTGTCTGTGTGTGTGCGTGTGTGTGCATGTGTGTGTGTGTGTGTCTCAATGTGTTGAAGAAGCAAAACAGTGGATGTTTAGCCCCATGTAACGGCCCTAAAGGAGGAGGAGGAGGGAGGAGGAGGTGAAGCTGCCATCGCTCACTCCATCACTCTGCACAGATGCCCTAAGCCCCGCCCCCCTCCACACACACACACACACACACACACACACACACACAAGCTGCGTGTCACTCAGCGCGCTCTACTTTATGTACTCGCACAGTCGGGGGTGCGAGGCCGCGGCTTACAGCGCGCCCTCTCTCCCCGGTGAGTCGGCGCCGGCGTGCGATCGAGAGCGTGATTGATGATTATGGGACGACCGCAAGTGGAATAACGGCGGGCGGAGCTATTAATAAACAAAAACAGCGCCGCTCTCACCCCAGACCCCGTCAGAGAGGGATCAGACGTCTTTGATTTTTTTATTTTACTGTTGGGGGGAAAAGCACAATCCCACATATTGAAATGTCTCACAGTCAATCACAATCAATCACAATCAATCACAATCAATCACAATCAATCACAATCAATATCCTGCAATTAAGTGACCGGAAGAATCAAAGGAGAGGCGAAGGAGTCGGAGGCGGAGTCTTAATGTTCCATCAAACCTCGAGTCCTCGGCCACGTGGAAGAGGCGACGCCGTAATAGACACCAGCTGTCACAATAAATAAATGATGAATTACGAGTGTGAATGTAGTGAAATAAATAACCGAGGAGGAGGAGGAGGAGGAGGAGGAGGAGGAGGAGGAGGAGGAGGAGCCATGATGAGGGGAAGTGTAGATACCGAAGAGTTGAGGACGCCACGCTTTAAGTTTACGAAGTTCTGGTTATGGACGTCACGTCGCCGTGACGATCGGTTTAAAAACTGAATAAAAAAATTAATAAAGTGGTTAAAACGTTTAATTGTAACACATCATTAGTGTGATTCTGATCGTGCTCGGCCTCAAAGGGGAGCGCATTGCATTATGGGTATATCTTCATTGAGTCCGTAACTCACGACGAACTGAACAGTCAAATTCAAGGCGTTTTTTTAATTTTTAATTTATTAATGTATTATTACATCAGACTCCAGCCATCACGTCTTTATGGATTTGTTTTTATTTTTATTGAATAAAAGAGTCAAGATTCGAAAAAGGGATTTTTAACGAGCATGAGTTTACCTTTTTGACTATTTGCGGCTTTTCACTTAATTCTCAGACGTCGTCTCGCCTTAAAGGGGGCGGGGCTTATCTCTGTGGCTTTACTCCTTGGAAACAGTTATCATTTCTGCCGTCAACCACGGACAAACTCACCACTAGTTCTGCTTTATACTTGTTGAGGCCGATCTGTAGCCAATCAGATGTCTCACCCTTAGAGGGGGCGGGGCTTATCTCAAAATATTGGATAACAGATATCAATAAGCAGCAATAACCAAAGAACCAGTGATGCCATATCGGAAAATAAGAGACGGGTTGAACATAAGACTGATGGATAGACTTTTTAAAAGTCCCCCCCCCCCCCCCCCCCGTTAATTTTTCATGTCTGCAATAAATGTCACATTCGGATTTTATTCTATTGCAAGCTCCGAGTGCAGTCGACTCAGACCCATCATTAAACGAGTCCGTGTGGTTAAGTGATTTCACAAGTTATTTTCCATAGAATAATCCCATATTCTGAAATTTATTACATTTTGTATTCAAATTTTTCGCAAACATTTAAGCAAAAAGCCATCGTGATCCAGTCTGGAAATGACAGATCACTAATGTTGAATTAAAAATATTCTTTTTTAAATATGTTTAGCGAGGCCCGTTCCTCCTCTCTCCTCCGGTCCCTCGGCGCATTGATGCTGGTTTGATATGTTACCAGGTAGGGAGGTGGAACATCTTCCCACCGCACGATTAACACAGCAGCCAATAACTAACCAAGTAGTCCCTGATTGGCTCTCAAGACCAGTTTGAAAACCACAAACGTGCAATACGATATATTTAGTTAATTTGTCTCTTTGGCTATTAAAATGAAACGTTTAGCGTCACGAGGTTGCCTCACCATGAGCTATCAGACACAAACATCACATCGTAGTCTCAACAACTCTGCATTAACGGGATTATACTCATCAAATCCAGATGAAACGTGTAGAAATAAAGTGATATTTGATCTAAACACGTAGAGCGTAACAGTTGCTGTAGGTCTTGGATCTCATGTCAGAGAAAACACGTTTTTCTAAGATTGTTCTGCTTCAGAAGCCGTTAAAGTGAAACTCAGTGAGAAGGATCTACACACAGGTGTCAAACACGAGGCCCGCGGGCCGAATGTGGCCCGCTCCGTCGTTCCATGTGGCCCCTGACGGCTTGAAAGACTCATAATGGGGTTTCTCAAGGAAATTGAAGGAAAATATCCGGTGCTTTTATTTTGAAGGTTTCAAATTAAATGGATTTATGTTATACGATTAGAGAGATGTTACAATATTTCTACAGTCAAATTTCTACAGTCAAATCATCAATAATCAAATCTAAAGATTTATACAACACTATGTTAGAGTAATTTATACCTTTATATGTTAAAACCTTTGAGGGCCGCCATGACGCTGATGTCGCCCTCGGTGAACACGAGTGTGACGCCCCTGATCTACCGGAAGGAAATTGGAAGATAAAATACTGATAAACTTTTTTAATTTTTTAATAATAACAACGGCAGGAGTGGCAAGGAACAATTCATTCGGGGTAACCTTGGACTTTGAGGATAAACAAGAGGAAATAACGGAGAGAATACAAAATAAACTTCTGAAACATCAGGTTTTGAGTTGTGCTCACATAGAATTTTACTCAAAAATAGGAGACTTTGATGAAGACTTTGATGAAGACTTTGATGAAGCGCAGATTGACTAGGGTGGGGGTGGGGGGTTGGCAGTGAGCTTCATGTCTCTATATGCAACCAAACAGGAACGATGGACCGTGACTGTGTGGATGTACTTATTAAGAAGACGAAGACGATGCTCAAGACAAATGAACTCGGGGAGGGGAGGCAATCAGGACTCGTCCAATTAAAAGCTCCAAAACAAGAGGGGCCAAATGAACACGAGCCGGACGAAGAGCGATCATCGAGTAGCCGAGTGCGGCACCTTCGGGACACTCGAAGCCTCCGTCAGGCGAGGGGGTCGTGACCCGGAGTTTCTGTCTCGTTTTGTGTCTTATTTTGAAGTCCTTGTGTCGTCTGTCTCCCTATGATTGGCTACCCTGGTCCTGATTGGTTCCTTCTGTGTGATTGCTGGCCCCGCCCTCATTGTGTCCACCTGTGTCTCGTTCCCCGTTGTCCAATCATCTTCACCTGTGTATTTAAACCCTGCTCGTCTACCGTTTGGATCGTGTGTGTCGGCCTGTGTTACCTGTCTAGTTGGAATTCAGAATTAAAGATTGGTTCGAAAGTTGTCGGCATTTGGGTCCTGCCTCCCTCTCTATGACTACACATGACAGAGGGTTGGTCAGGATGGAGGTGGAAACAGCGTTCTCCAAATGTCAGCTGTTCAGGAACGGCGTCCGGCTCTGTCCAGGACACCGGCCCGTCGTGCAGTTTTAGGACTATGTAATGGATCTTTTTTTAAAGTGTCTGATGAATGTGTTGGCCCTTTGAGCAGCTGCAGGAATACCAGCTTTTCAGGTTTGTTTCCTGAACAAAACGCTGAACTTTGCGCTTGACTAGACTTATTAGCGGGAGCACGTCTTCATTTAAATGTGCATTACAAAGAAAAGGAAGGGGGGGTGGTCTGTTCAATTTTCTATTCATCAACCAGCGCTAGCTCAAAGGGAGTCCGTTAAAAAAAGAACCGCTTTGTGAATGATTTTATCGGAAGGTGAACAGTGAGACACTTTCATTGCAAAAAGAAAAAGGTCGTGGTATCCAAGCAGCTGGCCCCAGATCAGCGACTGAAACCGGTGATGACAGGGTACCTTCTCCAAACCCAGAGGAATCCCAAGGGAGACCAACACCAAAATGAAAAAGGACCCTGTCTATAGGGCCTTGTCCTCTCCTCACGCTGCCTCGCAAGGACCCTTTATCTTTCAACCACTAGGGGGACTCACGAGCACTTTCACCCGGGGAGTAGCACGATAAAAAATGCTGTTAAATACTCAGGAATGAGATTATTCAAAGGGAAAAATGTCAACACACTTAACGACACTGACATGTTTAATGACGGATGTGAGTAGACTGCACTTAGAGCTTGTAATAGAATAAAATCAGAATGTGACATTTATTGAAGACATGAAAAATTAACAGGGGGGGAAACCTTTTTTTATTTTTAAAGTCCATCCATCAGTCTTATGTTCAACCTGTCTCATAATTGGTACTTTGGTTATTGCTGCTTATTGATATCAGTTACCCGATATACCATCAGAGCACTGAAGAAACTACAAGTTGCTTTGGGATGGATCGTCTGAGGGATCCCAAATCTCATAAACCATCCAAAGCAAATCAATTTATCTTTTTTTTCGATGGATTATGTTTAAAGGCATGACACATATATTGGAAATGGGTCACTGCAGAGGCATGTAATACAATAGAACAAGAATATTTCCAAATCATCATAGGAAGAAATGAGTAAGTGAATTATATTGAAGTACATCTATCTTTATGGCCTCTGACTTTGGGGAAATAATGTGGAAAACTGGTACAAGTGCTTCTACTGTGCCCGTCCAAGCTCAAGTAATTACATTGTCAATAAAAACTCAAGTTTAATTAAACAATTAGTGATGAGTTTATGCGGCTGAATATGACACGATGTTGGCAGGAGGTTAACCGTGTTTGTCCAAATGGACGGACGCCTTCAATCAGAAATAACAATCACGGAGCTGTGTTGTGTTGGGTCATTTCCCACCAAGCAACCGTTTTAACTTGGCCACCAGTGGATGTGGATGTGCTGCCCAGTTGAATACCACCCAGTGATCTCCATTAAAGATGGCCCAGTCTGTCCTCCATCCAGAGAGTCCATTTACTTCAGATGGAGACCGGCAGGCCGACAACTCGGTGGACGATGTTGATAACTTAACCACTCAGAGGAAGGCATATATATATATATATATATATATATGTGTAGACGTCTGACTCGGCGAAGTGAGGTGATCTCTAAATATTTATTTTTATGTATTTATATTCCTATTTCAAGGTGGTTGTACCAGTGGGTGGGGTTTGTTGTCCGTTTGTATATGTCAACAAAAATCCATTACAATTGTTTATTTATATATATATATATATATATATATATATGCTTTCCTCTTATATATATATATATATATATATATATATATATATATATATATATATATATATATATATATAGCCCATTACTGCTTTAATGAAAGCAGAGGGTATTAAACATTTAGCGGATGCTTTTACCACCAAGGCCAGATTGCAGCGTCAGCATTATCGGAATATAATTCCTCGATCTCCATTTTATAAATGAAACGGCGTCGAGAGCCGGAAAGGCGAGCGACATCCGAAAGAGGGAGGCAAGGGGAGATACGAGGTAAACAACGGGTTAAGGCTTCTAACGGCATCTAACCTTGAGTGCTGCGCAGAGAATAAAGCGGCATCATGCAAAGCGTTCCCCCGAGCCTCTTTCTCCGGGCTCTCTGCCGCGGAGCTCCGGCCTCCTCGAGGACGCGGCGCCCGGCGTATTGACGAGTCCATCACGCCCGTAAAACCCACCGGATTAGCCGGCTTTCGGAACTGCTGCCTCCCCCCGCGCTGAACTCTGCACTCGGCATCGACTGTAATGAGGGCTTTAAGGTTAGGACTCTGCTGAGGTAAACACTCGCACACGCAAAAAAGAAAAAATCGCAGTGACAATTTTTTTGCGCCGTGCCAGTTTGTACTTTGGGATTTTTTTGGTGCCTGTCCTGAGGCAAGGAGATATCCGAATACGATGAAAAGGGGAGTTATGCTGGGTTTGCACCGAAAGCGTTTACCTTTTTGACTATTTGTGGCTTTTCGCTTCATTCTCGCCTTAATGGGGGCGGGGCTTATCTCTGTGTCTTTACTCCGTGGAAACAGTTATCATTTCCGCCATTCAATTCAATTCAATTGAGTTTATTTGTATAGCCCAGTTTAACAAATTCAACACGGAAAAACTAACCACTAGTTCTGCTTTATACTTTTTGAGGCCGATCTGTAGCCAATCAGATGTCTTCTCGCCCTAGAGTGGGCGGGTCTTATCTTTGACTTCCCGTGGAATTTTCCCGTAGACTCACACAGCTCGGTGATTTTCACCTCTACGTCTGAATAACTGTCTCTTCAGCTCCACTAGAGCAGCAGTTAGAGGAGCAGCTCGACGCTGATTGGCTGTCACAACTCGCACCTATCGCAACCACTCACGTCTGTACGTTGACGTTGCTCATGGGATCTACTCGCGTGAAAAAATTCCGCAACGCTTTTGGTGCGAACGCACCTTTTTAGAGGTGATGAAAAAGGAGCGACAAGAGAAAAGTGAGCGCGAAAGAGAGAGAGAGAGAGAGACGGGGGAAGAAGAAGGGCGGATGGAGATAATGGTTTTCACAGACCGGCTGGAACAAGCTCAGATCGATTGTTGCAATCGTGTGTCATTCGTGGGCGTGTTTGGGATTGTTCTGGAGCTGAGAATAAAACCAGTAGGCTGCAGTTAATGGTGTGAAAAGTGGCGTCCATCGAAGTGCACAAGCAGCCTTCCGAGAATAGCTTTGTCACTTCATTGTCTGGACGCGGTGAGACCGCTTGCTCTCCATTGGTCGAGCTCTTTTACCGAGTGTGGGTACCAATACAGTTGCACGAGGGACACAGATTCATGTGAAGAAATGCTATATCTTGCTCCATTTTCATAGGCTGTGAAATCGCTCGGGGCAGCGTGGGCCCGGCCGACTCTCCGGCGTAGCGGCTTAATCCAGCTACAATCTCTGGAACTGTGTTGAAGGATCATCAAGAGCCGTTTTTATTTTTTTTTCGCTCTCCTTCCGTTTTTATTTTTAGCCGTTGTCGGCGAGGCGTCGTAAATCAACCCAGTTTTTCAAACGAGATTGTTCAGTTTTAGCCGAACTGGGCTGGGACACAAGAAAAGCCTCGGCATCCCGAGGCCTTAAAAGACGTTGTAAAGGTTTATGCGCTGCGCGTATACATATGTCCATAACCCTGACATTTAACTCACAAGTGGGTTCTTAGTGCCATCATCATTCAACTTTTATGATATTCGAACCACGGTAAACTGAGATTGTATCCGGTAGAAAAGTTGCAATGTTAGCTGTTGGGAGGGTGGTTAACGTTGTGTATTTAGAAATGAATAAAAGTCGCTAATAATTTGTCAAATAAGCGACTTCACAACTAAACCATGAATATAACTCACATGTACTAACATGATGCTTTACTTGTAGCCTGTGTGTTTGTAGGTGAACATAATTAATAATTAGGAACAATTTAACAATTTTGATGTTAGAAAATATTTTATTGGATTTTCATGAAGCTCCGCCTCCTGTTTATCTTATCAAAATAAATGACCAACTAACCTTAATATCACAAAACGTAAATGTCCAATGACTCTATAAGGAAGTTGTATAAGGAATTTCAACAAGCATATTCCAATGAAAAGACAAGTAAACAAATGCATGTAAACACGGTCACTGTCTTCACTTGTTTTATTGATTACAGCAAATACTCACATATTACATATTACTCCAAGGTTTATTAAATGATGCTGCATTGCTGCTAAAGCAACTTTCAAATATCTCACTTGGAAAATGTACAAGAAATAACTGAGGAACATCATGCATGTTGTTCGAGTTAAATGCATACCATAAAATGGACTTTAAAATGAATTACCGTATTCTCGTGTGTATATTTTACTGGTACGAAGCAGAGCAGCTGTGGCGTCTTTTACACGGCGACAAAGTACCACTTTGCAACAGGTGTTGATGAATAATTACGATAAAAATTACGTCTGAAAGTGCCACAAAATTAAATCTGATCTTTAAAAAATGCTGAGTGTAGAAAACCCATCTGCTCCCTGTTTCCACAACACACCGTAATTACTTTTATTCCAAGTCAGTCGTTGTTCCACAAGAGGGCCAGAAAGTTGACTTTTGATCACACTCGACTACAGTCTCAGAAAACTCGTCGTTAGCAAAACCGTAGTCTACCTATGGTACGGCCTTTCATATGTGCGTCTTCCTAGCGTATAAAAGTTTAAATATTCTCAACTTTTAAGCGCCAGCCACGGAGTTGCACAGCTCATGGTCACAATCAGCCAAGGCAGCCAATCGGATCAAGCTAGAGGCCCAAGAGAGCCTATAGGATCAAGCAAGAGGCCCAAGAGAGCCAATCAGATCAAGCAAGCGGCCCTAGGCAGTCAACCGGATCAAAGAAGAGACCCAAGGCAATAAATCGGATCAAGTAAGAGGCTCAAGGCAGTCAATCAGATCACACAAGAGGCCCAAGACAGCCAATGGGATCAAGCTAGTGACCCAAGACAGCCAATGGGATCAAGCTAGTGACCCAAGGCAGTTAATCGGATCAAGCAAGAGGCTCAAGGGAGTCAATCAGATCACACAAGAGGCCCAAGACAGCCAATGGGATCAAGCAAGAGGCGGGCTTTCCTTCCCTGAAAATGGAAAACTCCAGCGGTATTTAAATGCTCTAGCTTTATAATTCTAAATCAGAACACTTCTCGAACTGACTCCAGCTAACGGTAACCACGTCGACAGAGTTTCCAGCTTTACTGCGAAACAATGCATTCATTAGTAACATTAGTTATGCGGGATCACAGAATCCTGCGAGGGAATAAGAGGCCGGTACAGAAGTGACGCAACTGGTTCTTCAGAAATGCCAAAACATTGGATTCCCTGCCTGGGATTTATTTTCTAATCTACCTCATTAATGCCAACGAGAGAGAGAGAGAGCGAGAGAGAGAGACCATTTAACATTTAAATGTCATTAATTGCTTCACTATGCGAGGAGCCCCGTCAGTCTGAATATCTAAGCGGCTCGTCTAGCCCGCAGTGTCACCGTCAGTCTGCATCAGATCGGTTACTTCCTCACTTATTATTATGTACCGGTATTATTACTTATTATGCACGTGACCATTTGAGTTATACTAGGTCTAAAAATAAATCTAACAACCTGAAGCCTTTTACTGGCAGTAAGTGAAGCCCTTAAAAAAAATTACAAAATGCACATCAAATTTAGGAGAAAATACATGTTATTATCAACGATTGCAATTTAGATTATTTAGTTTTTTTATGTACCTAAAAAATAGTTTGAACATGTATTTTTTAAAATGAGAGTTCTCCTGATTGACCTCTGATCTATGGAGGGGTGAATAACTCAACTCCACTAAAAAGGGATTGAATTGTTGGTCAAGTTGTTGGTGATTAAGTACAAACTATAGTTTTTAATATTTTTGAGTTTCTGACCGATTTTGGTGATTCAACATTAACCGGGTCAGATTGACTCGGAGCATCACGGCTGTGTGTAAGAAACGGACGTAGCCGGAGGTGAACGGCACCGCAACCCGTGTAGCAGTAGAGTAACTCAGTAAGAGTATTGGTGATGGAGGTGATGGAGGTGCTGGAGGTGATGGAGGTGCTGGAGGTGGTGGAGGTGATGGAGGTGGTGGAGGTGATGGAGGTGGTTCAGCGGTGGTTATATTTCAGTTTCCGATCCTCCGTGATCTTAGCACAAGGATATGGAGGGAGAGAGAAAAGGAGAGAAAACATAATAAGGAAAGAGAGAGAGAAAAGAATATGGTAAGAGAGAGAGAGAAACATAATGAAGTGAGGGAGAGAGAAAATAATAAGGAAACAGAGAGAGAAAAGAATAAGGAAATGGAGGAAAAGAGAGAAAAGGAGAGTGAGAGAAGAGAATAAGGAAATGGAGTAAAAGAGAAAGGAGAGAGAAAAGAAATGGAAAGAGTGCGGGAGGGAGGGAAACATAATAAGGAGAGGGAGAGAGGAAAGAATAAGGAGAGAGTGAGGGAGAGAAAACAAAAGGATAAAGAGAGAGAGGGCTTATCTGTTGGCCTGCAGACAGCAGCGTCCTTCAGAGGGGAGAGAGTTCCTCTCGCAGAGGTCAGAGGTCAGAGGTCAGACTTCTGCACGTCAGACGCCGTCGTGACTGAATAAAGGAACCCGCCTCTCGCTGTTTAACGCCTGCTTGTTCTCCGGGAGCAGACTCGTCACATACGTATTATTATTTTTAAACTCCTTTTTTTCATTTGTATCCGGCGCCGTTCTTCCAGGAGCGCCGTGGCCGAGGACGCTCCGGATCCATCCGTCCTGCGTCACCGCCGCTCTGCGGAGTCATTTGTAACCACCACAAATAGCTTTGGTCTACATTTAGTCAATGACATTTGCTGTGACCTAAATAGAGGAGATATTAAATGGGCCGGGAGCAGCGAAAACTGAGCTGGCACACAAAAAGAAACTGGAACGTATATTTAAGTTCTCAAGAAATTATGAAGAGAGAGAGAACCACAAATGCCTTTAACAAAAAGATACACCAGATGGAGAGCCTCCTGCCCCCTTAACGAATATTTATATATAAATAAATTTTATATATATATATATATATATATATATATATATATATATATATATATATATATATATATATATATATATTTCATAGGTGGATATATACCTAAAATATATATATATATATATATATATATATATTTCATAGGTGGATATATACCTAAAATATATATATTTAAACAAGTATATATTTAAAAAAGAATTATTATATATGCATATATATTTAAATATTGTTATATATATATACATTTTAGGTGTATATACAGTAAATATATAGCTAATAATATATATATATATATATATATATATATATTAAAATATATATATATATATATATATATATATATAGATAGATAGATAGATAGATAGATAGATAGATAGATAGATAGATAGATAGATAGATAGATAGATAAATCTTCTAATTTCAGTTGATCCAAAATGTCATGGCAGACTGCCAATATAATAAAATAATGTAATGTTGCATCAGTTAGGAAGACAACAACATGTTCTCTGGGGATGAAGAGCTAAAGCTGCAGCAGACAAGGAAGACTCTCTTTAATACTACATTTGTATTCAAATGAGTTTTTGATTTAAAACCACAGGAGCATTTTTACATAGTTTTGGCAGCTTGAATTGCCAGTAAATATTTGTACATGGAACATTTGCATACTTTGTGACTTTAAGGCATTTACAAGACACTGAATAAGAAAAATAGCAACACATTTGTGTATATAATCTAATTATATATTTCTGACATGAATCAGAAACCTATATTTTTTTCATGTTTACCCAGTTGTCCCCAATAAATGAGGAAAAGTCATGAAATATGAAGCAAAAGAATTCGGTCATTCATTTATTTAAAGACGTTAAAGCACCATTATGTAGTTTTTCCCTTGTAGCGCCCCCTTCAGCAGCAGTAATGTCAGGTCCCTTTCTTACAGACGTCTTTGTTCTTTAAACTAAAGGTCTGTTATTGGTCGTCTCCACAGCAGCATGTCTCTCTGTCTCTACGTCGCGTAGCGGAGACAATAAAAAGTCCCCTGTGAGGTGGACTGGACTATGTGACGCTGGTCATCACTGACAGAAAGCAGGTCCAAGGACCGGGCGCTACAACATGTGACAGAGTCGGTCTTTAGCCCACAGACCCCGATGGAGGAGGAGACATCTACATATTAAAAGTCATTGTAGCGGCACCATTTTTTTCAAGCTGTTATTTTAAGGAGGAATTGTTACATAGTGGAGCTTTAAACATCGAATGGGGTCAAATTGACCCCAAAAGGTAACAGGAGGGTTACGAACAAACTAAATAAAAAGCAACATCCCCGTCTTTAAAGTGAAAACAAGTGGTCAAAAACACGGACCGCCGCTTTGAAGACGAGGACACGAGCCCAGAGGCCCGGGTGGGCGACTCCCTCTCTCTCCGCGGTGAAGTACGAGCCGTGAGACGCGATTAAATTCCCAAATCAATTAAGGGAACTATTGGCAAGCCTGTGAGCGATACCCATATTTCCGCACATTTTCTATGTAAACGCTAAAAATATAAACTCCTAAATTAATTTATCTACTTCACACACGCTCTCCACTCTCCTTCTGCGTCGTATCCTTTAATTCTTCTGACGAAAAAAAAAGAAAAAGGAAAGGGATCTCGTCCTCGCGGAGCTCGTTTCTGAGTCGGCGCTGTTCCTGCTTATTGTTTCAGAACATCAGACAAAAGAGCGATGAAAAGAAACGTACGAAGGAAAAGATTAAACCATGTTTGACATTACGTGTCATTGGAGGGCGAACAATCGCTCTTCGGGGGAGTCGAGTGTGGATCTCTCTCTCTCTCTCTCTTTCTCTCTCTCTTTCGAAGAAGAAGCAGAAGAAGAAGAGGAAAAGAAAGTAGCGAGACGTGCCGGGGATTCTAGTTTCCAAACTTTTCCGCCGGTACTTTGACGCCGGCGAACGCGTGACCTTTGCACAAAACATGGCTCCGAATTTTAAATCCAACACGGAGCTCTCCAGCTCCACTAATTGATGCCTGAAGCGTGAGAGGAAGAAGAAAAAAAAGACGTGCTGCTTGGACACGTCCGCGTGAAGGCTTGTGGAGGCTTAGTGGCTCTCCTCCTGGACGAGTGCTCCTCCGGAAACACCCCTTCATCCTCCTCTTCCTCGCCCCGCTCTGGATCGTGGCCTGTTACCTAGTCATACACTCTGTCATACTCATTGAATGCGTGTGTGATGATTCCTTCTGGTCACATGACGTCTCTTCTTCTGTCCATCCTGGAGAGGGATCCTCCTCTGTTGCTGTTCTTCAGAATAATTGGCATATTCTTAATTTTTTTCCCCTTAAAGGGTATTTTCTATTTCTTTTAGGGAGTTTTTCTTGATCCGATGGGAGATCAAAGGTCAGGGATGTCGTAATTTTTGATATTGGGCTATAGAAAATAAACTGAATTGAAAGTGGACCCCCCTGGTGAAGTTGGGGTGACACCATCACACCCTCCCACCCGTCTGATTTACATGGACATATAATTGGCAGTTGGGGAACTGTTATGAAAGGGGGCGGGAAGCTCTGACTCCGCCCCCTTTGCCTGATTGACAGGTTGATAAAAAAAAAAACGTTGACTGTGCGGCCTTTACACATTTAGCCCCGCCTTTAGCCCCGCCCTTAGCCCCACCTTTAGCCCCGCCTCTAGCCCCGCCCCCACGGGGCTCCGGCGAGGTTTCTCTGGAGGCCGTGGGGAAAGTGTGAAAACCCTTTTCATGTTGGATTTGAATCCGATTGGAACTGTTGGCGGTCAGATAATTAGATATTTACACGGTGAGAAAACACAGCGTCACGCTGTTCCCAGCCCACTGCTGCCGGCCTCCACACACACACACACACACACACACACACACACACACACACACACACAATACATATGTATGAGTGTGCGCCTAGCAGGAGAGGAGCAGCAAACACACAACCTATAACTACTTTCATTTCTCAACACAAGTCGTGTTGATTGGTGAGATGCTTCGAGTCTTGTTCAACCAGTAGAAGTAATATTAGGAGTGATTTATTTAAGTTGTATTGCCTCCATTCTGGAGCTCAATCTCCTGGTTATTTCAGTATCAAAGTCATGTGACCTGCCATGTCGTGCACCACAGTATGAGTAATACATTTATATTTGCTATTAGGCACTCAAACATAAAAAAGGGGCGAAAAAGTTAGATAAATGTGTTTTTTTGTCGAGCAAGTGTTCCCCGTTACTCTGACACACTCTGACTCGTCATATTATGAGTTATTTTAGTTGCATTGCCTTATAGCTAAACCTCCTGTGCATGGTAAGTCGTGTGACCTGCCACGCCGTGTACTACAGTTCGTGTAGAACATTTATTTTTTGCCATCATGCACTCAAGCATAAAAAAGGGGCAAACAAAGTTAGATAAACATGTTTTCTTGTGATACATTATTGATTTCTTGATCCCGAGACACCAGTGAATAAATATCTCCGAGGATAAAAAAGCAAAATTGGGTTTGCGGTTTGCTCGAACTTGAAAACATACCCCCCCCCCATATCTGTGATTCTGAACACTAAGCCTTACATCTTTGAACAAACGAATAATGTCTGAGCAACTGCAACGTCAACACATTCTGCTCTCTAATGAGGTGCAGGGCCAAAATCATCTGAGGATGACTGGCTTCAAAAAGCACTTCTGATCTACGGAAATTTCTGAATTGGATTTACATTTCCATTCAGGCAAAACACGCTCGTGATTTTTTAATCTCGGAATGGACAAACACATTTTTATAAAGGAAGCGACGGATAAAAAATAAAACCTCATATTGATAACTTAAAAAGAAAGAGACGTAGAAAAAAGTGTAGGTTGCCTCGGGTATCGTCTCTTTGAGGAGCCTTTTAAAAAAAGGAAAAACAAGTTTCGAGGACACGGAAAAATCGCCCACTTCCTCCCCTCCCTCTGCAACGCATTGTCAAAATAACAGAAGTGCTTCTGAACTGCTGGAGGAAGTGTTGGGCGTTGGTGGGAGGAGCTACGATATTGACAAGACGTAATAAAGTTAAAATTTTAGAAATACCGTTTATTCGATGATAAAAAAGGTTCAGCGCAGAAACACCGAGACTCCATTTTGAGGAAAAACCTGCGTTCAAACTTTGAGCCAGTGGCTGTATTTTCCATCCATCTTACAGTCTATCGGATTCCCTTCCTTTATCTGATATTGCTGTATTTAGTGTTGATGATTTCCAATGGAAGAGGGGAAGAAAAAAAAATAGGCCATCGGATTCTCCTAATTCACCGCGCACACACTCTGCCCCTGTCATTTAATTGATAGATGCATGCCCCTTTCTTTTTTCCCACTCTCTCCCTCTCTCTTTCTCTCTCTCTCGTGCTCCCCACAAAGCTATCCATTTATTGCCACTTTCATTACCCGGGGAGCGGAACGGTGAGTTTTTTAGATCAGCGCTTGGCTATCTGGAGGCTAATGAATTGGATAGACTGCAGTGATTGCAGGAGCATCTGCCTTTGGACACTTAGTGACATGTTCAGAGAGACGGGGAACTAAAAGCTGCCGCTGCCCGACGTGTTACACAACGTTGTGTCTATGCCCATAAATCCCGTCAGGAGGGGCCAACTAATTGTATAGCTACAGAGGAATTCATCTTAAACTCAGCGTTTAGTTGCTCTAAAGATACAGCTGTGTTCCCATGTCTATTCATACTAGAACATGCTACATATGTGCGTGTATTCTGGTTTGTATGTTTTCCCCTGCTTCAAATTACAATCTAATAGCCTATCGTTATATTTTAACGATATAATCCCTAGTGCACTAGGACCTGGGGGAGGCTTCTGCGCTGGCTTTCTCATTCTGCCAGGTAACATCTCTTAAATGTCTTAGTAAATTATGCATAGAGTGACCTGTAAGTCCAGGTAGTTACAGAATGTGGACATATATAATATAATATATCGGTAGTTATTAACAATTGTTACCTGCTTATATTTATTTTGAGGCAAATAAAAGGGAAACTTAAAAACTGTCTCCAGTGAGCGAGAGTGTGAATGAGCGAATTCAAAAATACAAGAAATAACTATCGACATCTCTCTATTCTCTGCATTAATATATATTGTTATTATTATTATTATTATTATTATTATTATTATTATGTTTTTTCACCATTGAATGTTATATTTGACACTGAACTAGTTGCGCACACAAACATAACCAGACATGCCCCTCCCCTTGGGGCTTAGCCGCCGCCCTTTCTTTGATTCCTACAAACGCCCCTTCTATTACCATGCAAAAAGAAAGAGAGCAACTATCATCATCATCATCATCATCATCATCATCATCATCATCATCATCATCATCATCATCATCATCATCATCATCATCTCTGCACTACATCCCAGTGGTACAGTAAAGCCCCAGTAGAATTGTAGCCAGAGGCAAACAAACAGAAACAAGCGTTGGTCCTCCTGCCGGTTTTCGGAGCAGCTCTGGTCAGTCGAGTCCAGTTCCTTATTCCTTATTGGTTAAACTTATTCCACGAGAGCTGCAAGACACTCCTGTGTTCCCCCTCCATGTATAATGCATTAAAGCTCTCAGGACACTGGACTGCTGAAGTAACCCAGTTCAGCAATATTTGCACTACATCTCACACTTATGAGCAGCATGTGAAACACCTAATGGTGTTTTAGTGAAACATTAATGTTACGTAATGGGTTGCTAATGTTTCAGTACTGGACTATTTGAATAATGTGCAAGCCATTAAATAGATATTCCATATGTATGTTGATGGTTTCTATCAGAGATGCTGCAAACAGGAGCTAATAGTTGTTGTCCTGCTCATGCACTCTTGATTTTTTCCCTTCCTGCATTAGAGAGTGGATACCTCTGAGGCTCAATCAGACATTTGTTTGACTATATAAATTATGAACGAGGTACAGTATATTCACATACATAATTCACGAGTTGGAGTTGGAAAATGGAAAATCAGCACTTTGTACATTTCTCACTCATATTTCAGAATATCGGCTGTTTTATGGCAATGGAGACAAACTTGGGACTAAAAACACGAAATTTGAGACTTAATGGCTATTATATTAAAAGGACTTGTCAATCACATATAACAATATAGTATAGTCTCACGTATTAGACTATAGCTCTTTTAAATATACATTAAACACATGGCTAATTCATGCATGGAAGCTGGCTACTTATTGTCAGTTTCTGACTAGTATTTCTGTTTAACATCCATAAAACAGATTACAGGACAGATTTAAAGTAAATTACTACAATTTATTACATTACATTACATGTCATTTAGCAGACGCTTTTATCCAAAGCGACTTACAATAAGTGCATTTCAACCTAGAGTATAAACTAAGAACAACAAGAATAGAGAAAGTAGCATTTCCTCAACATAGTCAAACTACAAAAGTACCACAATAAGAGATATTTAAGAGTCACTGAAGTGCAAATCTGTGTTTTAATCCAGATATAGTCGGAAAAGGTGAGTTTTTTCTTTGTTGGGACTCCACAGAAATCGAGACTGTGAAACATGAGCTGATGGATCCGTCATATCCATGAACCCAACCACTGCTTTAAAGACGACACAACACCTCCAACTGCGTAACATATTTACTACCAATGGTTTAAAAATACAGTAGAAAAACACCCAAGTACCGTAAACATCGGACCAATAACTTACAGAAGACAGCAGCGTCGCCCCGTCAGCGTTCAAGAACACCAGAGTTCAGACACGTTTGAAAACTACAACTCCATCAGCTGGAGAGAAAATGCCAAATGAGATCACTAAGCAGAGCAGCATCGAATTAAGACATAGCTGTAACCCACTGGATCAATATTTAGGGCAATGTACACATTTGTTTGCAGGCCATTCCAGGTCAGAGCCCGTGGCCGCACTGATCCAAGATCAGGTTTGGACTATTCCAATCTATCGTCGGCAGTATGGAACGGACTCCAGGGATTTCTAAAACGATATAAGGGCTGTCGACGGATTTGTGAATCCCGTCCAATTTTAAAAGGGGGATTGGAGCAATTAACAGAGAGATAAAGATGAAGCAGGGGAATTTAAGGGGAAAGTCCGAGAGAGAATGGAGAGAATTTGGACTGTTTGAAGCAGACTGAGAGGCGTATGGTGTGTCGAGAGGAAGCAGAAAGAATGGAAAGAGAAAGTCTTTAGGGTAGGGTATGGTCGTGGAAAGTAAGTAGTGTTGATAACGTGTTTTTTATTTTTCTCCTGATAGTTTATAGACATGCTGACTAATGGATTTCCATGACCTTTCCATGACTTTAAACCAAATTTCCATGACTAAACAATGTGAAATCTCGGTATATACATGAATGAGACAATAGTTTGATTAAAAGAATACATATATATATATATATATATATATATATATATATTTATATATATAAACACATATATATATATATATATATATATATATAAATACATGTTTATTCTTTTAATCAAACAGTGTAAATGAACATAACAAATTTCCTTGACTTTTTCAAAACTTTTGGGATTTCATTTTTTCAAGGACTTATCCAGACCTGGAAATAACTATATAAATATTTTTAATCTCCATGACTTTTCCATGTTTTCTATGGCCGTACGAACCCTGGGGGTATCACAGGGCACGGTCTCTCTCCCCACATTGTGTTTTAATAATCCTCTCATAGTCCTTGAACTTTCCCCGAGTCAACAGAGATGCTCCACTCGTGGGTCTAAAGTCCGGGAGACGCGTTCCCCCGGCGTCGGCTTCGGCCTCGAAGACGGCGAGGAAGGTTAGAATAAGGGCGAGACGAAGGTGTGCTAAAGACGGTAACAAAAAAAAGAGGGCGATTCACAGTGCTTCATCATCTCCCGTGACAACTGCACACAAGGAGGGGGGGGGTGGGGGCAAAAAAGTACACGTCCACTTACAATCTGCAACCTTATCCAAGCGCGGCTGCCAGCTAGCGGTCACCTCGCAGACGTCTGGCCAAGCCCATCTATTAACCCGGAACAGCTGGCCGCCCTCCAGCTCCAACCACGGCGGCGCTTTTTAATTGGGCCTCGCGTCGAAAGGGGGAGGGGCCTCCGCTACAATCGCATCGCAAGTGTGATTCATTACCGACGAGTTTCACCTCAAGAGGCGGCAGTACGGCTGCCGTCTGTCGTCATCCAGACAACAGATAAATAACTTTAATGACCTTGACCGCCCCCCAACCTTTCGACACACATACCTCAAAACTGCTGAGTCCTGTCGATGCTGCAGAAAAATCTACCGGCACCTACATTATACGGCAAAACTAATTTCCCCCGTCCCCCGCTGTTCTCGAGTCCTGAGAAGATGGAAAATATTCATCGCTGTTGTCCTGTACGCGGGCATAATCATCCAGGATTTATGCCTCCGGCTCGCATCAAATTAATTGCGCGTGGAGCGAGGATCGGGTCGAGAGGCTCGTCGAGAAATGGATTTCGCCACGTCGTCAACACAATATAGTAAAACTATATATTCCATTTTCATCTTATTCATCCTAGTAAAGTCCGAAAGGCTCGTCAGCATGTAGCGGAGAGAGGCGGATGGTGCGCGCGGCATTTACATTGAATTAATAACGCAAGCCAACAGGAAGAGACTCGTGGTTTAGGATTATCCCACAACCTTGAAGTCTCTTGGTGTCTAAAGACTTTAATTCACAAGGTGAAACTTGATAGCAACTAATAATGGATGTTCTTCCCCCTTTATAAGAGTAATGCTGTGTTCACACCGAAAGTGCTGCGACGCTCAGCAAGGGGCGGGGCTTATCTCCGTAAAAAACTTTTTTATTTTCCTCCATCCACCACGGAAGAACTAACCACTAGTTCTGCTTCATACTTATTGTGGACGTCCCAAAAACGTCGGAACATCTACCGCCCTCGTGTTTGGGTTCATAATATTAATGTAAATAAATTTATTTATACATGACATCACCCGTAGGCTCACAAAGCTCGGTGACTTTCACCGATTAAGTTAATTGTTACGTCTGAAAGACTTCCACTTCAAGCGCTACGAGAGCGGAACGTCTAACGCCCACAAGTTTGGGTTCAAGACATTAATATCATATATACATATATATACATATATATGTATATATATGTATATATATATGGGGGGGATATGTGCGCGAAACACAGCTGAGCTCTAATGCGATGTCGGTGCCCGAGCTATGTTGAGGGGAATAAATAATAAATAATTAAATCTGCGTTAACGCGCAATAAAATAATTGTTGGCGTTAACATAGTGATGCGTTAACGCACGATTAACGCGTTAACGTGCCCAGCCCTAATATATATATATATATATATACACGATAAGTGTGTCCTCCATCTTGTTCTGATTCAATAATGACTCAAGAGCTGATTAGCCGGAGTTGCAAAATGATCCCCTCAAAATTTCAATATTTCAACTAGGGGTGAAATTCGCGGCGCCTAAAACGGCCCAAACGCGTTGCCCGGAATTTTGCGTCTATCGCAACCACGCTCTGTTGACATCGACTTTGCATGGGATCTCGTTTTTAGCGTAAACACAACATTAGACAGACTTGATGAACTAAGACATTGAAAAACAAATCAAAGACTACATATAATTTGGACATTGATCAGAAAAATACAGATGATAGCAAAAATCACAATTTCTCTTTGATTTCTTGATTCTCAACAACAACAAAAAACCTCATCATTCTTTAAGGGTTCACAATGAAACTAAACAAGGCCGTTACTGAAATCAGGAAATATACAAATGAAGGTGGAAAAGTCAGATCTAACATAAAGCCTAATTCTTCTAATTCCTCAAAATAAAGAACGTAAAGTAAGACGTTATGGAGCCTCGAGCGCGATTCATCAATAATGCGTCTTTTGACGGGGTTAGAAAATCTAAATTGCTCCTGGGATGTGATAACTGCATCCCGAGGGACCGCCACAATGGATCCAACATGCAGTTATTGTGCCGATCACGTGACCAAGAAACGTTTTGAATTACAGATTCCTTTGAGTTGCATTCATTCGTCTTCATCGAGTGAATTTATGTCTCGATTAAATGACTCGGGATCAGTGCGATGGACCGCCGGTGATTCAAATCATCTCTGGAGCACTATTACTACAGCCGATGATGTCGTAACGCAGTTCATAAGTTTGAATATGGCGTGATAATAGCTTCACAACCCCTAATCGTAGGGATGAGCTTCCAGAAGTGTTCGTGATCTTCACATTGACGTATAGTTTTCCATTGTTGGCCAAGAGCAGAGCGACATTAGAGGAGCTACATATTCAAAAGGTATTGGATAGGAAAAGGCGTAAAAGGCATAATCTAGTCTTAATAATAGTCATCGCTTCAACCGTTCCAAAGTCAATGAATACTGTCAAATTCTAAATGTTAGCCTTGTACTTTGTAATTATCTATTTCTATCGTGGTTATTTGCATAACACACAATTGAAATGAATAAGGAAATGAATGATTGCTTTTTTTATTTGAATAGGGTTCTTGCTTCGATAAAAACAGACTTGGCATTAGTAGTTCTAATTATATACTATAAACTGCCTCGTGTTAGTTTAACAGGTAATAGTTCCTTCTCTAATATAATATTTGATATCATTCCATCTTATATATT
Organism: Liparis tanakae; assembly: GCA_036178185.1. Taxonomy (NCBI): domain Eukaryota; kingdom Metazoa; phylum Chordata; class Actinopteri; order Perciformes; family Liparidae; genus Liparis; species Liparis tanakae. The sequence continues at coordinate 2,743,308 of CM070104.1, read as the reverse complement.
CCTATAAAAATATCTCCTTATAACGACGGATTTTATTCAAATTTCTCTGGCCAGAGATTGGAATTTCAAAAAATTAAATTTGAGCACATAATGTCACGCCTTATATTTGACATTCACCCAATTAGAGTCGAACTTCAACACGTGAACAAATTATTACAATATAAGAAGTTTTCAATTGAGTTACGCATTCAAATGTTTTTGGAAGTTATTCTCACACTAAATTTGAACTTAAAGTGTCACGTAGCTGTGTGTCGACGTAAAATTGAAATGTGGTCACATCACAGGTGTGTAATTTGACAGTATTTATGAAACTGACCAGGCGGACCATGGAAGAAACATCTGGGTTTCGTTCTGCAGCCCCATTGGTTGATACGTCTCTCCATCCAACTCCATATGAAAAAAAAGGGTTATTTGGGAGTTTTTCCTGATCCGATGTGAGATTTTGGGGATCAGGGATGTCTACTTGTATAGATTGTGAAGCACTCCGAGACAAATTTGTAATTTGGGAAACTGGGCTATACAAATAAACTGAATTGAATTGAATTGAATATAAAAACACTTCCCACAAGAACGACATTCTTGAGACACTTTCATTTGTCAGCGACTTCGAAACCGTTAAAATAAGTAAAATCAATAAAATGATGAACAACTTTTAGTTAAGGTAAAAAAATTAAATCAAATAGTAGGTTGGAATAACTAAATAAATGACTTTGGGGTTAAATGGTTACTCTTGTTAAGAGGTTTGTAGTTGTGGTGTGTAGGGACAACAATGGCTTCAGAAGCACTTCTGATCCATGAAAGGTACAAAAAATGCTTGTGCTTTATCTTGGACTGATAACATTTTAAAAAGCGACATATTAATTCAACCTGATATTGATAAATAAAAAGGAAAGAGTCAGCAAACAAGTGGAGGTAGCCTCGGGTATCATCTCTTTGAGGGCCGTGGAGCCAATAACAAAGCTGAAAGAAAACAGGAAGAAATCTCTTCCTTGTTAAAAATCCAACATTTGATTCACCCCCCGACTCCATCGATCACTACAACCTTTACATATATTGTTTCGGGGGTATTTTCTGTAGTTTTTATTAACCTTCCTGTGACCTTTAGGGTCAATTTGACCCCATTAAATGTTTAACGTTGATGTTCTTTAGGGTCAATTTGACCCCAGGCTGTTTTTCACTGTGTCAAACATATAAGAAATATCATTTTTTATATATTCAAAGGGCTATTTAGGTCGTCAACAAACAAACATAAAGTACCTCACACTTAAACTTGGGAAACAGTATTAATTCTAATAATTTTCTGGAGGTTTTAATAGCTGGGGTCAAATTGACCCCGAGGGTAAAAGATGTTAGTAGATGTGAAGGTAACAGGAAGGTTGAGAGAGCACTTCTCAAGCTCACGGGAGACGAACTTTACATTTACATACAAACACATTGTGTTTACGCCGTTCCTTTATTCCGACCGCTCGCTGAAGGCTAAAAGGTTCAAACTATCCCCGAAACCGTGACGCGCGGTCCATCGAGCGGAAAGAACAAAAAGGTCGAGACGCGACGGCGGCCACGCCCCAAATCCTGAAGAGTGACCGTGTCTTCACGAAAAAAAAAACGACTCGGACGGTGCCGAAATAAAAAAAAAAGAGAGGGAAAATAGACAGTGTCACATACACAAGCCCGGGAAAAGAGAAGAAGAAGAAGAAGAAAAAAAGGGGGGGGGGGTTGACAGTAAACCCTGTAAATCCATTTGGTTTTCTCCAGACATGGAAGGAGAACGGAACTGACAATAGCTCGAGGGGGCCGGGCGCTCCACGGAGTGAATACCAGAGCGGAGAGAGGAGAGGAGAGAGGGGGGGAATAAATAAAGAATGTGTCACCTAGTGGGGAGGAGGCGCCGAGGCGGGATGTGTCAGAACTCTGCTGCTGTCTGCAGATTAGATCTGGGGCTATTTAAAGGAGGGAGCGCACGGCCAAAAAATAAAAAAAAATAAACAACGCCAGCGTCCGCACGAGATCCGCCGCCGCTCTGACATCATTGGCAGGCGGCACCGTGTAAAAAAATAATAAAATAATCGTGAAACGCAAGTGATGGCTACGAATTGGACAGGGGGGGGGGGAGGGAGGGGGGAGGGACTGACCCGCATCGAAACGCCAAGGTCGCCCACGGGAGAGGAATACGTCCGACGATGGCAGAGATGCGCCACACACAGGTTTTTTTCAAATTTATTTTTAAAGTGTTATTGGTTTAGCCTATAAATAAAACTCTCCCACCCCCCCGAGGTCAGACCCACAAGCTGCCGTCGGATTAATCACCGCTTCCCATCGCGATCCCAACAGTGCGCTCGGTGTGCGTGTGCGGCCCACGTCTCTGTTGTTGTTGTTTGAGAGAAGAAGAAGAAGAAGAAGAAGAAGAAGAAGAAGAAGAAGAAGAAGAAGAAGAAGAAGAAGAAGAAGAAGAGCAAGTGATTGATGCATGTTTGCGTGGGCGCATGAGTATCTGCCAGAAGATGGAATTGGTTATGTGTGTGTGTGTGTGTGTGTGTGTGTGTGTGTGTGTGTGTGTGTGTGTGTGTGTTGTAGCGTGGATGCGCGTCACCGGCCGTGTTCTCTGTCCTCCCCCCGTAGATTGATTGGATAAAACCCCGTCGGCGAGGCCCCGCTGGGTGTTTGGTCGCATCGCTCTCGACCGCCAACGCCGTTTCGAACGAAGCGGCGTTAGTCGTCGTTTTTCGCCGAGGATGACGAAGCCGTGTGCGCGACCAAACCCCCCCCCCCCCCCCCCTAACTTTCCTTCCCTTGTGGTCTTTGCACTTCTATCTCACTCTCTTCCTCCGGGCTGCAGCTATCTCTCTCTCTCTCTCTCTCTCTCTCTCTGCAACAGACTGAGTCATTCCCAGCCAGTCAGTTATCTCTCCATCCAGCACTTAGATTTCGCCGCCCTCCCCCTCCCCCGCCTTTTCGTCGCCATCAATCAAAAGCTCGGTTGCCAAAGAGCACGGGAGTAGAAAAAGAAAAACCCTGAAAGGTGTCGAAGCGGCGGCCAACTAAGGACTTCGACTCGTACGTCGGCGCCACGTCTACGGACGAATGGATTATTAACGCCCCCCCCCCCCCCCCCCCCCTCCCAAAAAAAAGAAACTGTTTCCAGGAACCCGGCGTGTGAGAAAAAGCAAACAGGCGGCGCACACTTAAGTTTTTTGGAGGAGGCCATTTTGCTGGCAGGCTGATGCATAATGGTGGAGGAGGAGGGGGTGGTGTGTGTGTGTGTGGTCACAAAGAAGCGAGGGAAGCTCCGTCTCACGGAACCTCGAGAATAATCCCTGCAGATGGCGTCCGTACTACGACGCCATACCTGCTAATTACAACGCCGCGCCCGACGCTCGCGCTTCCACTCCTTACAATTTGTGTCAGGCGCGCAGTACAATGGGACTCCACTGTTTACGGACGGGCAATTATTTTTTATTTTATTTAAGCGTGAAAAGCAGGTAATGAGAGAAGAGCGGCCTCTCCTGTCCTTCACCTTCGCCGTACGTCGCTTATTTGTCTGCGGTAATTGGCCCGTTTAATGTTTCTGGGAGAATGCAGGTAGAGAACCCCCCACTGCGAGGAGCGTCCTCTAACAAGACAGCGAGGCAGAAAGTAGCAGACGGGAGACGCTCTGATGGACGGATGATTCATGTGGCGATGGAAGACGTTCTCAGTCCCGCCGTTTACATCGAGGCTCATCCCATCTGCAGTTTTCTGGGTAGACACTTGACGACTGTTAAATGCTTTTTATTTTTTTGCAGTATGCATTCTGAAGAAGGACCCGGTTATCTTTTGGTATGCTTTAAGACCTTGTTTACACGATGGGAAAACATATATTTTCATGCGTTTTGGCCTTTCAAGAACGATCAGAAATTAGACAGGTGCACTCAGTAGAGTGCAGATTGACCACTGATCTTTTGTGTGATTTAATTAACACAACACAACTATTTGTTAACCGCTTGACTTTACACCACTGGCCTGTAAGGACTCATAAAACACACAACACGTAGTGATGAATGGAGGCACTCAGCTCTTTGTGGTAATACAGTCGAGGTAAAACAAAAAAATCTCTCTTTACTTAGGCTGTAAAACAAGAAAACAAGACAGGAAGTACAAAGACAAGACAAAAGCCAGACCTGTGATGGACTCGCCATAAAATCTTGGCAAAAAAGTTTCTAATCTTTGGGATTGAGTTTGGGAAAGCTACAGCAGTGTGTGTGTGTTGGTCGTTGTGTTAGCTGTGAGCTAAACACACCTCCAACTTTCATCCCTTTATTGGGGATGCACTCAGATGTGTTATGTGCGGTCCTTGCTAGCCAGGGGTTGGTTGGTGAACAAGGCAGTATGAAACAAGCAATACAAGGTGTTGTTGAGAGAGTCTGGGTCACTGTAACCAGGAGAGGTCCTTGAGCATGCAGGCATACCGAAGTACGCAACATATTTTGTCGTTTTTTGCAGCAGAATGTGAGATTGGCATCTGCTAAAAATCCCACGATCTTCCTGGCAAAGATAATGAGTCCAGAAAGTACCACAAAAAATAAAGCTAACGGAATTTCTTTCTCTCATTTTTTGGGGTGAGATTTGTTTACCAGGCTTCTCGTGCCGGAAGAGAGAGGTAGCGCTTCTCCACACACCCCCGCCAACTCTGCAACCTATAATTATAAATACACACACTCACGATCACACACCTACGCACACACACACACACGCAAACATTAGAACACAAATCAAGAGGATTGTTGTGAGTAAAATACGGTCTGAGGGGCACATATATGTATTCTCTGCAGATTTCAGGCAAGTAATCAATATGTGTTTGAGGTTATGACTAATATTTCAATATGTAATTATAAGAGCTGATCCATGCACATTGACTAATTGTTCTCAATGTGAGATGGCTGATGAAATCCATTAAACAAAATTTAAAAAAGAGAAAGAGAGAAGCAGTAGCAGCTTCTTAATCGGGAGCCGTGCCAGCACATCTGGATTCTGATGACTCATTTCACATTCATAGGCTGTATTTTATTTTTGGGATTTTGTTATAAAGTTCACTCTAGCTGCGAGAGGAATAAAACCTCGGAGTGATGCATAAATGGGAAGAGGATATGCTAAAACGAACAAATAAAAATGTTTTCTATCTATTAGTGAGGCGGTATTTCCCGGTCTTTGCTTGCTTAGGTGTAATTACCTGTGACATTTTAGCAAAGTAGTTAATTTCTGCGAGGGTTGTTATAGCGTTCAAAATGCAGTCACTGTGGACCTTATCAAAATACAGCAAATGCCTGACTGGCTTTTGAGCGCACGTCCTCTCAATATCTCATTCCCTCACTGGGAAACGCTTGTTCAATAACATAATACCGACGATCAGAATTCAGCCTACTCCCCTCAGAGACGAGACACTAATTGCTTTATTGATAAGTCTGATACAGCCCGCTGGTGGTTTACGGCTGACATCTCACATCATCACACATTCTGCCGTTATCACCCTGCAATACAAGACAGATTACATCACACCTGGTACCCTCAACACCTGTCCGCAGCCCGCTCTTAACCTCACGCTTCATTCACGGTCACAGTTCATCTTAGTGACTCGAACATAGCCAAGCTGAAAATAAGCGAAGAGTTTAAATGATGATAAAGTAGGTCATCTCTAGCCTCACTGTATCTCTGCAAGGAGCAGGTTGATTTTTCATTTTCTATTGTTAGTTAACTGCGTTAACACCAAAAGCGTTGCAAATTTTTCACGTGAGTAGATCCGGTAAGTAAAGTCAACGTAAAGACGCAAAGTGGTTACGATAGACGCAAATTTTGCCAGGCAGCGCGAATTACGAGAATTTAGCCAAGCGAAAAATTCTTCTCTAGTTGAAATATTGAAACTGAAGTAACGAAAGCCAATCAGCGTTGAGATTAACTGGCTGCTGCTACTCTAATCGTACTGGAAGAGACAGTTGTTCAGACGTAGACGTGAAAGTCACCGAGCTGTGTGAGCCTACGGGTGATGTCATGTATAAATATATATATATTATATTAATGTTATGAACCCAAACACGAGGGCGTTGGATGTTCAGACGTTTGTGGGACGTCTTCAACAAGTATGAAGCAGAACTAGTGGTGAGTTCTTCATGGTGGATGTAGGAAACGATAACTGTTTCCACAGAGTACTCTATAGTGCAACTGTGGTTCAGCGGGTAGCAGGTCTGTCTTTCAATCAGGGGGTTGGAGGTTCAATCCCCTCCCAAGTCAATGTGTCCTTTAGCAAGACACTTAACCCTGAGTTGCTCCCTGTAGCTGCGTCTACGGTGTGTGAATGTAACAGGATTGTAAGACCCCGTTTACACGATGGGAAAACGTATATATTTGCATGCGTTTTGGCCTTTCATTTATCACAAAAACGGAGGTTTAATCACGGAAAACGATCATTTCTAAAAACTCCGGCCAAAGTGGAGATTTCTGAAAACTCTGTGTTTGCGTGTGAACGAGGTCAAACTGAGTTTTAGGTGGTCAAACTCCACAGTATGCGACTAAAAATGCTTCACGTCACGTGAGCGTCCTATGGGACGTATGCGGACGGCCTATTTATGCGGGTTCATATAAACAGAAACCTTTTTGAAAACGACCTTGTGGGTACAACGTTATTTTAGAAAACGGAGGGGCAGAAATATTTGTTTCTGTAAATACCAGCTATGTGTAAATGTGGCCTATGTCTCTTTGGATAAAAGCATCAGCTAAATGACATGTAATGTAATGTAATGTAATGTAAATGACATGTAATGTAATGTAAAGCAACAGAGATAAGCCCCGCTCCCTCTGAGGTGTGACTGACAGGAATAATCCACAAATAGTCAAGCGAGTAAACTCACACTGTTGGTGTGAACGCCGCATCAGGAAGACGTTATCCACGCATTACGGGGAGAGGTGTCTTCGACATCTGTCACACCTGATGACTGATTGCCTAAACGAGATTCTTCAGTTTTGCGATATTTTGGTTGCTTGTTTTTTTTTTAGAGATTGCAATGTGTGGGTGGGTGGACAGGGGAGCGGTCTATAAATAGCAACAGGCCGGTGATGGAAGCAGGTATATGTGTGGCAGCCAGATGGTGCATTGTGGGGAATGTCTCCCAGTGATTTTGTTTGCAAATAGCTCTCCGTAAAGTCAACGGTCTCTTCTCTCCTCCAACTCGCATGCTGATATTGGCAAAAGCTTTAGGAACATGCCATATCGGATAAAGGTGCTGCAGACTCACAGATGTCACCCCCCCTCCTACCTCAGCCGCCACTCGCTGGGGAGAAAGTGAAAGTGACGCACTGTGACAGGTTTTGTCACTCTCTGAGGGCGACCGCCCTGCAGATTGTCACGGATAGAAACGACAATATTTGTGGCCTACTTCAGCGAGGCGGCGGTGGGGGGGGGGGGGAGGAGAGAGCGCCATCACTCAAGATCGTTTGTGATGGTGTCATGACCCCTCACAGAGAGGAATAAGTGACGTTTGTAATATATAACGCGCCGATCCCTAAGCGACCTGCTCACCATGTAGCATTCGACTTAACGATACCTGAATGTATTGTAAAGTGCGCAGTGGATTGGTTGTATAATGTATATAATTCTCTTTTAAAACCTCTGGGAATGTGAAGATGTGAGCATTTATATTACATCTATTGTAGTAAATGTATATATTTTTTAAAACACGTTGATGTCGTAAATGGAAAACTGAGGGTCAGTGGAAAACAGGTCTGCCTTTCAATCAAGGGGTTCAATCCCCGCCCTAGTCGATGTGTCCTTGAGCAACACTCTGAGGCCACATATACATATAGCCGGTATTTACAGAAACAAATCTTTCTGCCCCCCGTTTTCAAAAAAGTTTCTGTTTCTATGAACCCGCATAAATACGCTGTCCGCATACGTCCCATAGGACGCTCACATGACGTGAAGCATCTTTAGTCGCACACTGTGACGTTTTACCACCTAAAACTCTGTTTGACCTCGTTCACACGCAAACACAAAAACTGAGTTTTCAGAAATCTCCACTTTGGCCGGAGTTTTTAGAAATGATCGTTTTCCGTGATAAAACTTTAGTTTTTCTGTAAATGAAAGGCCAAAACACATGAAAATATAAACGGGGTCTTAACCAGTGGTCCCCAAACTAAGGCCCGCCTCCACATTTGGCCCGGCCCCCTGAACAATACTAGAGACGCATTCAGATTTTTTTCCCCTTCAGTTTGGCCACAAAAATCCCAACTAGTCCCTGTCAAATAGAATGGAATAATGGCGAAAATGTTAAATAAGAGAAACATTGAAAGGGTTATTAATATTTGGTTATGTGTGGCTTTCTGGAAAACAATAAATGTTTACATTTAGGCACCCCTGTGATCGTCACTTTTTCTGTTACAAACTGACCCCGCCACCATCAGAGAAGGAACAATGTATGAGGCCCTCACAGGAAAAAGTTTGGGGACCCCTGCTCTAAACCCTGAGTTGCTCCCTGTAGCTGTGTCCACGGTGTATGAATGTAACACGAATGCAAGTCTCTTTGGATAAATGCGTTAGCTAACTGAAATGCAATTTAGTTTTAGTCCAAATGTTTGTAACCAAGAAATAATCATCCCTTCCTGATATTCTATCTTAATGTTTTAACATTGACTTTGATAGCATGGTTACAGTACATATGTATACTCCCTAAAAGTCTGAGTTAAGTTAAGGTGTACCGAGCTCACTCAAATGGAGCAAACCAACTGGTGATGTCACGGTGATTCCGTCCACTTCTTTATAACTAAACCATGAAAAGTACCAAGTACGAACATCTTTACTTCTTCTTTCTCCATATGGAAGTAAAAGATGGCGATGGCATTAAAATGTGGGACGGATGAAACATGAGACTGAGGAAGGCTGTGAGAGGAGTTAAGTGTGGGGCGGTGCGCTGGGTTTAAGAGCCGAGGACAGCCCTAATGTGCGAATGAAACACTTTTAATTATTAGAAGATTTAGAAGACAAGATTATTTTATGTCATCCCAGAGAGAGAGAGAGCGATCCTTGAACCGCTCCACTGGGTGAGCGCAACGTTGTGAACGCTGTAACGGAAGCTGGGGTGATTTCACGGCGATACGGGCACATTTTACGGTTTGTAACCGCAAGCGTCGCATCAGATAAAGGTCACCTGGGCGGAAGAGCTCAAACAAACAGTGTACGAGGAGCAAAAAATGAAATCTCCAAATATTCTTTAATAGAGTAGTGTTTTCTTTCTCTCTAAAAGTCTTCACAATTGCGGCTTCCCATCTGTAGCTCAGGAGAAACACACCGCTTAAAGAAAAGAAGAGCGTCTTAATGAGGCACTATCCGTTTGTGTTTGTGTTTTTGAGTGCAACTTAAGAAGTCAACGGTGCTGTAAATGGGACCCTGTCGCAGCATATGTGTTGTCCTTATGCCACGTTCACACCAACTCGCCCGAGTTTACTTGCGCGACCGTTTGCCGCGTTCACACCGAAGAAGCGTCGCGAAGCTCCGCGAGGGGCGGGGCTTATCTCCGTGGCTTTACTCCGCGAAAACCGTTATGTTTTACGCCAACTCCTCCAGACGGTGTATCGCGGGCCCGAGGGTGAACGCGCTTTATTGATGAGGTCAGAGGAGACTTGTTCGCACTAACGGCGTGGCCACGAGTGTGTAGCGCAACAACAGTGTGAAAAGAGAAGCATCTGAGAATATAAGCACAGGGCTCTCAAGCCTCACGCATTGAGCGTGAGACTCACGCATTTCGGTCTTAACTCCCGCACTCCCGCCACACATCGTATTTCTCACGCTGAAAAAAACTCTCGGCTATTAAATGTATACAATAGCCCATCAGATTGTTGTATCTGGTTAAGATTTAATCCAGCAACCAATGAAAATAAAGCATCCTGGAATTGCGCGCGACTGATATCCTAAAGTTTCGTTCTGCGCCGGGGGTGGTGGTGGTGGTGGTGGTGGTGGTGGTGGTGGTGGGGGGGGGGGGGGTGCTGATGGATATATCTCACGCTTGCCTGTCTTCAAAACTTGAGAGCCCTTTAAGCATGAACCATTAAACCCCGGGGGGCGACCCCCATGACCTACGACAGAAGTGAACCACACCGGGGGCCCAGTCTTCTTACCTAAGTGCAGGAATAGGCCTGTCTAGGCTTTGAGATCACCTCATCCGTAAATAAATATAAAAATGACTAAAACGCTGTGACATAGAGAAAACACGTCAGCATCCATACGAGATGGAGGTGGCGTGCTGGTATGAAGGGTTTTTTCTTCTTCTTACAAACATGAATAAGAAGCCTTAACAGCTGAAAATTAACTGCATGCCGCAATGCATTGTGCAGCCGTGCTGCTGAGCAGATGTGACTAAGCGGAGCGTCATTTTAAGATTAGAGGGAGCGGGGGGGGCAGAAATGTCTGTCCTTCTAAATCTGCTTCTACCTGTACATAAGGTGCTTAACATAATGCATAATATTTCTCTTCCGACATGGTTTCGGTTCACAAGGAACGACGCGGGGGACGAGGGATGGGGGGGTTACCTTTCTCTGAAAGTTCAAAAGCAGAAACAAAAATGATGGAGCATAAATTGAATAACTCTAGATAAATTCCATGGGCGCTTACACCGTCGCCCCCCCTTCCCCCCCGTGAGCAAGCAAAAGAAGGTTAAAATAAAACTAAATTGCATTTTTTTTTTTTTATCCGTGCCTCATTGTTTTTTTTTCTTCTTCATTTTTGAGCAGGGTAGATAGATCCAGCTATTGTTCGCTGGGTAATGATATATGGGTTCGCACAATAAAAGAAAATGGGAGCACACACTCCCATTAAGATAAGCGCTGCAGGCCAGGGAAACCTGGAAACGCCAGTGGCATATTGATTGCGTGGCCCATATTAATAGTTGGGTTAGCCTCTGCTCTCCGGGCGCCGACATTTCATCCAAAGTCGTGGCCCCGACAACAATGAAAACTAACCCCAAGTTCCTATATTAATAAATGCTGTAAAGTTGAATATGCAGTCGTGGACCGAGTTGTAGTCGATGGTGGACGTTTGCGTTTTAGCTAACGTTGATTCGCTGGCTAACAGTGTTGATCGGAGCTTAAGCATCGGTTATGTTTTTAAATACTTTACATTATGTGTTGGTGGTTACTTAGTTATCATGTGTCTCGTCTTTTGTTGTAAGTGATAATAAATGTGTCAGCTTATAACTAAACAACATAATTTCTTTACAAAAGGACTGTTAGCGAGTGAAAGTCTGCCCACCCGTGTGCGCACATCACAGTTGAGAGCGAGGCGCGCGCGCTCAGACGCAGACGGATCTCTCTTAGTCTGCCTGTTTTATGATATACATGCCTAAAAGGGGGATTTTGTTTATCTGGCAACACTGAGAACTGAGTGGAACGTAAGGGAGATACCATTTACAAAACTTGTAAGGGGTAAAAACTTGTGAAAGACCCAGAGAAATGGAAATATCCGACGAAGCAAAATCCCGGACGTTTTTGGAAACCCTGCCGGAAGCTTTTTTTTTGTCTCAAAAAGAGGACATGTCCGGGGAAAACCAGACGTCTGGTCACCCTAGTCTAGATGTCGTGAAACGTCTTGAAGTCGTGAAACGTCTTGAAGTCGTCAAACGTCTAGATGTCGTAACACCGTGAAGTCGCGACACGTCCTAATGTCGTGACACGGCTAGATGTCGTGACACGTCTTCATTGCAGCTCAACGTAATTGACTGGGTATAAAGTACAAATACAACGAGCAATTACTAAACATGCCCCTTGGGTAGCTTTCCTGTCTGGTACAGGCAGGAACAGGTCATTTACATTTTGTGTGCAGGATTTATATTGCCTTGTTGGCATGTTGCTGATGGATATGTCTCACTTCATGTAGATTTATGTGCTCTGCATGTGAAAAAAGGCTCAAGAGCTACACAAAAAAAAAATGAAAATACAGCCCGGCACAGCAGATTCATGGCTGACATTTGAATAAAAGAAGGGACACGCTCATATGACTCATAACAGCTGAAAGCATTATTGCTCATGGAGCGGAGCTGAGATGTGACATGAATGTCCGATAGTTATGGCGGCAGAACTCGGTTTCCTTTCTAACAGCTGCCGCCAAATTACGAGGTAATCCTACCTACACTTCATAACATGAATTTACACAGTACATGTGACCCACAGCAGTGGTTGTTCAAATGCTTTAAACAAGCACTCTCCATTTTCCAGGACACGTTGACCTTTAAAAGGTCTCCATAGAGAAAGTAGAAGTGGTGTGAAGTCGTTTTACTTTCAGGAAAAGATTTTGGTACGAGTTTTGGGGGACTGCACCTGACATTCAGACCACATTTTACATCCCATCTCCTCAGGTCTTATATGATATCACACAAGTGGCCTTTACATACGCACGGGATTCACAGGAAACAATTATAATTACTCTATTTCAATTTCAATTCAGTTCAATTCAGTTTATTTGTATAGCCCAGTTTCACAAATTACAAATTTGTCTCAGAGTGCTTTACAATCTGTACACATAGACATCCCTGACCCAAAACCTCACATCGGACCAGGAAAAACTCCCAAATAACCCTTCAGGGGGAAAAAAAGGGAAGAAACCTTCAGGAGAGCAACAGAGGAGGATCCCTCTCCAGGATGGACAGATGCAATAGATGTAATGTGTACAGAAGGACATATTTAGAGTTAAAATACATTCGATGGAGAGTTTGGAGACCTCCCAAGTGGAGGAGTGGGCGGAGTCCCAGCAGGGCAGTGGCACAGCTGGCGACAGGAACTCACGATCCAACCATCGAAGGTCCATCAGCAGATGGAATCTATGCCGTCTCATAGGGTCCGATGACCCCATGAGACGTGAAGTCAGAAGGACTCCGGGGAGAAAGCAGAGTTAGTCATGTGTGATGGAGAGATGAAGATTCATCCATAGGAGAAAGAAAAGAGGAGAGAGGTGCTCAGTGCATCCTAAACATCCCCAGCAGCTATAAGCCTATACCAGCATATCCAGGGGCTGGACCAGGGCAAACCTGATTCGGCCCTGACTATAAGCTCTGTCAAAGAGGAAAGTCTTCAGTCTACTCTTGAAGGTGGTGACTGTGTCTGCCTCCCGGACTGAAGGTGGAAGCTGGTTCCATAAAAGAGGAGCTTGATAACTAAAGGCTCTGGCTCCCATTTTACATTTTAAGACTCTCGGAACTACAAGTAGCCCCGCATTTAGTGAGCGCAGCTCTCTGGTGGGGCGATACGGTACTACAAGCTCTTTAAGATATGATGGTGCATCACCAATTAAGGCTTTGTAAGTTAAGAGAAGAATTTTAAAAGTGATTCTTGATTTTACAGGGAGCCAGTGCAGAGCAGCTAGTGCAGGAGTAATGTGATCTCTTTTCTTAGTTTTAGTGAGAATACGAGCTGCAGCATTCTGGATCAACTGGAGGGACCTAAGAGATTTATTAGTGCAGCCTGATAATAAGGAGTTGCAGTAATCCAGTCTCGAAGTAACGAACGCGTGAACCAATTTCTCTGCATCTTTTTGAGACAAGATGTGCCTGATTTTTGAAATATTACGTAGATGGAAGAATGCAGTCCTTGAGATTTGCTTTATGTGGGAGTTAAAGAACAAGTCCCGATCAAAGATAACGCCGAGATTCTTTACAGTGGTGTTGGATGCTAGAGTAATGCCATCTACAGAAATCACATCACCAGATAATTGATCTCTGAGGTGCTCAGGGCCGAGTAGAATTACTTCGGTTTTGTCTGAGTTTAACATCAAGCATTGTAACTCTTCTTATTCTAAGCGTATTTACTGTAATATATAATACCACCTTAACAAAGAGAATTTCAACTCTACCCATGACGTTCAATCGTGGTCGTGACAGATCAAAAAGCACTATTATTTATTTTGAATGGTCATATTGAACATTTTGAAGGGTGATAAGGAGGGCTTTGTTGCATTGATTACTTCTAAAATCACTTGATTTTGTAATGTGACTTTGTATGATCTGACTTGAAGGTTTAACTATGTAAACACTCCTGTTGACATCGGTGATAGTAATCACAATAACTTTAAAGATGTCAAGGATGATTCCTGGAGAAAGGGAGGACATTTACATATTTTTTAGGGGGTCATTTTTTTCCCACTAACTGAAATCCAGGGGCATTAAAAAATAAATTGGGGGCACTTTTTGAAACTTGTAAAATAGTATTTAACCGTGGTTCATAAAATAATAAATATACTTATTTAGGTTTACTGTATATGAGCAATTGTCATACAAATGGCATTAATACAACTATTAAGAAGTAGTCTACAGATTTAAAGTTTTTTTTTTTAATGTTTTGAATAAAAAAAAAAACATAAATCAGACAATCATATTTAATTTTCTCATTTCTTAGTGATTATTTATTGTTAATAATTTTGTAAACAACTATTAACAATTATAACGTATTTATTAGTTTTTTTTTATAATTCAAAATGATATGTATTGATTTTTGTTGTGTACCTATACCTAGCTCAGGCAACACAGGTATAGGACACATACAACAAAGAAGAAGAAAAAAATGCTGTTAAATTAGCATTATTATTAGACAAAATGATGGGGTCATTTTTTGCCCCTCCTCGTTATATCAAAATGAAAAATGATATTCCTAAGGGGCAGTTTTGCCTATTACCCTGGTGTATTTCAGACGACAACATCACACAGTTGTTCTAGGTGCACACAGCTGATCCATATGCAACACTGTACATGAACGTGTCCTTTTTTTATTGAAGATATAACTGCATAATTTTATAGGATAAAAAAAGGTACTGTAGTAAAAAAAAGAAAAGCATAATCCTTCAGGGTAGTTTCCCTTTTTTTCTTCTTTTTTAAACCTCTGTGTGTTTTTCTAGATTTTTTTGGGGTGGTTTGTAAATCCATTTACACCCTTGGAATTGTGAAACAACACCCGTTGCCGCCGCAGTGTGGAAACTGTCATCCGGAGACATCATCCGTCCCCGAGCCTGAAAGGTGTCAGCGACGGGAGCCGCAGCAGGAATCCGAAAAGAAATAGTTTGCATTACTAAAAAGAAGAGCAGGCGATAGCTTTTTGCATGGTAACACTAGACATAGATCATATCTCTCACGTAACCATGAATAGAGAGCAGCACTCTGTCTTGTGTGTGTGTGTGTGTGTGTGTGTGTGTGTGTGTTTGGGGGGGGGGGGGGGTTGTAGTGCCATCCTCACTTAAGATAACGGCGTTGATGTCTGCATATGAGTGATAATGTGACTATGTGAGAATGTCGCAAATCAACTCTGACGTTGAGACAAAGTATATGTTCCAGGCTACATTATTTTTTCATATTTATTTTTTTGCAAACTGCAAGTCGAAAATAAATTTCGATGAATGTGATATTTCATATCCTGCCAATCACTTTTTTTTTTCCACCTCCCTCTGTCCCTTCATCTTTTTCATGTTCCTTCTTTGAATTATGTATTAGTCATGACTATAGATGGGTGTTTATTTGTTTCAAGTAGACCAATGTTACAGGCACCAGGATTGGTACCTGTGGTGCAGATAATATTGTTCCTGCAAACAGGACACAGAAACAACAGCACAACTTCTTTACGTCTGCTCACTGCTCCGTAATTTGCAGAATGGCATATATTTATTTACATTTTAACACAGGGAACATTCATAGAACCAATCAACATGTAGTCTTGACAGACGTGACGATTTGGCGCCGTTTTCAACACACCGGACCATCAAACTCAAACACTCATTCACATTCATCCAAACAGTATTTTAATTCAAACAACATCACAACATTCTCACCACTCTCACCTACCTGCAAACAGGACACAGAAACAACAGCACAACTTCTTTACGTATGCTCACTGCTCCGTAATTTGCAGAATGGCATTATTTCGCGCCGTTGTGGCCGCAAACCGGCTGGTTGCCGTAAAGCGTCTGACGTAAAAAGCGTCATGAACAATCACCATGCCCCCTGCTGTCGACATGGTGAAACTGCACCTCCGTACAACGAGTGGTCTGTTCCTATTACATATACAGTATTTAACAGTATCCCTTTGGATACATCAAGTCTACTTCACCACACGTGCAAGCACATTGGTGGGCGTCACACCAACATGTGGACATAAATAAACATACATACATATGTATGTTTGCCTTTTCATAGAAACCTTTGCCAGAGACCTAAGTCAATGAAGGGTGGGCTTTATGTTGGCATTTCCAAAATCAAATCTTAAGCTGTTTATAAAGTGCTACGTACTTCTCTTCAGTTTCTCATATGTTCTTTCAATACTGACCAACATCAACTAATACTTGTATAGGTCTTCTTACATTTCCCATCACCACACAGAGAGTATCATTAGTCATTCATGAATGAGATGACAGGTTTGTTTTATCGATATCGTCCCTTCCGACGATTCGGATCACCCAAAGGTACCCCCCTGCTTATCAGGAAATGTTCAAAAATCCTTAATCCAAGCACACTTTGCCGAGAACCCTTTGGCATACGGACTGAAGGAGCCCGAGATGGAACCACTCACCTTCCAATAAGTGGTCAACCTCCTCTACAGGCGCCCCACAGTAGCCGCAGAGCGATGTAACTGTACTATCAAAAGGTATCGTCCTTTCTTTCTCCGGGTAGACTCGGTGCTTATCTGCTCACTGATTTGGCCCGTAGACAAACTGGCAGTGTGGAGTGTGTCGGGGTGAAGGATTTACCGCCGGATCGGGCTGAGCCGGTTCCCGTGGCGTCGCATTGGAGAGATTCTCCCCTTCTCTTTTTTTTTCCGGGAATGCACATTTTCCCACATTTGCCGCGTTGTGACAAACCGTAATCACGTTTGACCTTTACAGACGCCGTGTTGTTGATAACAACCCTACCGAGTCATTAAGATAGGTCAGTGTGGCCTGGCTGCGCACCTTCTTTTTCTACCCTCTTCCTTCCTTGCGTGTGACCGGCGTAACCCGACGGCACTAATCCGAGCGCTATCTCAGAGAAGCAGACGCACCAGGGAGCCGCCGCCGCCCGGCGCTACCGTCTTCCTCCGGTCATTACCAGAACTGGGCCTCTCGACAGACGATAGACGCGAGGAAGGAGAACCTCGATAAATCTCGCTCCCTCGCTGATAGTACAACCCGTAACCTCTCCGGCATAATAGCATAAACCTTCCAAATGTGCCGTGCGTTTGCCCGAATGTGGCTAAGGAAGTGGTCGATTCTCCAGACCGTCGAGGAGCGCCTGAAGCCCCCCTCCCCCGCCTCTCTACGAAAGCCCCCGACGGGATAAACGAGGTCCCATTATGCGGTAGAGTTTGTAATGACGCTTTTGATTAGTGAGTTGTCATGAAGATATCGGCCTCACGCTCATCACGCCGTTGTTTAGCACTTTAAAGGCCTCCATAAAGATGAGGGGGCTTCTTCTTTTTTCTTTAAAGATGAAAAAGCAGGATGCATGTGCCTAATGAAGTCTCGGGCTTATAGCCCCTCTCGTGACAGGGTAATTACACCAAATGCTTGAAGTCGAACACTTCAAAGGACACTTCATCCCCGTTGCCAACACCATGCGACGCAACTCGCCAATCAAGATGGCCCCGACCTAAATCAGGTCCCCGTGGCGCGTCTGTAATATCTCCCGCCCACAAGACCCACTGGACCTCAACCGAGTATACAATCACTACCACACTCCATGTAATTGAAGGAGGACGGTTTGCAGACAGGGAGTGTGTCTGTTTCTGATGCTGCAGAAGAAATATTGACAAATCAGATATATCTATATATGTATACATACACATTTATATATATATATATATATATATATATATATATATATATATATATATATATATATATATATATATATATATATATATGTCACGGCTGGATATCGGGTGGACCCAAATGCACGACTCAAGAGACAAACTGGATAGTAGTTTACTTTACTTGAAAGTTCCAGCAGAAACAGAAAAACAACAAAACGAAAAAGAAAACAATCTGGCAGAGGACAAGTGGAAGTGAGGGAGCTACATAGTGAGGGACTAACGAGGGAATGGGCTGCAGGTGAGAAGGGCGTGAGGACCAGGTGAAGGTAATGAGGGACTAACGAGGGGATCAGAGGCAGGTGAAGGGAGTTGGACTAACGAGATATGTATATATATATATATATATATATATATATATATATATATATATATATATATATATATATATATATATACCTTCTTTTACTTTAGAGTGTTGCTTTGTCTTAAGCTAAAAGGTCCTATTGATATCACAGCGGTTCCAAATGGACTTCAGTGAAGTTCTGCTCGAAGAAAGAGCCTCAAAATATCTTTAAGAATGTCTGGAACATATTGGATTCCTTTGCCGTCCGTCGATATGCTTTGTGCCTTTCCAAGCACTGGTCTCTTTGATCACGAAATATGTCTTCGTCCTCTGCGTCCTTCTCGATCTTTGAACACGACCTCGTTGAGAGATTAAAAGCAGAGGCGTGTTTATTGGTCAGCGTGAGCACCCTCCTCCTCCTCCTCCTCCTCCTCCTCCTCCTCCTCCTCCTCCTCCTCCTCCTCAAAGCTGCCCTGAGCTTTCATGTGACGTGGCCACAGCGCTGCGGTGCACATATTGCACCGCTCTGCATGTCGTTCACACACTGCGGGGTAATATTACCGAAAGTTTGCACACGTTTACGAGTCACTGGACTCAGAAAAGTAAGTGTTCTTAAATGGTTCTTTTAAAGGATTAGTGGGTATATGAAGAACCATCACCTACTGAAGAACCATTTGGAAAATGGTGCTTCAAAGAACCATTTTTGAAGGTTCTTTGAGACACCTTTAAAGGTTATTTGAAGAACTCTTCAAAGTAATGGTTCTTTAAAGAACCCTGGTCTGAAAGATTCTTTGTGGAACCATATATGGTGCCTTAAGGAACCATTTAAAGGTTCTTTGAGACACCGTTATAGGTTCTTTGAAAAACTATTTGAGGAAATGGTTCTTTCAAGAACCCTGGTTTGAAAGGTTCTTTGTGGAACCAAAAATGGTGCCTTAAATAACCCTTTTTATGTTCTTTGAAGAACTCTTTAAGTAAATGTTTATTTAAAGAACCCTAATTTGAAAGGTTCTTTGAGGAACCAGAATTAGTGCCTTAATGAACCATTTTTTTTAAGGTTCTTTAAGACACCTTTATAGGTTCTTTGAAGAAGTATTTAAGGAAATGGTTCTTTAAAGAACCCTGGTTTGTTAAGGTTCTATGGAGAACCAAAAATTGTGCCTTAAAGAACCATTTGTTGAAGGTTCTTTAAGACACATTTTATAGGTTATTTGAATAACTATTTAAGGAATTGGTTCTTTAAAGAACCCTAGTTTGAAAGGTTCTTTGAGGAACCATATATGGTGCCATAAAGAACTATTTGTTGACGGTTCTTTGAGACACCTTTATAGGTTATTTAAATAACTCTTTAAGGCACTGGTTCTTTAAAGAACCCTGGTTTGAAAGGTTCTCTGTGGAACCAGATATGGTTCTTCTATGGCATCACTCTGAAGAACCATTTCCGGTTCCAGATGCC
Organism: Liparis tanakae; assembly: GCA_036178185.1. Classification (NCBI taxonomy): domain Eukaryota; kingdom Metazoa; phylum Chordata; class Actinopteri; order Perciformes; family Liparidae; genus Liparis; species Liparis tanakae. Next base: position 2,723,734 of record CM070104.1, on the reverse strand, counting down.
ACCTTCGTGTGTCTGTGTGGACAGTTTTTTTTCTAGTGAATCCAGCAATACTTTCTTTTCGGGATGATAAATTAGCTTCTGGGGGGGATGAGAGAAAGAAAAAAAAGCGTACCGCCACATTGTGAGTGTCTTGCATTCTCGTCCCCGTCTTCACGTCTAGAGGGGAATTAAATGTGAGAGGAAGTAAGCACGGGGTAAGGAGTGAGAAGAAAGTGCATAACTGCAGGAGCTAAACTGCATTAAAACAATGTGTGCCGCCGTTTTTTACTTAAGAAGCCAGCATGCAAAGCTATTCTGATAATTGCTGAGACTTCCTAACTGGCATAAAGCACTTTCAGAGCTGCACATGGGGTTAGGCTTAGAAAATCTATTGTGACATGTTGAGAGAGAGAGAAAGGGGAGGGAGAGAGAAAGAATGAACACTTAGATGAAATGTTTGAATAGCTCCACTGAATACACATATTTTATTTATTTCTTCCATTTCCCATGAAAAAAAAAAGAGAAAGCAAAGCCGTGCTAAACATCGGATGCTGCATAATTAACAAACAAGCGCTGGAAACTTCTTTCGGTCTACTCCTGGAAATGACTCCCAGAAGAACCGGGGTGGCACGGAACAGATGGAGAGAGAGAACCACTTGAACACAGCGTAATGATGCGATCCGCAGGAGGAGAAAAAATCACTTGTACGCCGATGCCATCCAAATGAACCCAGTGAGGGTGTTACGTCTCATTTATTTTGGTCACCCACACCTGATATGGATTTCTTTTGACATATGTACTCACTGCATTGCTACAGATGCCAGATTTCACAGTTTTTTCCTAATGTGCCTGACGAATACTCTGAATATGTATAAGATGGGGAAATAAACATTAGAAACGTGTCTAAGAAGCACTTTTATGCAAATTACGTGAACGTGCGAGAAAACATCTGTTTACGAGATCTTCTCACAACAGAAAGTAATCAATGCACATCAAAAACAAGACATTCCCATTAAACATACGTTTAAAGATCAACGGAGCGATCGGAACAACGCGCAATTTCGTGTCCACTTTTTTTTAAACAGCTTTTTCCCTAAGAGTCAGACTGAAAAACAGAACTATTGAAACACGTGTACTAGCTGACAAAATGTGCAATATTCCCATATAGCCTTCCCCTTCCCCCTCTTTCTTTTCAGAAGCTAGGAGCAGCACTAGCCTATTCATCTATTTATTAACCTTTGCCCTCTAACCTGTTTTTTTAAAACTATACCTAAGCACCAAGCTTTTTTTTTAGGCCTTTGCTCCGAAAAGTGCATACCCAAACTAAAAAGGCTTTATCTCTGCAACCACTAGGGGGCTATCAGTCTATATGTTACTGCGTGAGAGTAAATGAAGAGATGGCACACAGAAGAAATATTAATATTTCAGGTCCAAATAAAAAAGAATCACTTCCAGGATGGTTCAGGAAACCGAGTGGGCCGAATTATGATAATCATATCATTATGAATATTAGATTTTTCTCTTGTTTTTCTGTTTTTTGTTGGCTGACTGATTCTTGTAGCCACGGCACTGTTGTTTAATTTGACGTGGAACATTAATATATTACCACCCCGTCTTTACTCTGAATCCTCGCTGCCGATTATTAACGACTTCTTCCCGACGCGTTCGTTCCTCCTCTGTGCCGGAGCAACCTGCTCCTCTCGTTCACTCTTTCTCTCCGTCAATCCGTCACTCGTCCTCGGACTGAGAGAGGAGAGGAAAGGGACGACGTTGTGTTCATCGCCGCTGCATTGTGACCCAGAAACGACTCGGCAGAACCAGAACCAGAACCCTTCAATCAGAGACACTCATCAAGCCAAATGAGCCTCCGCCCCACAGGGAGGAGAGAGAGAGAGAGAGAGAGAGAGAGAGAGAGAGACCTCGTCATCCATCCTTTTTTTACTATATTATCGTGTTTGAGTCCCACACACAGAAAAATAATGGTTCTTAAATGGTTCGTCAAAAGTCTTTGTGGTTCCAGGAAGAACGACCACCTACTGAAGAACCTTTCTTTTGTTTTAGACACCTTTTATAGTTTCTTTGAAGAACTCTTTAAGGAAATGGTTATTTAAAGAACCCTGCTTTGAAAGGTTCTTTGTGGAACCAGAAATGGTGAACCATTATTTAAGGTTCTTTGAGACACCTTTATAGGTTCTTTAAAGAACTCTTTATTGAAATGGTTATTTAAAGAACCCCTGTTTTGAAAGCACCATTTTTAAAAGTTGTTTTGAGATGCCATAGATAGAAGAACCATTGTTGTTCTTCAAAGAACCTTCAAAGGTGTCTCAAATGAAAAAAATGGTTCTTTGTAGAACCACAAAGCCTTGTAAAGAACCTTTTAAGAAACATAATTTGTCTGTGTGTAGAGGAAAAGAAAGAAACACATCAAAATAAATAAAAAGAGGTCACCTCATTTCGCCAAGCCAGACGTCTACATATGTATACACACACACACACACACACACACACACACACACACACACAGACACACACCTGTGCATCTGTGTGGACACACCTGCACCACTCCACAGTAAATACCCAGTCATTACATCACAGTACAACATGACAACAGGGCAGAGCGCCCACATTGTTATTTATCTAGTCAAATTAATACATGAATAAAAAACAAATGAATTATGTCTATTGTGTGCCTCATGATTTAGTGACTAGACCCAGAAATACTGCTGTATGGTGCATCAGGCATAGTCTTGAGTTTCCTTCACAGTTTATATCACTTACATAAGCAGCTGGTGATGTGAGTTAGTTTTATGTTTTATTTTCTTTTGTATTACAAGGATACAGTGAGCTAATTTAATTTCACAATTTTAAATCTTTTGACATCTGTACGAGATCTTCGAGCTCACGGCCATCGATTGCCATATTTGCAGAGTCAGCTGTTAATGGCAAACAAAGAGAAGAGAAGCACATTTCCAAACTGGAACGGGCACTCGGTAGAGCGCATACCTTCACATATCACAAGATTGGGTGTTGAATTATGAAAATGTTGGCATTAGTTGCCAATTGGATACAAATTGACAATTGACTGTGGTAAAAAGAAGATTTTGACCTTTTCATGACCTTGACCTTTGACCCGATCAATCCCAAAATCGAATCAAATGGTCCCCTGGATAATAACCAATCATCCTATCTAATGTCATGCGATTCAAGAAGATTTTGACCTTTTCATGACCTTGACCGTGACCTTTAAACCGATTGATCCCAAAATCGAACCAAATGGTCCCCGGATAATAACCAATCATCCCACCAAATTTCATGCGATTCAGTTTAATACTTTTTGACTTATACGAGTAACACGCATACAAATAAATAAATAAATTAATTAATTAATGAATACACGGCGATCAAAACATAACCGTCCACATTTTCAATGCCAAGGTAATAAACACCGCACATCACAGAGGCTCATACATAAAAAAAGGGGGTTTATATTCCACAAATCTCAAAGGTCAAACTCCTCTAATCAAACGTAATTACGTTTCAAACTCATACGTGTAGGTCTCTCAAATAACGCTCGGGGTCGTTTAAAGCACTCGGCTTGATTGCCCAATAGTTTGAGAGGAAACGTGTTGATTTACAAGCCGCGACGGACGATGAGCGATTTCATTCGACAGAGAAAAAAAAATATTGTTGGGGAGGGCAGAACGCGCTGATTAAAGGTGCAGAGTGGGGCCGGCACGGCGGGTTTTTTTTAAGGTGTTGTCAGCAAAGCTGTGTGATTTCAGCTCGAGTGCTTTTTCTATTCATCAAACGAAGCGCGGAGTTTCATTTAGAGTTAATGAATTAGAGGCTTTGGCGGGACGCGTTCCTCTGCAGCGACGTGTTGGGTTAAAATACAAACAAACGTAGAGGCCCATGCATCTGATCAAATCGTGACCCCAAAAACAAAAATAAATCCCCCAGGTCACAGCCAGCGCAGCAGCCTCCCCCAGGTCCTAGTGCCCTGGGTATTATATCGTTAAGTATTATAATAGGCTATTGAATTGTAATTTGAAGGGAGGGGAAAACATACAAACCAGAACGCACACACATAATATAGCATGTTAGAGTTAGAAATAACGTATCCACGTGAGAAACAAAAGTTTAATTTAATGATATCACAAGAAAAAACAGCTGGTTGGACCATAAGAACACTGATCTCACAGGAAGAGGAAGTGCAGTGATCAGTAGCTTTAGAAGAATCCGTCAATGGGCGTTTTTTCTTCTTTTCGCGGTGACACTGATTTCTCGATTTCTTCGACTTTGGCGACGCAGAAATGCACGTTTTAAACCACCGATTGGATTGTTGAACTGCCACTCGACGTTTAAAAGTCTGATTTGATACATCGGCCTCGAGGAACACGTGTGAAAAGCACTGCGCTAAGTGAGTGTGCGGCAGCGGCGGTGTCAGGCCTATTTTAGGGGGTGTTTTTTTTGTTGTGACATCATTGAATGAAACTATAGTTTCTCACGTGGACACGTTATTTATAACTCTAACATGCTACATTATGTGCGTGCGTTCTGGTTTGTATGTTTTCCCCCTCCCTTCAAATTACAATCCAATAGCCTATTATCATACTTAATGATATAATCCCTGGGCACTAGGACCTGGGGGAGGCTGCTGCCGAGTAACGTGTCTCGTCAACGACAGCCAATGAGGTTCGCTCAAAGTAAATGATGCACAGAGTGAATCGAAAATATAAGAAATAACTCTCGACGTCTCTCTATTCTTTGCATTAATATATATTATTATAATATTTTTTTCTCCATTGAATGTTCTTCTTATTCTTCTCCTCCTTCTCCTCCTCTTCCTCTCTCGTAGCTGAAGCAGCCTCCTTGATGAGGACTCACGCGTCTCCACTGATAAAAACCTAATTCCGCCGGATATCTAATTGTAGCGTGAAGTTAATTTACAACACCTGTCCGCGGGAGGCCTCAGCGGAAAATAAAAACAATTTCAAAAACCATGAATAAACAATTAAGGATTTATGGAGAACAAGTATTGCAATGGCAAGCTGTAAAAAAAAGAAAGAAAGAGGCAAACAGATCTATTAGCAGCTGTGAATAAATCTTAAGCTTTTTGTTAAACCTGCCTGGGGGGGGGGGGGGGGGGACGTCAAGCATCTGGAGATTGCCTGTAATGTAGTATATCCGGTAAACTGTCACAGAGATTTATATTACAGTGAGGTACACATTAGTTCTTTTGTCAACTTCTGCCATCACAATGAGTCTATTTACATCCTCAAATCCGAGTAACACGTAACCCTTTGTGATTATTTAAAAAAAAGGACCCTGGGGGAGTTTCCTTGTAAACAAACCCAGACAGACATCGCGTGTATCCTCGAGGTCTCGCCGATGTGCCGAGCGCGTCTCTCCTTCCTCGTCAAAACATTTTGCCACGAGCCGATCTCTACGAAAGAGTATCTGAACTCCAGCTCGCAGCCTTCTGCCTTCGACGCAGCGTTTTCTCGCATTTTGATGAGCGAGATGTTGCGACGCCAGTTGCGAGGGCCGCAGGTCGGGGGTGCCGTACGTGTACGGATTGAGGCAAATCCGTAGATATTGGACTATATGAAATAAACTGAATTGAATGTTGTGCACGCTCGGGGAAAACCTTTCGGAGATTCAGTGGTGGTGCAAAAGGCCACGTGGCTGAACTACATGTCATCGAAATCCATCCAGTAGATATTTCGATGTTTCAGTCTAGACCTAAAAGATAAAAAAACAGCTCGAAAATATAGAGACAGGCTGTCCGAAATTAATATATAAAGAAATATCTGGATTTGAAGGTTTCTTCCCTTTCTTGCCAATGAAAGTTTTTTTATTTTTTATTCTTGGGAGTTGCTCCAGATCCGATGTGAGGTCAAAGGTCAGGGATGTTGTAGGTGTACAGATTGTAAAGCCCTCTAAGGTAAATTCGAAAATGTGTGATATTGGACTATATGAAATAAACTGAATTGAATGTTGTGCACGCTCCAGGAAAACCTTTAGGAGACTCAGTGGTGGTGCAAAAGGCCACGTGGCTGAACTACATGTCATCGAAATCCATCCAGTAGGTATTTCGATGTTTCAGTCTAGACCTAAAAGATAAAAAAACAGCTCGAAAATATAGAGACAGGCTGTTCGAAATTAATATATAAAGAAATATCTGGATTTGAAGGTTTCTTCCCTTTTTTGCCCATAAAAGTTTTTATTTTTTTATTTTTGGGAGTTGTTCCTTATCCAATGTCAAAGGTCAGGGATATCGTAGGTATACAGATTATAGAGCCCTCTGAGGCAAATTCGTAAATTTGTGATATTGGGATATATAAAATACACTGAATTGTATTGTGTGCACGCTCAAGGGAAACCTCTAGGAGACTCTTGGTGGTGGTTGTGGCTGCACTACATGTCATGGTAATCCATCCAGTAGATAGTTTCAGTCTAGACTTAAAAGACCAAAAAACAGCTCGACAATATAGAACCAGGCTGTTAGAAATTAACATATTGAGAAATATCTGGATTTTTAATGAAATGTCTCGTCTAAAATTAAGATTTCTTCCCTTTTTTCCCAGTGAAAGTTTTTTTTCTTCTAATTCTTAGGAGTTTTTCCGTGTGTGTGTGATTGTAATCCCATTGAGGCAAATTCATAAATTTGTGATATTGGGCCGATATAAAATAACCTGATCTGAATTGAAAAGTAGTTATTTAGAACAACAGACCCGCCTTCATATGTCAACTATAGAGCCTGTCTCCTAAAAACTAATATATAGAGACACATCTGGATCTGAAATTAAATGTCTCGTTTAAAATGAAGGTTTCTTCCCTTTTTTTCCCCGTGAAAGTTTATTTGGGTAAATCTTAGGAGTTTTTCCTGATCCGATGTTGTCAGGGATGTTGTACGCGTACAGATTGCCCTCTGAGGAAAATAAACTGAATTGAAAAGTAGTTATTTACCAACAGACCCACCTCCCAATGCTGTCTATAGAGCCTCTTAAAAATGAATATATACAGAAAATCTGGATCTGAAATGAAATCTCTTGTCTAAAAATCCCTCTCCTCCGTTCCCTCCCTCGCTCACGCCCTCTCTCTCTCCCCTCTCCGTTGCAGGTGGTGGGTCAGATCGATAAACTAACGTCCGACTTTGACTTTGATCTTGAGCCGGACGACTGGACGGTGGCCACGGCCAGCAGCACGTCGAGCAGCGAGCGGGGGCTGGGCGAGGCCTTCAGGCTGGACTTCCTCAACACGGACGTGCTCTCCGACAGCTGGGAGTTCTGCAGCTACCTGGAGGCCTCCTCTGCCCGCGAGCCGCCGCCGCCGCCTCCGCCGGGATGCGGGACCATCCCGACCCAGACGCAGACCCCCACCCCGCCCCCCTCCACCGCCTCCGTCTACTCGCAGATGAACGGCGGCGGGCTGCCCGTGCCCAACGGGCCGCGCATCGTCACCCCGGACTCGTCCAGCGAGGAGGCCAGCGGCTCCACCACGCACAGCCACCGGGCGGCGCGGGGGGGCGGCGCCTCCGGCACCAGAGAACGAGTCCGCTTCAGCGACAAGATCCTGTACCACGCGCTGTGCTGCGACGACGACGAGGACGAAGAGGAGGAGGAGGAGGAAGACAAGAGCGGCACCGCGACGCCGGACAGCGACAGCGAGGCCGGTCTCCCGTCGAGCTCGGCGACCCCCAGACGCTCTTCCTCCGAGCACTCGCTCCTCCATCACTGTCTGGACCCGTCCTACGCCTCCTCGCCGATGAGGGTGGCGACGAAGGGCGCTCACACGCTACCCAGGAAAGGGCTCTTGAACCCGGGCTGCCGCAAAAAACTGTTACGAAACAGCAGCACACAAACTGTCTCTGACAAGAGCACCCAAACTGTCCTGCCCTATGTTCCTAGCAAACAGAAAACAAAGGACCACTGAGAGAGGTCATCGCGGGCTCTCGCCAAGAGGACTACTGTGCATTATTTAATATTAAATACATAGCTCATAGATTAATACACAAATAAATAAATTACTAAATAAATAAATGATATATGGGAAATCTCTCGACTACCTAAAGTTATTCCGAGGCTCAGGGAAAACACAAGGCGGACCAAAAGGTTAGCGGAGAGACTCCCCGTGTCACGGAGATTACGACAAAAGCAAATCGTTGTTTTTTTGGTTTTTTACAAGAGCGTTTTCAAAGTGTTGGGAAGAATATTTGAAAGCGAGGCGTATGAAAAGAGGCCCTTTCGCCTCTAGAAGTCACACGAGAAAAAAAAAAGAAGACAGTTCTTGTTCCTATAATGTGGATAAAACAAAACGCTGCACATTCTGTACCCCGAGTCTGTATGAACGTCGTCTTCTTCATGTTCCAGTTATTTCCAAAGTCAAAAAAAAAGGGGTTTTGTCGCTTTCGGAGGGAGAACGTCGAGCCTCTTCCTCTCTTTGATGTACACAAACACGACGCTATTTACCTGCCCTTGATTCTGGATGTCACACACACATACACACACACACACACACACACACACACACAAACACACACATTCTTTTCGGTCGGCTGCAGAAACAAAAGAGAAGCAGGAAGGAAGAAGGATAAAAATACATATACACTACCGGTCCAAAGTTTTTAGAACACCTTCATTTCTCCAGTTTTTATTGACACAGTTTGATTTTTCTCAATGTAATCTGCAATTAGAAGTATAGAACAATAATAAACGATTGGAGATAAAAAATTGTTTCGTTTGACAAAATATAATCTAAATGTTTGCCACCTTTCGCAGCAGAACACACTTGTATGGCAATATTTCTACAATGGAAATCAAATATTGTCTCATAATTACTTGTTCCCTGAAAAAAATGCCCTTTAGTATAACTCAGTTTTTGGTAACATAGACTTTTTTAATTTAACCTCTAGCAGTTTTCCGCTCACCTTTCGTACCGTTTCAGGTGATTCACTGGACTAGAACTGCCTAAATTTAAATAAAAACTGGAAAAATTGTGTTATAAAACTTCTCACCGGTAGTGTATATAAAGTCATTTGTGAGGTCCAGTAGAGCAGTGGTTCTCAAGTGGGGGTTTGTGTACCCTCGGGGTTTCGTGTACCCCTAACTCCGGGGGTACAGAAACCTCCTAGGGTTACGTGTACCCCCGGAGGTTTGTGTACCCCTAACTCCTCGAGTACACAAACCTCCTAGGGTTACGTGTACCCCCAGCAGTACGTGAACCCCCGAGGGTTTGTGTACCCCTAACTCCGGGGGTACACAAACCTCCTAGGGTTACGTGTACCCCCAGCAGTACGTGAACCCCCGGGGGTTCGTGTACCCCTAACTCCTCGAGTACACAAACCTCCTAGGGTTACGTATACCCCCAGCAGTACGTGAACCCCCGGGGGTTCGTGTACCCCTTGGGTTCGTGAGATTTTTACAAAAATATATTTAAAATTAGTACCCATTAAAAAATCCTTTAAAAATAGTTATTTAATACATATTCAATTAAACATAAATGTAAGTTCATGCACTTAATGGTATATATTCTACTCTGAATCCGACATGGTGGCCCGGCGCTGGTCAGGAGGGACTTGGCTGTAAACATATTTCACAGAAGGGCACATCCCTGAAGAAAAGGTTGAGAACCAGTGGACTAGAGTGACATTTCCATTTTTTTTGTTCTGTCTGGCGGTGATGTCATCAGACCCGGGGATCCGGAGGCTTCATGGCAGTCGACAAAAAAAAGAGAGCTAAAGGTTTTTGTCTCTCCATTCAGCCGCCCAGTGGGGAATTGAACTCGGCGGAGCGGTGTTTTTTATTCACAGGGCCGACGCCAATAGCCATTCCTGATCGATATGTTAGAGGGAGGTGGCGGCGAGAGGTCTCTCGGTGCACTCTCCCGGGAGCTGTGAACAAAAACTCACAGCCAGAGCTCTTTTACGAGGAAAGGAAATTAGCACTGTGGTCCTAGAGAACTGACATTTATAAAAAAAGAGGAAAAAGTGTCCAGGAGTGAGAGCTTAGGAGTGAGAGTGTTTCAGTTCAAAGGGGTTTCTGTTTTTTTCACCGAGCTATAGTCTTCTGTCGGAGAACGTCTTTGTGAGCCGGCGTCACTTAGAAAAATTGTTGTTACTTAAGTTTGAAACGTTAAAATGCGGTTTGTAAAGAGGTAACGGTGCTCTTGTGAAGCTGACCTTTGTGACCTTTGTGACCTTTGTGACCTCTAAACACTTCACAGGGCTACAGCCTCACGTCTCCAGAAGCAGCAGATCTCCTCACAGCGTGCTATCAATTATGAATTATTATCTTTTACTTAATTATTAATCAGCGGTGGAACTTTAACTAAATACATAATTTCTGAAATACACGTCCTGAAGCACAATTGTGCACACTGCTCTACTTTCTACCCCACATCATTTTCTGAAGGAAATATTGAACTTTTGACCTTTATTATATTTATTTATATGTGCATTTTTAAACAGTAAATAAGAAAAACGGCCTCAAGTATAAATAAAGAATGTAAGAAAAAAGCGTTACAGCTCTATTGCCGTCATTTTCAAACATGAAAATGTATCTTACATGTTACTGCAAATCAATAATAATATTCAAATATTATACATATAAAATATAAATGATGATATACTTCCATACTTTTTCTTTTCTCTTTAACTTGAGTTAAAATTCTTCCTTCCACCACCAGGGACTCCGGCTCAGCCCGTCTCTTACTGCCGTCATTTATTTAGATATTATGTATTTATATTAGGTGTAAGTACACAAGTACGGTTTATGTTAGTCACACATGCCATAAAATATAATAATAATAATAATAATAATAATAATGATAACAATAATAATGATGATAATTATAAAACTAACAATAATAATAACAATAATAATAATGATAATAATAATAACGATAATAATAATAATAATAATAATAATATTAATGATGAATAAACATTGTCACGTTCTTGCATAAAGGGGAGAACCACGTCACAGGAAGTGTTGAGTGTCTGGAGCCTCAATGAGCCTCATCCATACTCATATTTAACAAGCATATTTAATGCTTCCTTCCTTAATATTAATAATTAGTGACGCACGTAGTCGACCACACTGTGAAAAGATCTTTGTATGCAGTAAAAAAGGAAAAGAGAAAAAGCGAAGCCATCTTGCTTTCTACCTTCGTGTTGAAACTATTTCACGACTATATTTTTAATATTTGAGACAGTTCCAGTCTCCAGAAATCTTCAAACCCGTCAAAGAAATATTCATTGGAACCAACAAACTCTAGATGAATAAAGCACACATTTAAATATCACGCAAACCACAATTAAACCACAATAAGAGATTTAACAATAGTTATAAAGGCAATAATTGTAGAGAACGCTTTTGTGAAAAAGGCAAAGTTAATGTGTGTGATGGAGCCGGTCTCCTCCAACCCCGTATATTATTAGGTACTCTGGAGAAGCACATCCATAACAGCCCGCCTCCTTTGTTTATGCCTGTGTGCTCATGTAGAACAGTTATTGCATAGTGCACTACTTAGGGGAATTACAGCTCTGCTGTTTAGGCAGCGCCGTGCCTCCAGAGCCCGATAGCAGCCGAGCAGAGTGAGCACTTTTTACACCAGGCAGCTCGATGGAAGCCTTACACCAGCGTCTACAGGCCTGAAGCTGATGCCACACACACACATACACACACACACACAGCAGAAGTCATTTGGTGATTTACTTTTTCCCATTTCTTTTGTGTAACGTTTCCCTTTGGCTTTTTCTTTTTTTTTTGCTGTGGCTCGGTTAATCCCAAGTACCTGTGAAGAAAAGAGGCACTGAAGAGAGATCAATGGCTCCCTCCCTCAAGCATTGGCTGCCATTTCCCTGCTAGATTGGGGACCACCGGGTCATCACGGCTATTAGCATAAACAAACAAAAGCTCCGCCGCCACACGGGCGAAGCATCAATTACAGGAAAACAAACTAAGCCCTTATTGTGATGCCCATACACCCGCCAGACATTACAATGTGAGGTGTTTGTGTGTGTGTGGGGGGAGGGGAGGGGGGGGGATTAAAATTGTGTTTTTTCCGTCCCCTTTTCCAATCTAAAGATTGTATAAGTCAGACGAGCGATGGAATCACCTCTTCAAACACGCAGCTGTTTGGCTCCGCCCGCTGAATACATTATCATTGGGGACAGATTTGAGATTATTTGGACAAAACATTAGCGACGTCTCTTTTTGCCAACGGGTCCATTATTCATCTCTAATAGGGCGGAGCGTTGTCCTCGGCTGGAGGACGCAGGACGGAGGACGCAGGACGCATCCAGAGGTCACGAAGACACGCCGACGCAGGGTCGTCATTCTGTGATGCCGCTGCGTACACACGGGACATAGCGGTTCTTAAATGGTTCTACGGTGTCGTGGTTCTACCAAGAACCATGCATTTGTTGGTTTGATGCACCTTGATAGGTTCTTTGAAGAAATACTTAAGGAAATGACTCTTTAAAGAACCCTGGTGTGAAAGGTTCTTTGTGGAACCAGAAATGGTGCCTTAAAGAACCATGTTTGAAGGTTCTTTGAGACACCTTTATATGTTCTTTGATTATACTCTTTAAGGAAATGGTTCTTTAAAGAACCCTGGTTTGAAAGATCCTTTGTGGAACGAGACATTTTTCCGTAAAGAACCATTTTTAAAAGGCCCTTGAGACACCTTTAGGTTCTTCAAGGAACTATTTTGGAAATGGTTATTTAAAGAACCCTGGTTTGATAAATCCTTTGTTGAACAATAAATGGTGCTTTAAAGAACCATTTTTAAAGGTTCTTTGAGACACATTTATAGGTTCTTTGATTATACTCTTTAAGGAAATTGTTCTTTAAAGAACCCTGGTTTGAAAGATCCTTTGTGGAGCCAGACATTTTTCCTTAAATAACCATTTTTAAAGGTTCCTTGAGACACATTTATAAGTTCTTCAAAGAACTATTATGGAAACGGTTTGAAAGGTTCTTTGTGGAACCAAAAATGGTTCTTCTATGGCCTCACTATGAAGAACCATTTTCGGTTCCGGATGGCACCGTCATGTTTTTCTGTGTGTACACATACAGATATGCGTTATGTGTGTATGTGTGTGTGAGTGTATGTGTGTGTGTGTGTGTGAACACAAGCTCTATTTCTACACGTCCGCCGCCTTTGTGCCCGCGCGTCATGTCAGGAGACAATTGATGCTTCCTGAATTACACACCGCCTCATTTTATCACGCCGCGGCAATTAAAGGAGATCGATAACGACCCCCCCCCCCCCCCCTCCAGCCTCTCTTCCCCCTCCCCCTACCCTGGTAAAATAAATTCCGGACGTGTCCGCATGACAACGTTAAACCAAAAAAACCTGCAAAGTGAGTCGTGCCATCTGTATTTTTGACACGCGGCATGTATTAGTTCTCCTTCCCGCGGATCGATCCACTAATCGCGGCCGGCGGGGGACGCCGTCTGTTGAGTGACTGACAAATAGTGTGGAGCAAAAAATAAAAGAAACACTTAGAAAAAAAAAGGTGATTATGACACTAAAACAGAGAATTATACCCCCCCCCCCACCCTCTCTCTCCCTCTCTCTCTCTCTCTCTCTCTCTCTCTCTCAGCCTGTTCCACACACACACACTTCATATATAATTACCACACTTCACTCTGGCTGCCCCCTGACCCCGCCGGGTGTGCAGAGGGAAGCCGATGACAGATCTCTGTTTTCCCTGCTGATTGGCGAGCGGCTCCGTGGAGCGGAGCGAGCTCCACGCCGCCGCGCTGATGACTATGGATCCGCTAACGGCCGCGGCTACCTACGCCTGATTTGTTTCATCGCGCCGTTTTATATCCCGCCTCTGCCACGACAAACTGCTTCTATTCCGTCTCCTCGTCCTGTGACCCGCAGCCTCCCGTCTCGCCACACACACACACACACACACACACACACACACACAAAACGCAGTCCGTTGGCGATATCTAGGACGACGAGTAGAAAAGTTTTGTGTCATTGAGCCCCTCCCCCCCCCCCAACAAAAAAAAAATACAAAAAGTGCAGTCCAGCCCCGGATCACAGCTGGAGGAGCCGACCGGTCCTGATGAGACGAGGTGAACTTCAGCTGGACCGGATTGGTTGGACGAGGGCTACGCGGCACGGCGCCGCCCGCCGCGTAAAGGACATCGGCGTGATGTATGCACGCGGTCAAATAACGGCCACACGACCCAGAATGCATTCTGTTTGACCCCCCCCACCCCCTACCGGCGGCCAATCCGAGCCCGACTCCCCAGCACCTGAAGGATGGTCGGACAAGGCCGCGTCAACCATCGGTCACCATTTGATTTGGCCGTGGGGGGGGGTGGGGGGTGATTAATGAAGGGGGTCCGTGGAAAACAGCCGCAGATAAGATTAGACCTTCACAGGTGATGAAGGACGGGGCCTGTGGTGTGCGAGTGGGGCAGGGGTGTGTGGGGGAGGGGCTGTTCCCGGAGACAAAAAAAAAACCCACCGCCTTCAGGATGACTCGGCACACAGTAATTAAAGCTGACGGGGATCCTGTCGCTCCGCGGCGGCGGCGCCGTGACGGAGCGCCGCGTCAAATAGAGACGAGCTAACGGAGGCAATCAGCGCTCCGCGATGGGCAAAGAGACGGCGGCGCCGCGCGGCCGCCATCAAACATGGCTGCCGAGTCATCCGTGTGTGCGTTTGAGCTCGGCCGTCGTCAGGGAGACGCCGGCCACGAAGAGAATTACCCAAACTTGACATTTGACTACTGTTAAAATAAATGTGACACATGGAACGTTCTCCTCAGGTTACTCGAGTTCAGATGAACTATTTCAGGCCGGGCGACATTTTGACGAGTTGGCGAAACTGTCCCTTTAAAACCATCGGAGAACCGACTGAAGAACCATTGTTTGGTTTGAGGCACCTTATAGGTGAAGAACTCATTAAGGAAGTGGTTCTTTAAAGAACCATTTGCTTAAATAGTTCTTTAAAGAACCATGTTTTGAAAGGTTCTTTGTGAGACCTTTATAGGTTCTTTGAAGAACCCTGCAAGGAAATAGTTCTTTAAAGAACCCTGCTTTGAAAGGTTCTTTGTGGAACTATAAATGGTGCCTTAAAGAACCACGTTTGAAGGCTCTTTAAGACACATTTATAGGTTCTTTGAAGAACTATCCAAACAAAAGGTTCTTGGAAGAACCCTTTTTTGAAAGGTTCTTTGAGGAAACAGAAATAGTTCCCAAAATGACCATGTTTGAAGGTTCTTTAAGACACCTTTATAGGCTCTTTGAAGAACTCTTTAAGGAAATGGTTCTTTAAAGAACCCTGGTTTGAAAGTTTCTTTTTTGAACCATAAATGGTGCCTTAAAAAAACAGGTTTGAAGGTTCTTTGAGACACCTTTATAGGTTCTTTGAAGAACTATGTAAAGAAATAGTTCTTTAACCTGGTTTTAAAGGTTCTTTGTCTTTGTTCTTTATAATTATTTCCTTAAAGAACCATTTTTAAGCTTCTTTGAGACACCTTTATAGGTTCTTTGAAGATTATTTAAGGAAATGGTTCTTTAAAGAACCCTGGTTCGAAAGGTTCTTTGTGGAACCAGAAACGGTTCTTCTCTGGCATCCCTCTGAAGAAGATGGCCCCTCCATGTTTCTGTGTGTTCTGATCCAGATGTGCATTTCTGGACATTTGACTCCTGTTAAAATAAATCAGACGTATCGGATGTTCTTGTCCGGTTACTCAAAGTCAGAAAAACATTCTTCGAGCCACGACAACATTTTGACACTTTGCCAATTATTACAGGTAAAAACTCAGTGATGATAAATATGTTGGCTAACAGTAACTCACTTTAGAACAATCACCATCCTAGAGTCCCCAAAAAGTCGACGTGCGTCCGGTGATCTGAACAAAGATTTCATTACACGGCGCTCAGAATAGAACATTCCTGACTTGATAATTGGAATATCTCTTGACATCGCACAGTTGTCGACATTTGAAGTGACAAAGAGAAGCAGAAATGACGTGAAGGGAAAATAAACGTGTTCCGAGTCGTGGAAATGAACCGGCGTATAAACGTGACCCCGTTAAACGCCACATCAACGACCGAGCGGGGAACACACACGAGTGAATCAGTCCAGAGAAAAGTACACAATTAGAACCACACACCCGACCGGACGAGAACCACTCAGACGACGGGCGTGAGGAGAACGCTGGAGAACGTTGGAGAACGTTGGAGAACGTTGGAGAACGTTGGACCGTCTGTCCTGCAGGAGGCTGTGTGTGTAAACGTTACGGTTACGTCTCATTCTGACATCACACGCTCAGGTGTGGACGCCCGGCAGCGTCTACTTACAGGTGAAGGACAAGAAGGAGAGGAAGAGAGGGAGGAGAGGAAGAGAGGAAGAGAGGAAGAAGAGGAAGAGAGGAAGGAGAGGAAGAGAGGAAGAAGAGGAAGAGAGGAAGGAGAGGAAGGAGAGAACAGCTGCTCAGTAAGACCAACACAATGATACGAAAGGTACAAGGTACAAGGTGAGTCCCCCTCTCTCTCTCTCTGGTCTCTCTCTTTCTAGTCTCTCTCTCTCTCTCTCTGGTCTCTCTCTGGTCTCTCTCTCTCTCTGGTCTCTCTCTTTCTAGTCTCTCTCTCTCTCTCTGGTCTCTCTCTTTCTAGTCTCTGGTCTCTCTCTCTCTCTCTCTGGTCTCTCTCTTTCTAGTCTCTCTCTCTCTCTCTGGTCTCTCTCTGGTCTCTCTCTCTCTCTCTGGTCTCTCTCTCTCTCTCTCTGGTCTCTCTCTCTCTCTGGTCTCTCTCTTTCTAGTCTCTCTCTCTCTGGTCTCTCTCTCTCTCTTTCTGGTCTTTCTCTTTCTAGTCTCTGGTCTCTCTCTCTCGCTCGGTCTCCCTCCCTCTCCCTCTCTCTCCCTCCCTCTCCCTCCCTCTCTCTCTCCCAACCGAGGGGTCAAGGCCAGGTGAGGGTCGTTCCTCTGAGGGGAACGACGAGCTGGAGTCCAGTTACGGCTCAGCGCTCGATGATCGACTTCAGGACGTCCAGAAGCCTGAGTCGACCACCTTCAGTAAACAACTTTAAATGAGTCACGATAGGGGGGGGGGTTGACTGTATAGTGGCCAACAGCCCGATGTGTGACGTCACGCCGCTGTGCATTTTCCCAAAAAACGTTCCAGTCGTGACATCAGGACAGCAGGAAGTCTCTACATCTTCCGCCAGAAACTGAAAACGCACCTTTTCCGACTATATCTGGATTAAACACAGATTTGCACTTTAGTAGCACTTGAATGGCTCTTATTATGGTACTTTTGTAGTTTGACTATGTTGAGGAAATGTTACTTTCTGTATTCTTGTTGTTCTTAGTTTGTAATCTAGGTTGAAATGCACTTATTGTAAGTCGCTTTGGATAAAAGCGTCTGCTAAATGACATGTGATGTAATGTAATGTGATCATCATCAGATGACGCCGATGAGTCAAAGGTCGGGTCGGCTCGTCGCTCCAGAGGTGGATCGCTCGGGGCTTTCATTAAGTCAGGAGGGCTTGAAAAGAAGCGGCGGGGATGAACTCAGATTCATTCAAACTTCAGTCGGGGCCGCAACTAAAGGCTCAACCAGAAACCTGTAAACAGGCGTCACGTCGACGTCAGATAACTGATAACTCTCTTATCGAGTCAGAAAAGACAATATGATTCTCGAGAGATCACGAGGAGGAAAAACAATCTGAGAAAGAACTTTATTTGTAAATTGCAAACATGAGACTGGAAGTCCTCTAAAGTCCTCTAAGGTCCTCTAGTGGATTATATTAATCATGTGCAACATATTTGCTCTCAGACTAAATTATAAAGGTGTTATAACACTCAATAAAAATGTAAAAGTCCAACTATTTCTATATGTTCAGATAAAATCTTCTATGATTTTTGATTAGACTATTATGTATTTTAATTTTTACATATAAAATACACTTTGTACATAGAATGTGAATAAAAAAAATAAATCTTATACCGTAATGATGATTTACAACACGATCAATATCAGACATTCATATACAAATCCGAGACTGGAAGTCCTCTCGTGGGTCATATTAATAATGTTCAACATATTTTGCTCACTAATGAAGCTGTCCTAAAAATGCAAAGAATCCAAAAATTATCATAGAATTAGACTATTATTATTTATTATTTATATTATATTATTTATATATTTTTATATTATTATAAATATTATTTATATTTTTTATATTATTATAAATATTATTTATATTTGTTATTTATTTATATTTTTAGGGATTACACAAGAGTCGGGCAGCCAGACAGCCGGCCGTGTGACCGGGGCGGAAAGCAATCAGGCGTCAGTTTGAAGTCACGGCGTCTCGGCCTCGTCCGACGGGTCAATCAATGTGCTTTTCTTTTTTCTGTGGTTGCTTGTGTCCTCAGTGCCTCACGGGCGATAAAGCCTGGAGAGCACAGCTGTTAAATGGCGGCGTGCGGCCCCCTCTCGCCGCCCGGTGTCTGGCGGGCTGGCAGCGGGTTCTGGCTTCCTGGCCCCGCTCTCGGCGTCGGACTTTAAGAGCATGTCGAGCGTAAATCTCCCCGGCTGACGGCTTTACGCACCTTTAGCGGCGAGCGGCGAGGGGCCTGCTGTATCACGGGGGGGGGGGATGTTTGAGATCATTACCACGGCGACGACTCACACTACTTTAACCCTCCTGTTACCTTTGGCGTCAATTTGACACCATTCAATGTTTAACGTCTCCAAAAAAATTATTTACATCATTTTTATTATTCATATTTCAGGAATTTTCCTAATTTATTGGGGACAAACATAACATCTTTGCCCTGTCCTGTACAATTTGACCCCAGGCTGTTTTTCACTGTGTAAAACATATAAGAAATATAAACTTATTTATTTAAAGGGCTATTTAGTCATCAACAAAAAAACAAACAAATATACCTCACACTTAAACTTGGAAAACAATATGAATTCTAATATTTGCTGTAAAAGATGTTAGTAAATTTGAAGGTAGCAGGAGGGTTGAGTCTATCCAAATCTACAAGAGGAACATATTCAATAAAAGACCCCCAAAAAAAGTAAAATCTGAATTCCTGTGCGATGTAAAGTCTGCAGAACACCGTAGCGAGCTCTCAGACTCGGAAGTGACATTTCGCTGTCGTGCTGGGAGAGATATCTCACCTCCCAAATTGGTATTTGGGGGACTTGTGAGGCAGCAGAGTAGAGTAGAGTAGAGCAGAGTAGAGTAGAGTTGCCCAAAGAGAAGACGCTCATCCGGCACGCCTCTGCAGTTTCTGGTCTGGATGATTACTGATCTTCCCCAAACCCTCCTGTCTGAGCCGGTCCAGCTGCAGGAGTTCATGCCCTTTGGGGTGGAGAGCAGTTAAAAAATATATAGGCAGAAGCCCACCTGCACCATCACCTGCATGGGCTCTGAAATTAAACCATCACCATCGTGTTTTTACATCCGAAATGTTCTTTCCAGTTTCCCCCGAGGAATAATCCCAAACTCTGAGGCCGATGTACGGCGCTTATAGTGAGCAAGGCACAGAGAAAGAGATCCAGGGGGGTGTTGGGTGGGTATGATGGAGTCTCAGACCCCGTTCACACGATGGGAAAACGCATATATTTTCATGCGTTTTGGCCTTTCATTTACACAAAAACGGAGGTTTTATCACGGAAAACGATCATTTCTAAAAGCTCCGGAGACGCCAAACGCCAAAGTGGAGATTTCTAAAAACTCTGTTTTTGTGTTTGCGTGTGAACGAAGTCAAACAGAGTTTTAGGTTGTCAAACGTCACAGTGTGCGACTAAAGATGCTTCACGTCCCGTGAGCGTCCTATGGGACGTATGCGGACGGCGTATTTATGCGGGTTCATATGAGCAGAAACTTTGTTGAAAACGACCTTGTGTGTACAACGTTATTTTTGAAAACGAAGGGCCAGAAATATTAGTTCCTGCAAATACCCGGCTATTTGTATTATTACATTACATCACATAACATCACATGTCATTTAGCAGACGCTTTTATCCAAAGTGACCTACAATAAGTGCATTTCAACCTAGAGTACAAACTCAGAACAACAAGAATACAGAAAGTAACATTTCCTCAACATAGTAAATTTGTAAATGTGGCCTTACTCTTAGCAAGAACACCATAATTGCACACATACTATGACACACACACACACACACACACATTCTCACACACACACACGCGGCTCAGTGCCACCGAGCTCGTATCCCAGGCGCGGAGCAGAAACATGATCTGCTGCGATCCTTGGGCCATCTGTCTGTTTTCCTTCCAGACAAGCTGGTCCCACTGCCGTTGGTGATGGGTCTTTTTTTTCTTGATTACGTACTTATTCTCCATATTTATCTCAGAGGAGCAGAATCACTCCGGACTGCCAAACAGGGCTTCCGGCAATGGCCACGACTACTCTGATCGGAGCAAAGGAACGACGTCAGGACTTCACCGCCGTGAGGATGGAGCGTTGGCGTAAAGGTCCGTCCGATATTCGATGTCGTAGGCCGATGACGACAGTTAGAAAGCGTTAGATGGTTGACGGTGTTGGATGGAGGCGTTAAGCTCCTCCCATCCTCTTCCTTTCTGAAGAGGAGTGAGGGATGTGGCTGATGGGAGTGGAAGAGCCTCCACGAGGTGTAGCTGCTCTTCAATGAGCATCAGGGACGTTAATACGTCTCTAATGAAGGCGTAATCGATGGTATTGATAACCTCTGCTTTTCTCACGAAGAGTCAAACCAGATGTTCGTCACACTTTCGCTTCTCGTGACGTGACCAGTCAAAATGTCTGTCGTGGAAACAAAAGAAAAGGCCCATCGGTCACATTACATGTCATCAAAATGGTTTACATTCCAATCCCCAAACGTTGGTACTCATCACGGTTGAGACGGGCCCGCGGACCCGGAACCCCTCTGATGCAAAGATATATATATATATATATATATATATATATATATATATATATATGTATGCGTATATATATATACACATATATATATATATATATATATGTATATATATATATATATATATATATATATATACGTATATATATATATATATATATATATATATATATATATATATATATATATATATATATATATATATATATATATATATATATATATATATATATATATATATATATATATATATATATATATATATATATATTGATGTTTTGCCCGGTGGACTATCATTCAAAGGGAACACCTGACTGAAAAAATAACAACAAAGAGACCCAGATAGTTATACACATATATATATATATATATATATATATATATATATATATATATATATATATATATATATATGTATATATATTGTACTCTTCATAAGTCTTTGATTTTCTTATAACCGTTAGAATAGCAATACAATGTCAACAATTGTCCTTTTTCTCGTTCTATAATTTCAGAAATACAACAAACTAAAGATGTTGTATATATAATATGACTATATATACACAACTTTATAAGCTATGAAATATATAAAAAATATCACATTTTATTTGGTGGAAAATAAAATGACTCTTTAAAAAGGAAAGCTTGCCGACACCCGAGTCGGGCTACACAGTGAAGTCCAGATTTGTTATTAACTTGATCAGATAAAGTAAATTTTGACATTTTGGAAAATGGGGCCACTAAACATAGATTAAATACATATATATTTTTTTAACAATATGAGACGATCAAAATAAGAAGTGACCGCTCCCCATAATTCCCGACATTACACTAGTTTACCCCACATCTGGATTTATCGTGGCGATGTTGCAGCTCCCGGCCATCAGATAACGAGAGCGGAGTCGCTGCCTACAGGTTTCACTCGTTTTACTGAGGCCAGACATTACTCACAGTGTGATGCACGCACAATACACTGTGTGTTGATCCACACACACACACACGCACACACACACACACACACACACACAGCCTGACACGATCAGCGATAACTACGTATCCATTTGACTCAGATTCTTTGACAGAAATCTGTTTTGATTTAGCGTTGCGGCGGCGTATGCTACATGGTCAGCCACGTGATCGGGCTATGGGTAATCGCTGGAGGAGGGTCAGACTGCTGCGGTCGAGTGGGAACAGACTATAAACAAGGACTGGAAAAAAAATAATTAAAAAAATGCAGATTTGTGCGTTAACCTTCCGAGAAGAAGAACGATCCAGACGGGCTTGCGATGGAAAACACAATTAAAATCCCAGGCCAAAGATATAATCCATAGAATTTTACCTTTTCCTGCCAATTTCAGTTAGCTGTAATGATCCAATCAACGGCGCGGGAAGGTCACCCCACAGATGGCGAGGACGAAGAATTCCACTCGGCGGCGGGCGACGCCGCGCGTAAAGCGCGCGATTAAATATTAATTGTGGACCGCGACCGTCTCGTGATGGGATCACATCATCCGCGACACCTAAATCGGACGGGGCGAGGAAGGTGGCGCTTCTCCACTTCCTCGCCGCCGACCTCTCTGACCTTTGAACTTTCGTTGGATCTCGGCGGCACGCCTGCAACGTGCCCTGACTGCATCGAGCGCGGTTGTGACACCGGGGGTGACACAATGTGTCCAAGGGCGGTGAAATATACATTACTCAAAACCAAGACGACACACACACACACACACACACACACACACAAAATGAACACTATACCGGTGTCACCGTCACGCTGGAAAATATAGCTGTTGAGAGTCATTTGAAGTCCACTGTGGTGGCCGGGGCGTGGTTAGGCTCAGCTGTGGAGGGGTGTGGGGGAGGGGCTCAGGGAACAGGTGCTGGGGAAGAGGTCTAATTGGCCTCAGCTGAAGGGATCAGCTGATGAGGGGCGCAGGGTTGGAGAGCAGAAGCACAAACTGCAGTCCAAATAAAAGATATTTTATCTCTATATATATATATACAGGACTGTCTCAGAAAATTAGAATATTGTGATAAAGTTCTTTATTTTCTGTAAAACAAAAATGTCATGCATTCTGGATTCATTACAAATCAACTGAAATATTGCAAGCCTTTTATTCTTTTAATATTGCTGATTATGGCTTACAGCTTAAGAAAACTCAATAAATATATATTAAAATATCATGAAAAAGTATACTAGTAGGGTATTCAACTAATCACTTGAATCGTCTAATTAACTCGAAACACCTGCAAGGGGAAAAGAAGCAGCGGACAGTTGCAGAGTGGTCCAAAGTCCTCTTTTCAGACCAAAGCAAGTGTTGTGTTTCATTTGGAAGTCAAGGCGCCAGAGTCTGGAGAAAGGCTGGAGAGGAGCAAAATCCAAGTTGCTTGAAATCCAGTGTGACGTTCCCAGTCAGTGATGGTTTGGGGAGCCATGTCAGCTGCTGGTGTTGGTCCACTGTGTTTCATCAAGTCCAGAGTCAATGCAGCTGTGTACCAAGAGACTTTAGAGCACTACATGCTTCTGTCTGCTGAAAAGCTCTATGGAGATGAGGATTTCATTTCCCAGCATGATCTGGCACCTGCCCAGTGCCAGAACCAGCAGTAACTGGTGTACTGACCATGGCATTACTGTCCTCCATTGGCCTGCCAATTCCCCTGACCTGAACCCCAGAGAGAATGTGTGGGGTATTGTGAAGAGGAAGCTGAAAGACACCAGACCCAACAATGCAAATGAGCTAAAGGCCGCTATTGAAGCATCCTGGGCATCCATAACACCTCAGCAATGCCACAGGCTGATTGCCTCCATGCCACGCCGCATTGATGCGTAATCCGTGCAAAAGGATTCCCAACCAAGTACTGAGTGCATTAATGGACATTTTCAAATGTTTGATTTTGTTTTGCCGTTATACATCTTTTTTTTAACTTGGTCTGAGGAAATATTCTAATATTTAGAGATAGGATATTTGAGTTTTCTTAAGCTGTTTGTATTTATTTATATATATATATATAATATCATTTATTTATTTATAAAATATTGTATTTATTTATATATATATAATAGATTTTATTTATTTATAAAATATTCTATTTATATATATATATAATATATATATTTTTTATTTATAAAATCTTAAATAGACAGAGATAGATATAGTGGTTGTTTCATTCGTGGTGGATGGCGGAAAAGATAACTGTTTCCACGGTGTAAAACCACAGAGATAAGCCCCGCCCCCTCTACGGCGCAAATGAAGCGAAACTTGTCGGACGAGTAAACTGGCATGAGTTGGTGTGAAGGTCGCCGATGTGAGGTCACGCCGTTTCATCTGCTGCGAGAAATATCTTTTACATTTTTAACCCCCTGAAAACCACAAATGTACATTTACATAACACAGAATACACAGTTTGTAGATTTCTGGTTGTCGTTCAGATTAAATGTTAATAAAGATGTGATGAGTCTCATCCTCAGTTCATTAGCCACATATTTAATATTCAGTCGTGACCTTGATCTGCTCTTGGCTCCAACCTGCTGCTTTCACACTGATTAAAAAATCATACAAATTAAATTTTAGCTGAAATTTTTTGGCAATTTATGTGTTAATCAACATTTTCTCATTATGTTGATTACACATCAACAACAAAATGGGATTGACTGATGGAAGTGTTTATTGATACAGTTAAATGATTGCTTTTGTTTACCACATAAACCGTACACAAGAAAACAAATCAACACTTCCTCTGGAGTCGAATACAGAATCGACTTCCCCCGAGCGCAGCGCATGTGCTCCCTACTATTTACCATACAGATGGATATTAATAAACAACTATTTATTATTATTTTTTAATGTGGATTTGACCGTTAAAGGTCGTGGGTTTTGCGAAGGGAAAGTTTTCTCAGTCGTAAATCAATTTTTTCCGCCGAAAGCTTCCCTTTTTTTATTTTATCGAGGCATCTGCTCAGGTACTTATTCATTCATTCATCCACCAGGAAGAAGAGGAAGAGGAGGAAGAAGAGGATCCCGTTCTCAGGCCGTTACCGACTATTTCCCCCGAGGCGCAGAGCCCCTCCCAAACTGTGTTTTAAGAGACTGTGAGACTTGGCCGGGCCCGAGAATACATTCCTGCTTAATTAATCCCATTCCTTACTTCAGGTATTAAAAGCCAACGGCCTGTTTAACAACTTTCAGCGACACTAAACGGATAATTAGTCACAGCCAAATCATTTTTCATAGATTTTTTTTAACGGGTATGTCCAGGGCGAGGAGGGGGGGGAGGGGGGAGGGAGATGCTCCCTGGAGGGTCATCCCTGGAGCCACGCCCCTTTTCACAGCTCCCCATCCCCTTCACACAGGATGAAGCCATTTCCTTTGAACGTGTCACAGGGTTCCTATGCGGTCTATCTGGAAAACCTGGGAAAGTTATGGAAGTGTGTCAAATTGTTTATTTCCAGGTCTGGAAAAAGTCTGGAAAAAAACTATTTGTTCTATTCATATGTGCATTCGCGCTAAGTTTTTAATAATTAATATGCTTTTAAAAGTATGACGCTTAAAATATAAGCCGGCATACGCTCTTTCATACTCGCAGCACACATTTTTCGCACTGCAAGTGAACGCACCTTAACTGAAAAGACATGTTTCTTCTTTCAATCTAAACTATTGTCTTTCATTCTTTTGTGTCGTTTCAGGTTTTATATGCATTTAAATTCTTTGTTAGTTTAACCCTTTAAAGGGCACTCGTTAAAATACTTCAAACATTTAAAAATATTAACACTACAGTGGTATCGGAGGGCATAACAATACTGTTTTACTGTGTGACATTTAAAAAAATCGTTGTTTTTAGGTAGAAAATCAACATCAACGAAGTTAGCATATTTGGTTCCTTGCCTAATATAGGCTTAAATACGACATTTTCTCACTTTTTCTTGTACACACTCAGATCTCACAAAATGTTTGTTTATGTAAAGTTGGTTTAAAGTCCTGGAAGTTCATCAATGTGTATGAAGCCCGTTCATTGGTCAACACGTGGATGAAGCCTGTTTATTGGTCAACACGTGGATGAAGCCTGTTCATTGGTCACGTGTATGAAGCCTGTTCATTGGTCACGTGTATGAAGCCTGTTCATTGGTCATGTGTATGAAGCCTGTTCATTGGTCACGTGTATGAAGCCTGTTCATTGGTCACGTGTATGAAGCCTGTTCATTGGTCAACATGTATGAAGCCTGTTCATTGGTCAACATGTATGAAGCCTGTTCATTGGTCACGTGTATGAAGCCTGTTCATTGGTCACGTGTATGAAGCCTGTTCATTGGTCACGTGTATGAAGCCTGTTCATTGGTCACGTGTATGAAGCCTGTTTATTGGTCAACATGTGGATGCTGTCATCAGACACCTCGGTGGCCGTTACCTCCAGATCCGACCACCTGCCTCTAATAGCGTCCTGATACCAGTCTGAAGAGGGGGAACAATAATAGACACATCAACTCTGGGCGCGCTGCTCGCGGCTCGGAGCCGGAGCCAGCTGCCGCGCGGCACGAGCCAATCCCCGAAGCCGAATTCAGCGTTTGTGACATTTATTCAAAAGCTTCGGAAAATTAGAATCACTTAAATGTGCGAGCGAGTCGCCCGCTGCCCAGGTGTGAATGTGATTTCAATAATGCCTTCTGTTCTCTAAACACGCGTGGAACTGCTCAGGCACACACGCCAGGCGTTTTGGAATTAAACACGGTTGCAGGATTTATCCCTTTCTGTTGCTTTCTGAGAGAATATAGATTAAAATATGTGAGCTCAACACCAGTGGAAGCTTCTTTATTTTTTTTCATCTTGGCGTGTTAGGAAAATAAAAGCTTAAACCGCCCACGGAAGCATGAGGCTGAACATCTGCACGTCTTCACGGCCAAATCAAGATCATCTGATACGCCGTATATATTTGTGCCAGGCCGGACCCACAAAGAGGATTCTTCTTGGAGATATCGTGGGTATGTAAATGTATTTGATGGCACTTTTAGAGCAGCCCATGAATACAAGTGCTGCTGGCAGGAGTTGGGTTGGGGGGGGGGGGGGGGGCAGGAAAACACCAACCATTAAGGACTGTTTGAATTTCATTGAAATCCTTTTTTTATTTTTAGTTTTTATTTTGAGACAGAGCTAGAGATTTTTCCAAAAGCACTTTATTTTACATATTTAAAATGTTTTAAAAATTTCTTCAAAATAAAGTGTTAAAAATCACTTGCTTTGTTTAAAAATATATATAAATAAAACACTGTACACACACCGACTCCTCTTCATTGCAATACCAACGGTTAATTTAATGGTTTAAAGAAGAAAAAAAACAGAAACCAATACAGCAATCATTGCAATACAATATTATTCTATATAATATACAAAACAGATTGAAAAGGTATCGGTAGAAGCAAAAAATGCTTATGTATTCTTATCCTAAATTATCATAATAAAATAAATTATTAATTAATAAAATTATTAATTCAATTATAAAATTATTAATTAATAAAATTAATAAAATTATTAATTCAATTATAAAATTAATATAAAATAAAAAAGATAACAATATATATATATATATATATATATATATATATATATATATATATATATACGCTTCTTCCATATACATACTTTTTAATCACACCTATAACCCTCAAAACATTTTTATAAATTGGGGCCTTCAGGTGTCTACATCGCATCTTGTTTTTGGGATCATGTTTTTTCTCCCGTATATATCCCGCTCAGAGACGGCGGCCTCCTCCTCCTTCACGTGACGTCTGAACAATGAAATGTGACAATGAAACAACGGCAGGTCCCCCCCCCCCCCCCACACACACACACACCTCAACATCCTCCATATGCACCTGTTCTACCTGCCCCACCCCTCCCCCATTCCACTTACACTTTCCTCCTCTGCTTCTACACCTCCACCCACCTGTTTTTGCCACCTCTCTAGCACCACTTTCTTTCTCTTCTCCATCCTCACCATTTCCCACCTTACCCCCCACAGCCCCCCCCCACACACACACACACATCACAATTGGAACGTTAAATATTTTACAAAAATAAGTTTTTTAACTATATTAATGGCTATAATTATGGAAATAATTTGGAATTGTGATAATAAAAGTCAAACTGAAAAAACAATGCCGTGAAACACAGACACACACACACACACACACACACACACACACACACACACACTTTAAAAAAAGGAAATAAATGCATAAATATTTATTCACTTGACTTTAAAAGCTTTTCCGTTCCATTATCCACCCGGCTCCGCCAGGAAGCCCCGCCCACAAGACCAGCTGCAGGATGCAGGGCCTCCACCCCCACCCCCATCTCCATCTCCACCTCCACCTCCACCTCCACCCCCACCTCGTGCCTCTGCTGGACGGCGTGGGCGGACCACGTGGACCACCTCTGGGCCGCGGTGGTCCGCATATTATTGCTTCCCTTTTGTTTCCCATCAGCATCTTATTGCCAATAACCAAACCACCCAGGATCGTTTAACTGCAAATAACATCCATCAGCCTCCACCTACTGTTAACCCCTAAAACACAGAGTTCACATGTGAGCGGATCATACAACAACAACAACAACAACAACAACAACAACAACAACAACAACAACCACAACAACAACGGTCTCATGTATCAAGCAAACTGACCCCTCCCTCTCTCTCCCCCTCCCCCGAGCACACGCCACTGGTGCTAAAGTCACATTGCCGTGTGGCCACTTGGAGGTACTGCAGCAGTTACACATTATTCATATTTCATGACTTAATTTTTACAACAACAACAAAAAAAATCCTACAACTCTCAAATTATATTTGTCCACAAATCAGCGACCCTGATGAAGCATCCGTCGCTCGTCATTAATTAACCTTCATATGACCAAAAGGACCCGTTCCTCACATCTGACAGCTGTAATAACATCAACGCTACAAATGAGCTTGTAGTGTCCAGTATATTTGGCATTAACACATTTGGAGTCAACGTCAGGCTGTTTATAGATTATTATACATTTGAGGGAAAAAGTTATAATAAATAGATGTTAACATTAAATGACACTCAATGTAATAACAATCAAAAACATCCTCCAACAATTCTGATTCTGCAGGTGAAGCAGAAAGACCGGCTCAGAGAGATGGGCGAGCACATCGGGGTTATGAGTCTGAGTAACAGCCTCATTAAAAAGCTGTAAAGATCGGTACTTATAAACTTTTTTAATCCTGGACAATAGTTCAACGTTTATACTGCAGAGAGGGAAGAGGAATATCTAAACGTTCACTTTGTTTTAATGAAGACATATTGGGGCTGTTGATATGTGTTCTATGGCCCCGATCCATAAGTTACAGCTGTGGCTCACTCCAGAATATATTTTTTTGTTTTCCTCTTTAGCTGGACCATAAATACACATCATGCATTTGGGCTGAATAGCCCAAGTATTTAATATTTTTAAATATATTTCTTTTTAAATACATGTTTGTATTTGTAATGGTAATTTATTTATTGTATTTAAAATGTATTTTAATTGTATTTAAATGTATATATATTTTCTTTAATTTGTTAGATTTATTAAAACATTTTTAAATCTATACATTTTATTTATTTTAGATTTTTAATGTTTTATTTTTGTATTTTATTTAATCATTTATTATTTTTATTTTCATTTTGCACAATTCAAACAATAAAAAACTAAATAAAAATCACAACGGATAAATGATTTTCACAGTGCGGGAAGAGACAAAAAGCTCAAGTTTATTTGAAGCCTCCAACTATATAATATATAACATCTTACAAAACACAAACATAAAATGAAAAATGCATAAGATAGACAACAACAACAAAATAAAAAAGGCATTATTAGGACTATTTGTCATTACTAAAGTATCTATAATACCACTAGATCTTGAAGACCCTGGAATAAAAATTCAAAGTGTCTCCTTAAGAGAATCGAGAATGCAAAGTTTATATTTTTATTTATTTCTCGTCGTGCCATACTATAATTTGTTTGATCGCAGCGGGGCCCAAACACATTTATTATTAACGTTTTTTTTGTAAAAAGCTCAGAGCCCCTGCCTGTTATTGCTTTATAAGGCTTCTGTGTTGTTTAATCCTCTTGCCTTTAATTAACATTACAAAAATTATTAATGTCTCCTCTTTATCTTTATTATCGTGCATTAAATCCCTTTAGCAGCCGAGGAGCGAGCCTAATCACGAGGTAATGGGTTGTGATATTTCTGCCTGTTTTCTGCAGTCAAATAAACTCGTATTCATGGAGCGTCTTAGCGGAACAAATCAGACCTAAATGGGCCCAAAATGCTCTCAGTGTACGTGTAATTGTTCTGATTTGTCAAATTTCCTTTTGAATTACATATCTTCACGATCTAAGACCGCTGCAGTGAAAAAACATGTATACACAATATATGGAAATATGAATATTTGACAAAAAAAAATTTGAGAAGCTTGTGACGCTCCATGGATTTAATTATAACACTAATTAAAATATTTAACTATGTTATATATGATGCAAAACATGTATTTACTTTAAAAGGACCTTTACTTTTCTAGTCTCCCGACTATAACGCTACAAGTCACACTCCGTACCACAGGTCATCAAATTCAAAATACAAGCCATCATGAATCGCATGTTTGTCAAACTGCAATTTAAGAAAAGAGCTAAAGTTCTTCTTCTTTCTCCTCTTCAAATGGCAAACTGTACTTGATAATTTCCTTCAGCAGAGAGTAGAAGACTCTTCCTCTTATTTCTTGTCCGCTCTTCTTCCTCACGTACATCGAGTACCAGTAGGGAGTCAGACTAACCACGTGTGTCGCGGGGGGATTAGGGTGGACCCAAATGCACGACTCAGGAGAGAGATAATTCAAATAAAGATTCTTTAATAAAGAGCGTCGTCAGGAACAGAAAACAGACGGAATAATCAAACACAATGTGGAACAATCAGGGGCTCGGTCGCAGAGGACAAGTTAGTGGACCTGAGTAGACAGGGACTAACGAGGAAATGGACAACAGGTGAGACGGGCATGAGGACCAGGTGAAGGGAATGAGGGACTAATGAGGTGGGAGTGGCCTATCGAGAGTTTTGAAGACATGTTATTGTCTTGTGTATTTTCTGTTTTAGATTTTAGTCTCACATGAAATGTACACGGGCCAATTAGACTTGACCAACACACATGACAGTATTCACAATAATGGCTGCAAATATATATATATATATATATATATATATATATATATATATATATATATATATATATATAATGTTATCTGTTTTTAAGGTTTATTGTGTGACATCTGCCTCTCTAAACCAGGGAGAAACAAAAGGGGTGTGAATCTTTTCAGTACAACAATTAAATTTACAAAAATGTTGGGGTCACGAATGGATTAATAATTGGATCTTGATCAATCTCTTATTGTCACGGGAGAATATGAAAGTGGACCCAAATGGACGACTCCAGAGAAAGACTGCAAATTAACGTTGACTCATCAAGTAACGCGTGAGAGCTGGGGCTGGAAACACAAGACGATCTGGGAGAGAACAAGTGAGGGGAGCTGAGTAGAGAGAGACTAACGAGGGGATGAGTAACAGGTGAGACGGGCATGAGGACCAGGTGAAGGGAATGAGGGACTAACGAGGTGGGCGGGATCAGGCAGGTGAGAGAACAGGTGAATGGAGTTAAACTAACGAGATGGGCAGCAGGATCTAGAATGACGTGATAGTTAAAGAGACAGGATGAAAACAACTAATACAAGGGACAGTGAGGGAATTATGGCAGAGGAAGTGGGACAACAACGACGACAAAGGAAGGCACTATCACAAAATCCATAAATGTAAAGTTATTCAAAGGGAAGTTTCGGAGAGAGGAGGTCATCATATCAAGGTTAAGATTTGGGCATTCAGGGCTGAATGCAACTCTGTTCTTAGTGGCAAAAGTGGGAACAGCTAAATGCAACTTTTGTAACGAGACTGAGGATGTGGAGCATGTGATCGTGAAGTGTGTGAAATACAGCTCTGAAAGAAAACGGTTGAAGGAAAACATTTGTCAGCGGGGACGGAGGTGGAGT
This sequence comes from Liparis tanakae, assembly GCA_036178185.1. Taxonomy (NCBI): domain Eukaryota; kingdom Metazoa; phylum Chordata; class Actinopteri; order Perciformes; family Liparidae; genus Liparis; species Liparis tanakae. The sequence continues at coordinate 2,691,735 of CM070104.1, read as the reverse complement.
TTGGAGGGAGTGCTGGCAGCGGACCAGGATGGGCATGAGTGCTACAGGGCTTTGCTGCGATTTGCCAAAGATACGGGGCTAGGCTGCAGGATTTAGTGGCGAGTAGGTGTGGTGGCATGGTCAGTAGATAGGCAGTTTATTAGTTGTTTTTTTGAGTAGTTAGTACAGTTATTCATAAATCTGCACACTCCGGTACAGTAGGTGGCGGTATGCACCTAGGAAAGTTGGTTGTGATCCACCATTCAAATTTAAAGAAGAACTAATACAAGGAGTTGTGGAGATGAACTGTTACAACATGGACGTGTTTCATCCTCCTGACAGAGGAGGAACCTTCTGGTTCGACTCGGGCGAGACGCCACGTCCGATACGTCGATTTTGTGTGTGTGTTGCAGAGAGACAAGTTCTTTTAGATGCAGCGATGCTTCCTGCTGGAAATAATCTTCATAATATCCTGTTCCGATATGTTCTAGTCTTGCAGTTTGTGAGAGTTTGTGATTGGTGAGCAGATAAATCACATAAATCAGTGAAATTCCTTTTTACTGTGAAATCAAGTCGGCTTTAAAAAGCGTCTGTAATCTGAGCCGCTCGTCTTCATCGGGTTTGTGAATTTGTCTTCAAAAGAAAACTCATGAAGCCATGAATATGTATTATTATTATTATTATATAGCTCCTGGTCTCGTAGAGGAAACATGTACATATAATATTATCTATAAGTTAATCAACCGTTACTTCTGTTGACATTAGTACAACGAAATACCATTTTCTCTTGATTTTTGAATAACTTTATTTAAATGTCCAATTTCCTTCGTTTTACTTTTCAAACACATTCAGAATCAAACTTATTCAGCAAATACAGAATAAACCAACTATAATAACACTGGATGGATTATAATGTTTATTCAGTAAAAGTTGGAAACCTTGATCTGTAAAGTGAAGTGCCTTAAAGTTTCATTCTTTTAAATATCCATCGGGATCCGACTCCAATGGCGTCAATAAATCAGATTATTTAAAATCATATCGGAGAAAAAATATCCGTTCTTCCCCAATTTATTACCTCAGTAAACATGAATTCATGGTTTAGTTTCAAGTCTTCTTCAAAGCAGCACGATGTGCATTTAGGGAATGACGATAAAGATAAAGCAGGGTATGCTTTAGGGGCGTGGCTAGCTTGTGATTGACAGGTCGTCTCCACGGGGATGGCGGGTCTCAGTTATTTGTATTTTAGTTTTACAACTTTTATAATTTCAGGGAGTTTTCAGTCCATGAAAGACAATCGTAGCGTTTATTGTCTCCTGAACATTTCTTAGATTCCGTTGTAGTTCCGCCCCCTCTCATGTCTGTAGCCCCGCCCCCTCTCATCTCACATCTGGTTCCAGAAACCAAGATGGCGACGGACAGAATCCGTAACTGGAGGCTTCAAAACAAACGTGAGCTACATCACAGGGACACATTCACTTATTATACACTATACTCTAAATGTGAATTATTTGGACCTACTTACACTTTCTGTATTCATGAAATGTAATTAGAGCGACTCTTATAGACACGTGTGTGTGTGTGTGTGTGTGTGTGTGTGTGTGTGTGTGTGTGTGTGTGTGTGTAAAACACATTAGCATTAACAGTTTATATTAATTGTTAATGAGCAGCATAATATGGAGCAGAGCCAGGATACCACAGCGGGGTCACAGCGTAGAGATGTTGTTATATAAGAATATTATTAAAGACTCTGATACATATAGTTCAGGAAAGTATGAAAGTATAACCTGTGTGTGTGTGTGTGTGTGAGAAACAGGAGCTGACATGAGTCCATTAGACTTAATGTTCTTTTGTCCCTCTGGTGGCGGGCGGTGGAATTTAAAAAGTCCCAGCTGTGGATGTCATGATCTGCAGTTTGTTTGTCTTATTTTGAAATCCCTGTCTCTCTGTTTCCCTGCACTTCCTGTCCCTGTGATTGGCTGGAGAACCTGGAGAAATAAAAGATATATGATTGGATATTTTTTTGTAATATATTTTCACAATATTTTTACAATGCAATAGAACATGCGGAACATATTACATTGAACACGTTAAACAGAAAGTTAGGAACATTAAAAAATTAAAATACAGAAGTTCAAAATGAAAAGTAAAGATAATTCCTCTCACCCAAATTAAAAAAAGGAACATAGGATGATGACACGGCAGAGATACCACAATGACCGTGCAGAATTCAGAGCTCCAAATATTCACAGCACTATGGTACCGTTAGCGTTGTATCCATGTATTCCAAATAAGAGGTATGATTGAATATTGAGCACCCTTAAAAAACATCTGTTCCGCTCACGCCACACACATTGATACGGGAAACAATATTCTCATATGGCATGAAAACCCAGCGGCTTCAGTTCACATCGTGCAGCATTGAATGAAAGTAGCCTCTTCACACAGCACCGCAGTTATAGCGGCTTCCCAAGAAGTCAATATAGTGTATTGTATTACTATGGGGGGGGGGGGGGGCTGCGTACCTCAGAGGGTTACAGTGGAATCTGCAGTATAATATAAAATAACAGCCCCACTAACAATCAGAGATCACGTAGATAAGACCTTCAGAATCAAATCAACGTGACGGAGCTCACGTCTTTCAAACTCTCGGCCGGCGCATCATCCCCCTTTTATCGTCCCCCTTTTATCATCCCCCTCTTTTTCCCTTTTTTGATCTCCAAGTACAACGAAGCTCCGCCGCGTTGGAAGATACTGATCCAAACTGAAGCTTAATTAAATTCCTAATTATTCAATTGACCCAGCAGCTGGTGATCAGAGGGAAATGAAGCATGAAGAGGGTGTTTTAATAAAAAGAAATTAATGTTAAATTATATAACCGATGACAAACTCGAGTGTGCATTAGCTCGCGCGGCTTCTGCTCGATGCTAATTAGAACAAGAAGCGAGTTCACAAAAAAATCACGGTAAGTGCGGAAGTCTGTAAATAAATAGACTAAAAGACGTGGGATGAGGCTACAGACACAAGGCTTCTGGAAGGGATCCGGGATGAAGGGAAAATAATGAACACGTCGACCCGTTCATGGAAGTCCTGAGCAAAGAGGAGTCACATAAGTAAGTAAATAAGTAACTAAGTAAGTAAATAAGTAAGTAAGGAATCACAGAATAAGAGCTCAAGAGGAGCGATGTCGTGGGAGAAATGGCAATGTGTACAATAACAAAAATAACACTTAAATGTTCTTTAGGATTTATCTTCTTTAGAGGGGACGGAGCAAACCAAACCCCCTTTTTATTTAACTTGCTGTGATTTTTTTTTTTCATTGATATATTTATATCTATATATGTGTGTGTTCGAAGACAAATAATAAATTGTGACTATAATCACTAGTGGAGATGCCATGAGAAGCATGCGCTCTACAACTGAGCTACATCCCCTACTAATCTTGGTTTATTGTCTATATTTCTTCATGAGTCTTAAATAAAGGCAGCAATATGAAAAAAAACAATCCCATTATAAAAAATGTCTTTGAATTAATACAAATATTGAGGTTTTTAATGTTATTTATTTTGTATTCATCTTGCTGTTATAATTTGTTTTTCATATATATATATATATATATATATATATATATATATATATATATTGACACATATATATATATAAAAAATATATATTGGTGTGTTCTAAGAAAGAAAAAAAGTGTGAAAAAGAAAATACAAAATATACATAAATGTTTTTCCTGATCGAATGTGAGGTCAAAGGTCAGGGATGTCGTAATGTACAGATTGTAAAGCCCTCTGAGGAAAATTTGTAATTTTGAATATTCAAATTATCCAAACGCAGGTATGTTTTGAGATGAAGTTTAAATATTACCTGAACACCTTCAGGGCTGCAGAGCGTTCGGCTACCTCAAAAAGCTCCGTCACCCCCAGCTTTAGAGCACTTATGTGTAGATTTACTACATCACACTTCCTCTCAGCATTTCTGATCCGTCAACACATATTTTTCAGAGCCGTAGAGAAGAAAAAAAAGAAACCTGATTACAGAATCCCCAAGTCGGGCTTTCACAGTAAAGACACTGCGTCTTTTCGATTTCCGTGCCGGATGTTTTTTTTTAGCATAGCTCGTGTGCAGCGCGGCGTGCGAGGCCCAGAGCATCCTGCCGCTGTCAAGTGGAAAGCTCTCTCTTAATTCTTCCAGGACTTAAACCCTCAGACCCTAAATGCAGAAGTAACAGTCATCCCACTCACAGCTTACTTCATATTTTATGATTTCTCCTCAGTTCTGCCGGATTTACAACACTACTCACTTTTGTCCTGAGCTTTTTCAAAGGGCTTTTTGGATATTAGGAAACTATCCGCCTCCTCGCTGTTTTTCTAAACGGGTTTGAATATTACTACCTTTCTCGGTGCGTGGAGATTGGATTTTCCTGGTGGACTTTTGATCCCTGCAGCAATATATGCCTACTACCAACTATGCCATGGCCCTGCTGAGACTCCGCCCACTGTTGAGACTCCGCCCACTCCTCCTCTCTACCTCCATCTGCCTGATGGATCGAGGAACATGCCTACTACCAACTATGCCATGGCCCTGTTGAGACTCTGCCCACTGTTGAGACTCCGCCCACTCCTCCTCTCTACCTCCATCTGCCTGATGGATCGAGGAACATGCCTACTACCAACTATGCCATGGCCCTGTTGAGACTCTGCCCACTGTTGAGACTCCGCCCACTCCTCCTCTCTACCTCCATCTGCCTGATGGATCGAGGAACATGCCTACTACCAACTATGCCATGGCCCTGTTGAGACTCCGCCCACTCCTCCTCTCTACCTCCATTTGCCTGATGGATCATGGAGGTCTGGAGCGTGGAAGATGCCTACTACCAACCATTCATACACTCTGTTGTATTCATTGTGTTGTTACTGTGTTTTAATTTGTGTGTAATGATTCCTTCTGGTCACATGACATCATGACACCTGTCCATCCTGGAGAGAGATCCTCTGTTCTCTCCTGAAGGTTTCTTCCCTTTTTCTGTAAAAAAAAAAACAGGCAGTGAAATTATATTTCTTTATTCAGAAACCAGGCATTCATCCCAGGACTCAGTTGTTCCTGATCCGGTGTGAGGTTTTGGGACAGGAATGTCTATGTGCTCAGATTGTAAAGCCCTCTGAGACAAATTTCTAATTTGTGAAAATGGTCTTTACAAATAAACTGAATTGACATGTTTTTTTTTGTTGCATAGCGACAGTCTCGCAGCGGCCCTGGGCGTCGACAAAGGCCAGATGTTCTCCTCAAACACACATCAGCGGAGCGTGGGGAGGATCCCCCGCGCTGCTCGTTACATCGCGTCTGATTGGACACTACTCTGACACAGAAGCCCCAATAAGCGCCGCATTGTGCTCGTATATGCAGTAATTACCTCCCCGCCAAGCTGAGCGAGAAGAGATGAAACGACGACGCGCTGTCGGGGACGAATCCACAAAATATTCCGGCCTCTTCTCGGCTTTCTGAACTCGAAAAACCCATCGAGGGGATCGTCGCTCGCTTTGATGCGTTTCGGATAAACACTCGTGGTGATGTTGTTTGTGAAACGCCGCGAGGTCGTTAATCCTGAAAGAGACTCGCGGTCACCTCACATCTGTGAGACGGGAGGTAGTTACAGACAGGAGAGGAAACTCACAGCAACACGACACTGCCTTTAGAAATGTAAATCGTTGTGCTGCGTTCACAACACTGTTTAGCACCATTCGATTCATTCACCCCTTACAGGGGGCGGGGCTTATCTCTGTTACTCCGTGGAAACAGTTATCATCTCCTTCATCCACCATGAAGAACTAAGTACATTAGTAACTACTAGTTCTGCTTTATACTTGTTGAGGCCGATCTGTAACCAATCAGATGTCGTCGCGCCTTAGAGGGGGCGGGGATTATCTCTGACTCCCCTCCAAGGAAAAAAAGATTACTTTTCCGCCACAGAAAAACTCACCACTAGTTCTGCTTTATACTTGTTGAGGACGTCCCACAGACGTGTTAACATCTACCGCCCTTGTGTTTGGGTTCATAACATTATTATAAATATATATATTTATCCATGACATCACCCGTAGGCTCACACAGCTCGGTGACCTTCACCTCTACGTCTGAATAACTGTCTCTTCCAGCTCCACTAGAGCAGCAGTTAGATTCACCAACAGAGGAGCAGCTCAACGCTGATTGGCTCTCGCAACTCGCCATCAGTGGAATTTTTCGGCAAAGTTTAAATATTTCAGAGACTGAGGCAAAAGAAAATCCGCACAATTCGCAACCACTCGCGTCCGTACGTTGACTTTACTTATGTTCTGTACTTGAGCAAAAAATTCGTAACACAGCTTTAGTCTGGGAGATATTTAACCTTTCTGCTTCCGATTGAGAGCTTATCGTCTTTCATAGGCTTGCAATGTTGATTTTCCTATTTATTTAGCTATTTGATAATTACAAGAAACGCATGCAGGCTCCCCCCAAAGGTTGCCAGCCCGTGTGCTTCTTTGACCTTGGGGATGTTACTTCCCAGTAATACCTCCCAGCCCTCTTGCTGAGTGCGACCAGATGGAAGTGTATTAAACGGTGGGAAATAAAGGAAAAACATTGGAGGTCTTCTGGGCCGACAGGACTGGGGCCGGAGCCAGACGAGCTCCGGTGCGGAGCGGGCCATGTTCGACATATGTGCCGCGATGTCGGCGTCCAGGAGGGGAGCATATGTCCCGACCCATGTGGCCCCGCGCCCTGCAAACAGACGGGAATGCTGGGCCATTTGAACGGAGACAGATACAGCCATGAAGTCACTACGACATTATGAAGACCTATCTGGGTCTTTTCTATACTTTGTTGCATTAATACATCAACAAAAAGGAGTTTGGAATCAAACCTTAGGGCTCAGGTGTCAAACACAAGGCCCGCGGGCCAAATCCGGCCCGCCGCATAATTTTATGTGGCCCTAGACGGCTTTAAAGACGCGTGATCCACTTTACTTAAAGAAATTGAAGAAAAATATCCTGTACTTTTATTTTGAAGGTTTAAAATTAAATGGATTTTTGTTGTAATATTAGAGACATTTTCTAATGTACAATATGTCTACACAAATAAACAATAATCGAATGCAAAGAGTTATTTAACAATATATTTGTGGAGTTCATAACGTGTTTCCGGCCCTTTAAGAGGGCGGCCATGATGCTGATTTCCGAAAAAAGTGCATACCAAAACAAAAAAGGCTGTATCACTGCAACCACTAGGGGGCTAACTTAATCATTTTAAAATGTTAACCTTTTTTAATTGTTTTTCTTTTGTTCAGATGTGTACATCTCAGTCTATATTACTGGGTAAGAGTAAATGAAGATGGCACACGGAAGAAATATTAAAATGTCAGGTCCGAATTGAAATAAAAGCACTTCCAGGATGATTATATGTTTGAAATAAGGCAGTAAAAAAGGTTTAAAACTCTCACACGTCAGATCAAAATATGTTAACATTCTCCCTGCAAAGTTTAACTTTGAAAAAAGTGAAGCAGAACAAAGTTAGAAAAAAAAAAGAAATGCGTCAAAGTGGCCAAAAACAATACGAGTCGCTATAAGTTAATGAAACAAGTTTAAAAGTTAAGATGTTGTCATTATTCGTCATCCATCCATGGACGTCTGCTACATATATTATAAGTATATATTACACATCAAAGTCTTGAGGAGTACGACTTCAGCATACCCACAGCATTGTGGGTAATGTAGGCCCCCAGAACCATCTGTGAAATTTAAAAAAAGAGGACACATCGGGTTCGGCTGCGGCAGCATCATTTTTTGGACCGTTTTCTAAGATTACGGCGCTAAATAAGTTGAGTACTCCTTAACAAGAAGATAATGCCACGGTGGAGGATGGGAGGAGACGAGAGGACTCTCCATGATACTGCTAGAGGACTCTCCGTGACACGGCTAGAGGACTCTCCGTGACACGACTAGAGGACTCTCCGTGACACGACTAGAGGACTCTCCGTAACACGGCTAGAGGACTCTCCGTGACACGGCTAGAGGACTCTCTGTGACACTAGAGGACTCTCCGTGACACGACTAGTGGACTCTCCGTGACACGGCTAGAGGACTCTCCGTGACACGACTAGAGGACTCTCCACGACACGGCTAGAGGGCTCTCCGTGACACGACCAGAGGACTCTCCGTGACACGACTAGAGGACTCTCTGTAACACGGCTAGAGGACTCTCCGTGACACGGCTAGAGGACTCTCCGTGACACTAGAGGACTCTCCGTGACACGACTAGTGGACTCTCCGTGACACGGCTAGAGGACTCTCCGTGACACGGCTAGAGGACTCTCCGTGACACGACTAGAGGACTCTCCACGACACGGCTAGAGGACTCTCCTCGACACTAGAGGACTCTCCGTGACACGGCTAGAGGACTCTCCGTGACACGACCAGAGGACTCTCCGTGACACGACCAGAGGATTCTCCGTGACACGGCCAGAGGACTCTCCGTGACACGGCTAGAGGACTCTCCGTGACACGGCTAGAGGACTCTCCACGACACTAAAGGACTCTCCACGACACTAGAGGACTCTCCGTGACACGGCTAGAGGACTCTCCACGACACTAGAGGACTCTCCGTGACACGGCTAGAGGACTCTCCACGACACTAGAGGACTCTCCGTGACACGGGACCGCCTCGGCTTGACCCTCAGCGACCGGAGGCCCGCCTCTTCTCCTGAAGGCCTTTAGTTGGGTTAAGTGTGCTGGGCCGTGGGGCAGGTGGCTGCAGGTAAGTGGGGGGAGGGAGAGGGGAGGGGGGGGAGACAGGACAGAAAAGACTAAAACTGTGAATACAGTGACCTCTCTGACTCTCTCTCTCTCTCTCTTTCAAACGGATGATTTGAGAGGGATCTGAGTTTTCCCTCCGAGCCGTACCTCGGTCTAGGAGTGACACATTTATTGCACTCCATGTCAGACCAGAGATACTGTGCACACACACACACACACACACACACACACACACACACCGATATAGTCAAATCTTATAGCATAACAACCACGATGATCATGATACAGATAAAAAAACATAGGTATTTAAAATACACTTAAAATGTAAATAGCACATTTCAAATATACTATTAAAGAAATGTACTTTCTGAAAATATATAAGAAAGTATACGAAAGTCACAATTTCACTTACTTTAGAAATTCAACTTTTAACACAGTTTAAATTTCAGACAAGAGACTGGGAAAGAAATACTGCTGATCCCCCCCCCACACACACACACACACACCAATTAAATTCAGTTTATTTTGTGTCGTCCAATATCAAAAAATTACGAATATGCCTCAGAGGGCTTTACAGTCTATACACATTCGACATCCCTGACCTTTGACCTCACATCGGATCAGGAACAACTCCCAAAGAAATAATAGAAGAAAGAACCCTTCAGGAGAGAACAGAGAAGGATCCCTCTCCAGGATGGACAGAAGAATAGACGTCATGTGACCAGATGGAATCATCACACAGTTACATAAACACATTCAATGATTTGTATGAATAAAAACAAAGAGTGAATCATCTGCTTTTTAAATGCCGTTTTACATACAATGAAATCTTTGGTTCTTCCTCTCACTATCCGTGCATTAAAATAATTCCTTATAATCAAAGTTTCCTCTAATAATAACTTTATTTATATAGCACCTTTACAAAGTGCTCCACAGAGAGTTAAAGCAAAACAAGTGGAATAGTAAGAAACCAATATTACATTTAAAAGTATATATTAAAATAAAAAAATAAAAACATTACAAATACAGAAACAAAAAAATCTAAATTAGGGGAACCAAAGTTCTGCATAAAAAGTCTAGATCACTTAAAATCTGTTCTATAAAACTGAGTTTTAAGAAGTGATTTAAAAGAAGATTGATCAGATTCCATCGCTTCGGTAGCGTGTGGACAGACACGTGTACACGTTGCGTTAGCTTTGGGGGAGTTATGGTTCCACCCTGAAGAGAGGCGGTATAATGATGACATGGGAGGAGTATTTATAGTATTTATCACGGGGAAATAATTATTCCTCCTCGACACTAAAGCGGGACCGTATCTCTCCGAGCCGCCGACGCCCGGAGTCGGAGCGCCCGTAAAATAATCCCGACGCTCATCTGAGCGTGTCGTATAATCGCTTCGTAAAGATAACCTATGTTGGCCAGCTCATGCACGGAGCCTCACATGGACATTACACATCACCCACAAAAAAGGAAAATCTCTGCAAATATTATATACACTTCATTATGCCCGACCACACATAATATGTGTGGATCCATGTTTCATATTAAAGAGGAAATCAATGGGTTCTGGCTGTGAGGCTCCATGCGATATCGTCTCCTAGGGTAAAGCATTAAAAAGGCTGCATAGTGCGGTCTGCGTCTAATAATACGCGGATAGAAGCAGTTTTTAAATTGATATTGAGCAGGAGGTGTTTACTTTGAGCACGCTATCAAATGCAAAGGTATTCCTTGCAATACTCTCACTGGGCCAGTCATACATATTGATCTAAAGAACTCTGAGGCTCATTCGGAGGATGGATCTGCTCGGCGTATTATCATAAAATGTCTCAGAGCAAAAAACATTACATTTTTATAAATATATTAAATATATATAATTTAATGTATATAAAGTATACTTAAAATGTCAATAGTACATTTTAAATATACTAAGAAAGAAATGTAATTTCTGAAAATATATTTAAAAAGTTGGTACTGTAGTAAATACTTTCAAGAAATATATTATAAGAAAATATACTTTAAGTGTAATTTCTGTGCAATTACTTAAATGTACTTCTTTCAACTTTGTTTTGTATATTTCAAAAAGGTATGCTATAAATTAACATTGAAATGATATATATATATATATATATATATATATATATATATATATATTCATATATTCATATATGAAAATGTATATATGAATATATATAAAGTCCCGTTTTCACCTATTTAAAAAATTAAATTTGCAATTGTAAACCAGTAAATACTTTCAAGAAATATATTATAAGAAATATACTGTAAGTGTAGTTTCTGTGCAATTAATTAAATTGATTTCTTTAAACTTTGCTTTCAAACATATTTTTTGTATATTTAAAAATATATATGCTCTACATTAGCATTGAAACAATGTATTTAAAGCATATTTGATAAATATCTGGTTTAAATATACCCCATTGTTTGAAATTTGTAAGTAAACTTATTGATGCTGTTCTTTGTATATATTAATTGTATACCAAAGTACTTAAATAGTATTTAACTAGTATTCAAACACAACTAAAATATATTAAGTACAAAATGAGTTGATCCAAAATAGCATACTATAAGTATTCTTATGATTAGTAAATATAGTTAGCATATATATTATCAGCTGGGTTGCTTAAAGTGCTGCGATTTCCTTTTACCTTCCACAAAGTCTCTTGTATGCAGAACCGATGTGTGCAGAGTTACCTTCTGCATTCACATCCAGTCCCTTTGCCAACGGTTGTCATGGAAATGCTTTTTTCCCACCATGACCTGTACCGATTAACTGTACGTTGACCTTCAGAAATAGAAAATACAAACGTCTGAGGAGAGGAACTGGTGAAAGGACAACAGCAGCAATCCCCCTCCTTTTCTAGAAAATCCCTGGCAGCTGATGGCTATCTGTGAGAGCCTGCAATTTGAGTTTGTCATCTTGAAAATTGGTGGGAAGAATGAAAGAAATACAGGATGACAAGGTTAACCGAGGCTTTCTCAGAGTGAGCGGTTAAGTCGCAGTGCATTATGGGGAGAAAGAGCTCTGATGGCAAAATCAAACGCTGCGAGGGGAGTTTTGTTATCGGCTAACAGGGGAAATGTATTTGATGCTTCACGCCGATCTTTGATGAGTCGTCAATGGACAACAAGAGGTATTAATACGGCAGCTTTGTTTACAGGAGGCATCTAAAATAAATACAGGTATTAGGAACGCATGATGAATCCCACAAGGGAAATATGTGCTAGTATTTAGAAGAGAATAAGTCTGTACATTATCAGTCCATCCAACATGAGGGAACTGGAGTCCATACATTATGAGCCAATACACTGAGAGAATGTGAGTCCATACATTGTGAGTCAATACATCACAAGGGAGGATGAATCCATACATTATGAGTCCATATATCATGAGAGAACATGAGTCCATACATTTTAGGGAACGTGAGTCCATACATTATGATATAATGTTAGTCCATACATGAGAAGGTACCATGAGTCCATACATTGAGGTAACATGAGTCTGTACATTATGAGGGAACGTGAGTTTGTACATTAGGGAAAATGAGTCTCTACATTATTAGGGAACATGCGTCCATACATTAAGAAGGAACATGAGTCCATACATTATGAGAGAATGTTAGTCCATATATTATGAGGGAACACAAGTCTGTACATTATTAGGGAACTTGAGTCCATACATCATGAGGGAACGTGAGTCCATCCATTATGAGGGAACGTAAGTCTGTACATTATTAGGGAACATGAGTCAATACATCATGAGGGAACGTGAGTCCATCCATTATGATGGAACATAAGTCTGTACATTATGAGGGAACGTGAGTCCATACATTATGAGGGGACATGAGTCTGTACATTATTAGGGAACGTGAGTCTGTTCATTATGAGGGAACGTGAGTCTGTACATTATTAGGGAACATGAGTCCATACATCATGAGGGAACGTGAGTCCATCAATTATGAGGGAACATAATTCTGTACATTATGAGGGATATGTGAGTCCATACATTATGAGGGGACATAATTCTGTACATTATGAGGGAACGTGGGTCCATACATTATGAGGGGACATGAGTCAGTACATTATTAGGGAACGTGAGCCTGTACATTATGAGGGAACATGAGTCAGTACATTAATAGGGAACATGAGTCCATACATTAGGAGGGAACAGAGTCATACATTATTAGGGAACGTGAGTCCATATATTATGAGGGAACATGAGTCCATACATTATGAGGGAACATGAGTCCATACATTATGAGGGAACAGAGTCATACATTATGAGGGAACATGAGTCCATACATTATGAGTGGTAGTGAGTCCATACATTATGAGGGAACAGAGTCCATACATTATGAGGGAACGTGACTCCATACATTATGAGGGAACGTGAGTCATAGTAGTGGTAGATTATATATCCTGCTGGACTCGCATGGAGAGTATTCAACGACATCTTTTGATATCCGGGACAAAGCATTAGCAGAAAGAGGAATCATAATTTTTTCGTTTTTCATTACTCTTCACTCATTTCAATTTCTGGGCTAAAACCTAGAAGCAAAGTATTAGGAGACAATTTGCATTCGGGGATAAGAAGCTTTGGGGTCGGCCATCTCTGCCCGCTCCCTTAATTTGTCTCACTGTCATCTCTTCTCTCAATCACCGAGAAGCAACAGACATTACAGGCAGGCCACGGACCCTGGTGGGATTGCACACAGTGATGGGTATCAGTATTGACATTGGTCTAAAAGGATCAGTTAGCCTTCTCTTTACCATGGAGACCTCACGATTTCCTATGCATACAAAAAATATGGGATCTGCGTCCTCTTTATTCTGCATTTAAAACTAAATATGAACGCTTAAGCATCATGTGATATGAATATTTGATGTGGATCTGAAGTCAAATCTTAAAAAAGTGGAACCAAAAGAGGAGAAAAGACGACCAAAAACGTGGCATTTTTAGACCACCAGCAGTGCTACGGAGCAAAAATACCATTATCCAAAACGCATTAAACATTAAAAGGCACAAATTACATTTGCGTGATTACAACAACAAACCACAAAAAAAGGACTCCGCCGAGGTTCGGCCATCATCACATTAACGGAGTCTACCAATTGAATCCTGCAGTGGATTGGATTTCCATTGCTCAGCAAAAAGATCAATTTTAATTGGCTCTTCACTTAGTCGTCCACTGCATTATGGAAGAAAAACAAGCCATCACTGTCTGCATGCAGTGCCTTCGCTAGCGGGCCGCAGCCGATATCTTGAAAAAGGCTCGAAAAACAAGATTAAAATAAACCTCACGAACAGAAGATCGGTCGATGGTCGGCGAGGGCGGAGCGAGACTACGTCGTCGATGCAAATCGCCGCCTCCCGGCCCGATGACTCGACTTTTTTTATGTCGTTTAAAACGTGATTGCCAGAAATGGCTGATAGTCGGCTAAATGAAGAGCGACGCGAGGGACGGGATCTGGCGGAAGACGGTTCATTATCGCGGCGCCTCTTCAAGGTCGCCAGAAAACCGCCACTTATCGAGAAATTTAAGTCCCGGCGTATACCGCGGAGGGAGAAATTAAGAAGTCACATAAATCACAACCCTGGAGTATTTCAGGTATAATATTATTCACAGTTTTGTGTCTTTGCACGGCTAACAGTACCTTGAGTGAATCCAAGTATGGGAAACAGTTGAATAAGCATAATTTAAAGATAAAGTCATCTCCCCAGTAGTGCGAGGTACACATTAACTACAACCCTGATAACAAAACTCTACATATTGTTCTGGCCCTATGAAGGTTGTGTGAGAATAAAACTGCATTGGTACAAAAAAGGGTTAAAATATATATTTTTAACACATGATAGCTGAAGGGACCTTTTGGGCTGCAGTCCAGGAAAAGGTGATTTTAAAGTTCTAACATTTACACAGAGGGGATTGGCAGAGGTAGTACTATCAGTCTACACAGTTTGGCTCGCTCTATTTTATGGAAAGGCTCATTTTCTGTCAAAAGCCATTTAATACTAGAGGATAATGAAATTCGAAAAAATGTGTTATTGGTGATATGGGTACTCCGATAAAGTAGAATTTAAATATCTTTGATCATCCCACAGTTTGAATAAACTCAAGATAGTTCACATTGTAAAGGATAGAACACCTAAAAAAAGGTGCCCTGTGGAGTTCTGTGCATGTAACACATTCCCTTCTGCATAAAACACAAGACTTATTAAATATGTTGAACCCTCTTTTGTTCACTATCTTATCATCTTCTTCTTTCCTTTTCCTTCTTTGGCACATTTCTACCTTTGATTTGCACGTGACTGCCAACTGATTGTTGAACATGTACTGTAGAATTGGATAATTTACAAAAGCTATGTATAAATTAGGATTTTATTTCAATGTCTATTATTATGTCGCTATTTACTATATTTTTAAGGAATGTCTGTGTAGATTGTTATTTCATGGTTTACTGTAACACCCACTTGTTAAGGAACGTCTTTGTGATACCTAAAAGGACATAGGTGATGAAGAGGAGGTGAGTACCGGGAGATGAGAGGACGACGTGTCGGCTCAGCCAATGAGCAGGCCATGTGCCGACGAACTTCCTGTAAAGCTAAACCAATGAGAAGCCGATATTGCCATTACACGTAAGTTTATAAAAAAAGGAATGTTAGAGGCTTTTTGATGAACGTGAAGAGACAGAAACCTCAAGCGGGATAGCTGCGAGTGGATTGTGGGTTGCGAGATATACTCTTTATCGGAATCGTTGCTATTATTCTCGTGAATATTATTTTTAATTAAACACTTTTCGTCCCCGGACATTCTACGGGTCCACCCAAAGGTTTCTGAACAGTACGAATGGAGCCTTGACCCAAGGCTCATCCGTCATAGACGCTCAAGGATGCCTTAAATCACTACGTCTGGATAGTGGTTCATTTGGGAACAATGGATTCCCTGTTTGTTCCATTGTCAATTCTCTAGGAAAAAGCCAAAAAAATACTTATTTCTCATCTTCTGACATCCACATATGGATTTCTACGGGCACGGCTGGACTTTTCCACGTGTTAGAGCTCTAACTGTTGGCCAGTGGCCGGCAGTGTGTGATCTAGGAAGCAACGATCTCTCACAGTATTTCCGCGTGTAGATTTCCGACCAGAAGAGAAGCGGATGCTGTTCGACATCCTCTCAATGCGTACGAAGCGCAGCTCCCGCTTGTAGCCGGGTGACTTCGGGAGGACGGATCTCTTTGATGGTTGGGAAGATCAAAGGTAGGATATCTGCTTCTATCCGCAGTCATTTCAGAGAACCCGCCCCAATGCACACACTTCTACATTCACTCACCCTCTCTGGATCTAGTCTTCTTAAACAAGACATTCAATACAGTTCATGTTCTTTTGGAAAGACAGAAATTCAAATTAATGTGCCTTACATATACATAATACGTAGTATTCCATACATAATACTGCCTTACAATGTTAAAAAATGTATTCAATGTTGAATCGGAGGCTGGTTCTGGCTCGTTCTCAATGATTCACTGAAGTAAAAGAGACAAAATGCATCTTTTGATCACATTTCTGTCTGTCTTCTGTTGGGTAAACATATGTACCATCTACTCAGGTTAAATCATAACTAGATGCAATATTCCATACATTATGAGAGAACGTGAGTCCATACATTATGAGTCAATACATCATAAGAGAAGATGAATCCATACATTATGAGGGAGCATGAGTCCATACATTATGATGGAACATGAGTAGATATATTATGAGGGAACTTGAGTCCATATAATATGAGGGAACATGAATCCATACATCATCAGGGAACGTGAGGCCATACATTATGAGGGAACGAGAGTCCATACATTATGAGTCCATACATTATGGGGGAGCATGAGTCCATACATTATGAGTCCATACATTATGGGGGAGCATGAGTCCATACATTATGAGTCCATACATTATGGGGGAGCATGAGTCCATACAATATGAGGGAACGTGAGTCCATAAAATATGAGGGAACATGCGTTCATAAATGTTGAGTCCATACATCATGAGGGAACGTGAGTACACACATTATGAGTCAATACATTATGATGGAACATGAGTCCATAAAATATAAGGGAACGTGAGTCCATAAAATATGAGGGAACATGCGTTCATAAATTTTTAGTCCATACATCATGAGGGAACGTGAGTACACACATTTTAGAGAACATGAGTCCATACATCGTGAGGGAACATGAGTCCAAACATTCTAGGGAACATAACTCTGTACATTATTAGGGAACGTGAGTCCATACATTATGAGGGAACGTGAGTCCATACATTATGAGTCCATACACCATATGGAACACATCAGATGAAATACATACTCTAAAGCAAGCTGTATAGCCAGATGTTATCACACGATCATGAACTCAATATTTGATTTTTCTGTTGTATTTTTTTTAAATGACTCACTGACTCTTATCACCAACGCTCTGTTGTTTAATTTGACGTGCAACATTAATATATCTGCTTGTGTCTTATAGCAACAAAGACTCCAGACCCCATACGGGGTCTACGGTTTCCGAAAGGCTGAAGGACTTGTGAGCGATTCGTCTGCCATGCTAGAGGACGCCACTGCCCGTGAGGTTGGGGGGGGCATTGGTGGGGGGAGGGGTGCACATTCAACCAGGAACACAGGGCCCCACTGCTCCATTCCTTCACACTTTAGTTTTATTCAACATAATAATAAGAATCATTCAGGAATATTTGCACATGCAAGGATTCGCCTCACTTTATCCAAGAATCCAAGAAGAGCTCTGGTAATGCTGAGGTTACGCGGAACTCTGCACTGCATCATGTGAGCATGAGGGGCCACATGTGGAAGCTATATAGAGCTCCACATTCCCTACGATATTTCCTCTGCCAGAAGGTGATTTTGTTCTCTCGGTGGCCGTTATATTACTTCTCGACATTTTCGCAGCTCAGACGAGAGATCTCATTTCAGCGCCGTGCCTTGGAGAAGAGGCTTAGGGGGAGATGACAGGCCTCTGTCAGAGCCGCCGTGCCAGGGAAAATTAGGGTTATACAATTACACACAGTTCCACAAGTGTCACAAAAAAGCCCTCTTGGTAATTGGATCCATTTTGGTGGGTTTAAAGCCCTCTTCTTTGAGATTTACAGTCAGAGAAACCCGAGGAACGGAATTCATCCTCCTCTCTCAACCGCCATCACTTTTGCATTTAGATTGGCCCGAGAAAGAAAAAACAAAAGACGTTAGTCACATCCTCAGTCTTTCTAAAACAGATGCAACATCGCTTTAAATATGAATAATTATATCAGCTTCTTTTAAATTTGTATAAAAATAGAAAAAAGACAGCTGTAATTTTCTGCAGACCTCTGGAATGCTGGCAGAAATGAAAATACAATGCAATGTAGTGAGTATAGAAGTTCTATTTCCAGCGTTAATTGCTTCTCCCGGGAGGTTTTCGCAAAGAAAGCTTTGGATACATGGAGGTCAAATTACAACGCTCTGTCAAGCCGAACAGCAAGTATCACTCCTCGTTAATTCATATTAAGAAGAAGTGCACACAACTGCTTTTAATTTCTCAAAACAAATAAACCCTCAACTGATGAAAGTATCATACTGCAACATCTTATTCTTATAACTATCACTGTACATATTCACATTCATACTTACACTGTGTTGATCTGCACTACACACATACTTTGCATTTTGCACACGTCTATATATATATATATATATATGCTGTGTATATATATATATATATACACACATATATATTTTATTTTGTATTTTATATTTCATTTTGTATACTTTATGCACAGTCACTTTCTTTCTTTCCTATATTTTTATTGTGTTTAGTTTATTGGTGCTACTGTGTCAACAAATTTCCCATTGGGGATTAATAAAGTATATTTCTATTCTATTCTTCTTCTATAATGCTTTAGATTTTCATTTGTGTACTTACATCTATATTTACTGGATAAACACGCCGGAAATAATGCATTCACACATTCAATGTGTTTGAACCAAGTGGTGTTCGTTATCGCCGCTGGAGAGAAGCCGGCGTTGCGTAACGCGGCTGCTTCACATCAACAGAGTTCAATTGGGGAATCACGCCGTGGCATTTAATACCAAAC
Source organism: Liparis tanakae (assembly GCA_036178185.1). NCBI lineage: Eukaryota > Metazoa > Chordata > Actinopteri > Perciformes > Liparidae > Liparis > Liparis tanakae. Next base: position 2,672,811 of record CM070104.1, on the reverse strand, counting down.
CGCCACGGGAAACATCTTGCACTTTAAGTGCTATTGACTCTTTATTCTAATTAGTGGGTCTAACACCTAATTGTAGGTGTTTAGGAAATACAATCAAATTTGAAATGTTAATAATGAACATTTTATTCAGGTGGTCCCTGCTGCTTTACGTAATCCACTGGATGAAAAGCCTAAAACTAGCGTACAACCCTTATGGCGAGCTGTAGATGAATGTTTTGTAATTAGATGGTATGTAGTAGTTTAAAACAACAATTAAGCTATATTTACAACAAAATATCATGTTCTTTCTCACAAAACAGGCCTTTTGAAAGCATTAAAGAGTCAGTAATTGCTAAAAAAAGACTCATGGCTTCATGAGGAAAGGTCCAGGGAGCCTGGAGAATCATAACGAACAGAAGGTTTAAAGAATGTAAAGTGAATTTCATTTTGCAACCCAATGCAGGCTATGTACAGAAAAAGTGTTGTGCATAATGTAACTACACCGTCACCAGTGGTCAAAAGATCAATTTAGTGGTTAAAGGAGCAGAAATGTCACCAATTACTGACTTTGTAATGCTTTCAGAAGGCCTGTTATGTGAGAAAGAATGTGATATTTGGTTGTAAATATAGCGTAATTGTCGTTTTAAACTACTACATACCAACTTATTGCAAAACATAAGGGTTGTACGCTAGTTTGAGGTATTTCCGCTTTCATACAAATTTGATTCTAACGGTCTTTCTGCATTAATATTCCCCGATTCATTGTCACTGTTTTTATATTGTACGTACATGTTGCTATTCTGTTGTCTTTAACGTCTTTTTCAGGGTTCATACACATGATGGGTTTCCACGTCTTTACAGCAAATTTTAATAACTGAACATTTTGTGAAATCTCTGTATATGTCACAAATGAATGAGAGACAATATGAATTGATTAAAAGAACCAAACATTTATATTATAAATACATGCCGGCTTATATTTTAAACCTCTTTCTTTTAAAAACATACTTATTATTTGAAACTCAGCATAAATTAGCTTGACTTTTTCAAAACTTTTAGGATTACATTTCTTTTAAATAATTTTTTTAAATAATATTTTTGGGTGTAAAGGACTTTTTCAGGCCTGGAAATGTACCATTTTTAAATTATTTAAAAAAATAATATTCATCTTACCGTTTGTAAATAACATGTATGTACAATGAAGTCCAATTAGTTCTATTATTATATTATTATTATTTATAATTATCCAAAAATAAGTCCAAGTCCAGTAAATCCAATTAGGAGTCCAATTATGGAAACACTTTAAAATGGATATAAGAATGGTCAACTCATTTTTGGTTTTCAAAGGGATTTGATTATAATAATTTAGGATAGGAATATATAAGCATGTTTTGCTTCTACCTTTTCAGTGTTTCTATTGTAGATATTATATTATATTGCAATGATTGACTCAATAAAATACACAACAAGAAGTGTAACCCATGTATATGTGCACACACACACACACACACACACACACACACACAATGAAACTGATTCAATGTCAAAGGAAAGAGATGCATACATGACAAAGTGCCCCCCCCCCCCCCCCCTGTGTATTCCAGCCGCCTGAAGATCAATCAAACCGCCTCTCAAGCACGATTCAGACATTTTTTTCTTTTTTACGCCGACTGATAATTGCGGCTCGCCTGAAATGAAAAAGCGTCCGCGCTGCCTCTCGAGTTGCATCTTCTAAATGTCTTTGCAGGGTTCGCCATTTTTTGGGATTCCCGTCTCTAAGCCACGCCCACGCACAACTGGGAGGAAGTACAGTGGAAGGAACGAGAGGAAGTTACCGGCGCACGACGTCCTTCCCCCTCCGGCGAGGTTACAGGAAAACTTTTTTAGCAAAAGCCCAAAACTGTAGCGGTGTGCCTGGCAAGGTGAGACGTTGTGTGTGTGTGTGTGGGGCGAAGACGTGCCGATCCTTCTGCGTGGATTCAATGTTGAGCTTTTAAAAAAATCATGAAAGTGAGAGGCTGGCAAACAGAGAGAGAGAGAGAGAGGGAGAGAGAGAGAGACCTACTGTAAACCAACACACACAGAAGCTCCATTAAGATACTTTACTTGTCTCCCTCCCCCCACAACACACACACACACACACACACACCACCACAACCCTTCATGCACTCTTCATTTTCATCAAAACATTGCAGATGAGGTCCTGAGCTCAATTAATCATTCTCGCACAGCCATCCCCACCCTCCCCCTCCCCCTCCCCCCACACTCATCCACCACCACCACCACCACCACCCTCCATATTAATCACCAAGCCCACCACACTGCAGGGCCGGGCCGTAGACACCACATCCTTTCTCTGAGTGGTTGTTTTGTCACCGTGTGTGTAGAGATTAATTGTTCCCAGTGTATGGAATTGAAGGGCAATTGTTTAAAAAAAAAAAAAATATATATATATATATATATATATATATATACTTATTTTGAGGGATAACAACGGTACCTGTAATTAGTAATTCATTAATTAGTAATTAATTGCCGTTGCCTGAAACTATTTCTCTCCTTGCCATATAGGACAATACCACACAACACTAATACGAAAACTCAATAATCTCAACAATTTTCCCCAGTCTGCTTGTGCATGTGGAATTACAGACTGCTGATGCGTACGGTGTGCGGACATATAACGTTTAAACACGACTAAGGAGAGTAATAACAATCCTTTGAAAAAACAAGAAGTTCCTCCACGACAAAGTCGTAACGAGGACCCTGAATATAGGTGGTTTAGAGCATGGTCCCAAGAGACTTTTCTTTCCGTATACATGCGTTACATATGCCTACTAAGTTTTATACATGTAGGTCAAACGTAGCACTGGGGCTGCATGGATGAATATTTGAAGGGGGCGCTATTGAGCCAAATTACCATTTTGAAGCATTCAAATCATATAAAGAAACTACATATTTGACTTTAATTGTGTGTGCAGAATTTAGTTACGTTTCGAGCATGTTTAGTCCCTCCAAAGCCGCTTCGTTGTTTGACGCGAAGAATGGGTTGCCACGGCAACAAGGAAGAATGCCTTGAATTTGGGTTTAAAAAAAACAAAGCATGTTTGATTATTGAGGATTATTAAAGATTGCGGTGGAGAAAACTGTGTAGCTGAAGGAAGGTCCCACCTCCAGCCTGCGAATAGATCATACGGCTCCGAGCACCCCCGCCATCCCCATCGAAGTGTCCCCGTATCTCTCCACCATATTTCAAGGTAATTCCTGTAGATTATCCTTTATGTGTTCCCGAAACTCCTTTACTATGAATTTTATCTCCGCAGATTTGACCAGCGTGTATTTATCATCCCGTGCCTTTTCCTTTTCCTCCCGTCCGCTCTGTGTTTTCTAATGGAAGTAGATAGTACAACAGCTTGAGAGGCAGGAGCAGCTTGCTTAATTATAATAAATGTGTAGCTCTTATCTGTCCTACGTCAACCTTGGCCGTTTTTAACCGCACTTCTTTTTACCGCTCGCTCCTACGAGGCACGGAAAACACCCGTCCGTACGTCAAATATCTGCTTAAAACACACGACAAAGCCTTATCTGCAGGCAGCTGTGAGCGTGCCGCGAGAGCAAATGATTCAGGTCCGCGACTCGGCCCGCAACGCTTTTTCGGATCTCTGAGTATTCATGCGATACGCTATCATCGTGAGGATGAATACGACCAAATTCACGAGCTAACGCTGGATTGAAAAATATCCGATTTCCTACAGATACGACATATATGTCGTTTTTACATATATAGACTGGACTGACGCCCAAAAGGTCCCTTCAGCCATCATGTGTTACTTTTTTTATCATGTCACAGTAAAAAAAGAGAAGGTATTTTAACCCTTTTTTGTACCAATGCAGTTTTATTCTCACACAACTTTCATAGGGCCAGAACAATATGTCGAGTTTTGTTATCAGGGTTGCAGTTAATGTGTAGCTCGCACGATGGGGAGATGACTTTATCTTTAAATTATGCTTATTCAACCGTTTCACTCAAAGTACCGTTAACCGTGCAAAACACTAAATGTCGCCCGAATTCAGACTAGAATGCAAATGTTCTTAAGTGCAATAGTTCTACACTCAAATAAACAATAATCAAATGCAAAGAGAGTTATTTAACAATATGTAGTAGTTTATGCGTTTATATTTTTCAGTTACACCGGCCCTTTAAGAGGCAGCCATGATGCTGATGTGACCCAGGGTGAAAACGAGTTTGACACCCCTGCTGTAGAGCCAGTGAGACACTGGAATTCCTACATGGAAGATAGCGGGAAAAGAAAATAGATGAATAGATGTAGTACTGTGTTCTACCAGCAGGTGTTACGTTACTACACGTAAACCAACCACAAAGCTATCTGGTCCAGATCAATCTGGTGATGTAACCACTTCAAAGAGAGGCGAGTGTTTGCTCTCTTCAGAGGTTCGTACTATTAGAAGTGAAACCACAATATTATTATAGATTTGCTGTAAATTACCTAAAAAGTTGGCCAAGCAGTGAGTTCTGTTGGCCGTCTCCCTCCGGCCAGCTGCCACCCTATCTTAGGTTCTTGCGATGAGATGACGCAGGTATTGTGTCGACTTCATGAATCAACAATCCCTCGGGAATTGCAGGAGATAAAAAAAAGGAAAGACAGAAATAAATAGAGACAAAGAATCCGATAGAAGACAGTTGGCCGAAGCTTAGCGCTTATATTTACAAGCATTTATAGTGCTGCAACGGACCGTTATCGATCTGTGATCTGTATCCCCCCCCCCCCCCCCCCCCCACGGGTCAACACGCATATGAAACCACAGATTAATTACTCAGTTTAACATTAACGATTACAGCGTGAACTTAAGTTTTACTGGCAATCGTTAGCCGCCAATATTCAGTAAGATATGCGTTCGGGACGTCGGCGTCTCTGCTTTCCTTCAATGAAGATAGATTACATATGTGATGTTAATGAGGAACTTGAATAAATAAAGTTGTTTGAAGGAATGTTTTCCTCAACGCCGTGAATAGCTATCAGATAACCTTGAAGCGGCGTACTATACATCATTAAAACCAAGGACAAGATTTTGTTTGAATCAATGAAAAGTACCATCTTTTATTTACTTCTCATTTGAATTTGTTTTTCAGTTAAGAAAAGAAAAAACACAACATTACTATGACGTCGTAAAAGACTGAAATGTAAAATTTATGATGGTTAAAAAAATACAAAAAAAAATACTACATTTTTTTAAAGCTCACATACACATGCAATTTTATTTATTTACGCTTATTTATTTTATGTATTGTCTTTTGTCTTATAAAAAAAATACAAATGTATATATTATTTTTTATATATATATATATATATATATATATATATATATATATATATATTTCTAATATTTTTGATGGTTTACACTGACGGTGGAAATTATTTTTGATTCGGGGGCAGAAACAAAATGTAATAGTACGCCGCCGTGTAAACCAGCTGCTAGAATAAAAGAAGGAATCTCTATGCAAATATGGACAATTAGTATTGGTTGCAACCAAAAACATTCACAGATCTCTAAAAGATATATTTCCTTTTTGCTTTTGTCTTGATCCGATCTGTGATGGACTCAGAAGTGTGAGTTCTGAGATCCACTTCATTCTTTGTCCTTGCATTTGTTATTCTTAACGTCGATGCGATTTGAGAAATAGATGGAGACTGTGGGGTCGGCGGTTCGCAGGTCCGTCTTTCAATCAGGGGGTTGGCAGTTCAAACCCCGCTCTGAGCGATGTGTCCTTGAGCAAGACACTTAACCCCGAGTTGCTCCCCGTAGCGGTGTCTAAGATTGTGAGGCGCTTTGGATAAAATGTAATGTACCTCTCTCCTCTTTTCTTTCTCCTATGGATGAATCTTCATCTCTCCATCACACATGACTAACTCTGCTTTCTCCCCGGAGTCCTTCTGACTTCACGTCTCATGGGGTCATCGGACCCTATGAGACGGCATAGATCCCATCTGCTGATGGACCATCGATGGTTGGATCGTGAGTTCCTGTCGCCAGCTGTGCCACTGCCCTGCTGGGACTCCGCCCACTCCTCCACTTGGGAGGTCTCCAAACTCTCCATCGTGGAATATGCCTAAATATGAACTATTGATAAACTCTGTCAGATTCCTTGAATGTATTTTAACTCTAAATATGTCCTTCTGTACACATTACATCTATTGCATCTGTCCATCCTGGAGAGGGATCCTCCTCTGTTGCTCTCCTGAAGGTTTCTTCCCTTTTTTTCCCCCTGAAGGGTTATTTGGGAGTTTTTCCTGGTCCGATGTGAGGTTTTGGGTCAGGGATGTCTATGTGTACAGATTGTAAAGCACTCTGAGACAAATTTGTAATTTGTGAAACTGGGCTATACAAATAAACTGAATTGAATTGAATTGAAATACTTTCTGTGGCGGCCAGGATCGAATCAAACCCGCGGCCCTCGTCGTGACCTCTGTTTCTTCAGCTTTATAGGCAATAAAAGGCAGTAAAGGCACAATCTTATATTCAATCTGAGAAAGCTTAACACAAGTACATTTTGCCTTTGTGGGCTTATATTGTTGAAATCAGTTGGTATATATATTTCTACATATAAAAACTCCGTAATCCTACATACAGTTAACTCTACTTTCATGCCATTATTAGCCACACAGCAGTTATTAGCAGTAGATCCTGAAACTAGCAGCCCGATAAGTGTAACAGTTTAGCTCCACACCTCCTTTTATTAGTTGTTTTCATCCTGTCTCTAACTATCACGTCGTTCCAGATCCTGCTTCCCACCTCGTTAGTCCCTCATTCCCTTCACCTGTTCTCTCTCCTGCCTCTGATCCCTCCCACCTCGTTAGTCCCTCATTCCCTTCACCTGTTCTCTCTCCTGCCTCTGATCCCTCCCACCTCGTTAGTCCCTCATTCCCTTCACCTGGTTTTCATGCCCGTCTCACCTGTTGCCCATTCCCTCGTTAGTCTCTGTCTACTTAGCTCCCCTCACTTGTCCTCTGCTGGATCGTCTCGTGTGTGACTTGATGAGTCAATGTATTTCTTGGGGTTCTGTTCTGGATTATTCGCTCAGTAAATATAATTATTTGCAGTCTGTCTCCGGAGTCTTGCATTTGGGTCCACTTTTATATACTCCCGTGACAATAAGCGGTCAAGATCCAACATTTAATCCATTCGTGACCCCAACATTTGAACCCAACAAGCCTTTTATTTCTCCCTAGTTTAGAGAGGCAAATGTTACACAATAAACAGAGATAAGATTCTCTCTCTCTATATATATATATATATATATATATATATATATATATATATATATATATATATATATATATATATATATATATACACAGCCTTTTATTGTTGATACTTTCATGTGTGTTAGACAAGTCAAAATGCCCCATGTACATTTCATTTGAGACTAAAAACTAAAATAAACAAGACAATAGGTCTTAAAAACCCTGGTTATGCCTCAACTCTGAACAATCGCTTCACCCTCTGGGGCAATTTTCTTGATTTTTACACAATTTCTTAAATTCACCATTTTAAAGGCTCTTGCCTATGACACATATCCATGTGTGTTTTACATACAAAATTGCAGAACAATATCAGCTCTCTACATAATGATGCACAGTTGTCCTGAGGCACAAGTGTTTGAGATAATAAGGCACTAAAAGTGAAAAGTGTAGTTTGATTTTTCGAGAAAGCGGAAGTGGAAACCCTCCTGATCTAGAAGTTTAAACGTATTCCTGTCCCGTATTATTGCGGAGGAATGAATATTTAAAAAGTGTAAACATTGTCAAACACGCCGGCGTGTCGCACAACCTTGGGAGGGTTAAAGCTTCAACATCACTGAGCCTGACAGATAATACAAAGAAGAATAAAAAAATCACCTGAAAAAACTACACTGACGTTTGACCACCTAAAACTCTGTTTGACTTCGTTCACACGCAAACACAAAAACAGAGTTTTCAGAAATCTCCACTTTGGCCGGAGTTTTTAGAAATTATCGTTTTCCGTGATAAAACCTCAGTTTTTGTAAAAATGAAAGACCAAAACGCATGAGAATATATGCGTTTTCCCACCGTGTAAATGGGGTCTTGATCCATCGCATTCCAGTCCTGATTTCCATCGAGCGCGAGACTCTTTCCTCTCCTCAGATGCAGCATCGTGGGGCTCCGAATGCTCGATGCCTGTAACGCTTGCGGTCGGCGCCCACATGGGCGGTGTCGGCCCCGCGCTGACACCCGGTAATGTGTAATGCGAGTGAGATAAACTGTCTTTGATTACCAGCTGATCAAAAGGGTCTTTCACAAATTCAAGGCATAACAAAATTCATTAGGGCTCCGTTCACCCAGTTATGGAATAGTAAAGAATGCAGAGCCAATGTGAGGGCGGCAGCCACAACAACGGTGAACTATGTCTGGCCTGAGCCTGTGTGAGATACGAGGCCGTAGAGTTCAATAACATCCCGTTATTACAGTTTTAGTGTGAGCACTGAGAGGATCAATAAAGATTACTGGCTGAGACATGCTGCATTTCTTTCAACTCCAGTGTGTAGTTCTTCTTCTTTCAAGAAGGACTGTGTAGTAGCGTTGCAGCTTCCATTTCTGTTTCTATTTAAAATGCCAATTTCTATAGGCTCCGCCTCCAATAAAAATGTACACCACCCTCTAAACCTACAGCTTTCATAACCGCGTTGTGTTGATGAATCCACTCCAAGTCCTGCAACCGTGAAAGGTGAAAAAGCCAATTTGTATAGGCTCCGCCTCCAATAAAAATGTACAACACAGGTGTCCAACACAAGGCACGCGGGCTGAATTCGGCCCGCCATGTCATTTCATGTGGCCCCTGACGGTTTGAAAGACACACGATCACCTTTTCTTCAAGAAATGTAAGAAAAATATCCTATGCTTTTATTTTGAAGGTTTCAAATTAAATGGATTCAATATAAGATCATTTTTTTATGTGCAATATTTCTTCACTCAAATAAACAATAATTAAATGACGAGAGTTATTTAACAATACGTTGGGGCGGAGTTTATACGTTTATACACTTCTGTGACACCGGCCCTTTAAGGGGGCGGCCATGATGCGGATGTGGCCCAGGGTGAACATGACTTTGACGCCCCTGCTACACCTATAGCTTTCATCACCGCGTTGTGGCGATGAATCCACTCCAAGTCCTCCGACCGCGGTTCAAACTGTGAAAGGTGAAACTTGTTTTCTCTTCAGGCTCACGTTCATTTCCCCTCTCTAGTAAAGTTTTTCGACTCCACAGGGAAGGCAATTAACAGAAAAAAGCAGTGGTGTGCACATTTGCAGTGCCCCAAAATCTGCATTTGCACATCAAACAGCCTCCGCTCCTTCATCCCCCCCCCCCCCCCCCACCGCCAATCTGCATATAATACCACAAAGGTGCATCAATGTCAAAGAGAAGTTCTTCATTGCAATGCAGCATATATGTCCCCTCTGCAGGGATGCTGAGGTTGCTCCACCCAATCTACACAAAGAACAATGACATGTCATCAGTCATGTCAGCTTTTATGTGATGTCGTCCTTTATGCAGTTCCTTGGTTCCCTAATTGTTTATTTCTGTTTTTATTTTTTAAATGTATTCATTTATTCACATTTATTTATTTTGAATTTTAATATTTTAATATTTTTATATTTTGTTATTTTACATTTGTATCCTACCATTCTATTTTTAAAGGTGCTATATAAAAAAGTTAATTATCATTATTATTAATATGTCTGCTATAATACAGACGTACATTTATTTGTAGTTCTTAATTTCTAAATTTTCAGTGGTCTAAATGTTCTTTGTTGTTGTTTTTAGCTGTTCTGCACATTTACTATTTCTTATTACTACAATCACTTTATGTTGGACGAGAGAGAAACATACTTTTGATCTTCTGTATATTTCCACAAATGGAGAATTGACAATAAAGATGTCTTTTGACTTTAACTTTGAAAGAATTGGGGGTCAGGTAAGGAATAACACATCCTGATATGGTAGTGAACTGCGTGTTCGACTTTGAGATGCAGTAATAATGGTAAATCATCAGAGAGATGGAGGCTGCCTTCACATATCCATGTTTCTGTTTTTGGATGCTCGCGTTTTTCATTTTTACTGTGGCCTGGGCTCCTTTTCATAGATTGAGTCTCAGGATTCAGAACAAAATCCAGTTTAAAATCGATGTCCACCAAAGTGGAAGAATGTGGAGGTTCAGGAGGCGGCAACCAACTGGAATACATGTCAATCAACACCCCCGATAACATTATGGAAGAGCTCGATCCATACCGACCAGTTCTGACAAGCGCCTACTCACTGAGAGACATGTGTGTGCCACACACACACAGAACATAATGGTTCTTAAAAGGTTCTTTAAAAGGCTTCGTGGTTCTGCGAAGAACCATCACCTACTGAAGAACCATCACTTACTGAAGAACCATCACCTACTCAAGATCCATTCTTTCGTTTGAGGCACCGTTATAGGTTCTTTGAAGAAGTATTTAGGGAAATGGTTCTTTAAAGAATTCTGGTTTGAAGGGTTCTTTGTGGAAACAGAAATGGTGCCTTAAAGAACCATTGTTTAAGGTTCTTTGAGACACCTTTGTAGGTTATTTGAAGAACTATTTAAGGAATGGTTCTTTAAAGAAACCTGGTTTGAAAGGCTCTATGTGGAACCAGAAATGGTGCCTTAAAGAACTATCTATTAAAGGTTCTTTGAGACACCTTTATAGGTTCTTTAAAGAAATAGTTATTTAAAGAACCCTTGTTTGAAAGTTTCTTTGTGGAACCATAAATGTTGCCTTAAATAACCATTTCTTACGGCTCTTTGAGACACCTTTTATAGGTTATTTAAATAACTATTTAAGGAAATGGTTCTTTAAAGAACCCTGGTTTGAAAGGTTCTTTCTGGAACCAGAAATGATGCCTTAAAGAACTATGTTATTAAAGGTTCTTTGAATAACTATTTAATGAAATAGTTCTTTAACAAACCCTGATTTGAAAGTTTTTTTCTGGAACCAGAAATGATGCCTTGAAGAACTATTTAAAGGTTCTTTGAGACACCTTTATAGGTTATTTGAATAACTCTTTAAGGTAATGGTTCTTTAAAGAACCCTGGTTTGAAAGGTTATCTGTGGAACCAGAAATGGTTCTTCTATGGCATCACTCTGAAGAACCATTTTCGGTTCCAGATGGCACCTTCATGTTTCCGTGTGTACAAGCCAAATCCATTAACCATTCATAACCTAGTTAACACTCTGATTTATTTACACACAAACCAAACAAGCGTCTTCATCTCGCGTCTGAGGGGAAAAGGCTCCGCAGTGCAACCACACACTGCAGTTTCACTTTAACTACCCGGCTAACGTAACACACTAGTTGTGGACACATGCATTATTCATGCCTTTTCCTTTTCTCTCCGCAGAAGGACACATTAAATATTTGTGAACTTATAAAAGCATCATGCAACACTCTGCACTCTCACTACTATTAATTTTTCCACACACGCTTCATTGTAAAGCTCCATCTGCTACGACACTGGTCCCATTAAAGCGAGGAAGGAGGCCTTGAATATTTGAGAGGAACAGTTAAACCTCAAAGACGGGGGAGGGGAGAAATACTATATCCACAAATAAATAAGGCAACATCGTGCAGTCGTTCTCGACAACTGTTGCAACATCCGAGTCCCGGGGAGGTTGTGCATTGGCATGAAGTGCACCAGAGTCCTGCAAAACAAGACCCAGGGCATAGTGCCTTTGATGAGTCATTGTTAAACTGTGAGCTGGGGACTGATGAACAAAACAATAAGCATTGCAGTTAAAGTCCAAATGAACTGTCACTGTGTGTGTACTGTGAAGGAGAAGAGACTCAAAGACACCATGTTTTCCTTACTTCTGAAATCCAACCGTCTTTGGGATATCTTTTCAATATTCATGGCAAAGTGTGCGTCGCATGGGTTATTAATAATCCTCAAATAGTCCCAATAAATCATATTTAATCACCAAACAACCCAATGCAGATCTCTGTAATTTCATTATATGCATGCCGACTAATTACAGTGCATTATAAATAGAATTAGGTTCTTTTCTGCAGTGATTAATTAGCTTATATGTTGCTCCATTAAAAGAAAATGATATTGTATTAAAGCTGCAAACATGTTCAAACTCCAAACAAATGAATATGAAAGAAACCGCAGATTACTGTTGGATCAGATAGTGAGTTGTTTGTTTTTCCGAGCTTTGAATAATCAGGCCACAGATCTGTGGGCAAAGCATTCTCAAATATGGAGTATAGTAGCAGGCATTCATCCATGTGTTTAATAGGTGCCTGTGATGTAACCGCCTCATGTCTCACATTATGTGAGCGTTGTATTGGTGAGGAGGAAACACATGCAATAACATAAGAACAATACATTTTATATTAAATACGGACTATTATGCACTTGGCTTTTCACATCAGTTACTCAATATCAGACATTTATGAACTATAATGGATATTCTTCTTTTATCTTGCTTGAATATGCAGAGTATAGCTTTATTTCTACCAACAATATACAGTTGAATAAATTACCAGCACATGTCAAAGTTCATCTGTGTGATTATTGTATACCTAGTAAGTCAATGTGAGGTGGAATGGTGGAATATTTTAACTGATGACATCCAAAAAAAGTAAAAATCTGGTGCTATTAAAGATTTTTTTTTTTAAACATAACTGAAGTATAGATTTAACAGTATTGATGAAGCATAACAAGTTGTTTTGTTTTTTTGTATTGTGTGTGTGTATATATATATATATATATATATATATATATATATATATATATATATATATATATATATATATATATATATATATATATATATATATATATATATATATATATATATATATATATATATATACGGTTCTTTGGAATATTTTTTTAAGCAACCATAGGTTTGAGCACTTATAAGCTATATGAGCTAGATAGCGTCAGCCTTAACCCTTACAGTGTTTATTACTGATGGTTGTATATTTTAATATACATATTTATATATATATATGTATATATATATTTAAAGCCGTTTTTTAAGCAACAAGACCAGCGAGTCCTTCTAGTTTTAACAAATCCAAACTGCAACTGAAAGAAAGTGATATAATCGGAACTAATATTTAATATTGCGAATGCAACAGTAGAGTTTTAGTTCCCTGAATGCCTCACATGGACAAAGATTGTCACATTTGAGAAAAAGGTTTAATAATTAACAGTAAACTTAGGAAACGAAAGAACTTTCCTCAGAGTGAAAGCAAGTAAATTGGTGATTAGCTGCTGATTTACTGCGTGTAATTGTTCAGAGGGGAACGTAGTACGAGTTCCTTTTTTCTTTCAAACAAAGAGTTTTGATTGCATTGCATAATCAAAAGTTCAGTTGCTTCATTAGTACGCCCACTGGAAATTCTTCGTAAAGCGCCGAACAGGAAATATTTTATCGAAAACATTGACAACCGTCTCCCTCGAGTAAAGATCGCTCTTCCTCTCCGCGGTTTTAACCCTCAAGACACAACCGAGGCCATTGTTATTCAAATGTTATTTTTCCCCATTGTGTTTACAGTTTAAACATTCATGATTCCTCTTGTTGTTGTTTTTACAAGCCTTTGCATTTGAGAAGTAATTTAACACTCCAGCTCCCTTTTTCCTTTCTTGGCATAATTAACATATCTAGTGTTTCTCTAATTAAGCAATCTGGATATGCCTATTAGTAACATGTAAAAAAAAAAAAAAAAAAGGAATATCATCACATTTGATGGGGGATCAATTTCCGTCTCCCTGTTAATTAAAAATATGTCTCAGAGATAAAATAACAAAATATTCTATGCCTGCGGGAAAAGGATTATCCCGGTGACTGAGCATATGAGAAACCCGGATCAAGATGACGAAAAAACCATGTATGTTCATCCTGCGTGTGGTCAAGACAAGAAAAAACGGAGCGCGTAGAGATTTAAACAAGGTATTAATGCAACGCCGTCAGCCCAGAATAAAGACCACGAAGCGAACCCAGAGGCTCATTAGTTACAGCAGCGAGCCTCATACAGAAAACACATTTTTGGAAGAACCAATCAAGCCCAGATGGACAACCCTGGGATCCAATAGAATCCTGAAAAGTGTCGCAATTTGTAAAAAGGACCTTCCTTACAGATGTCACATGTTAACTCTGCATATCCAGAGAAGTGAAATGAGGCACAGGGTAGAGGTAGCACATATATCAGTGTGGATTTACCAGGAAAACAGTGTTTTAATAGTCCTAATCAACAATGGTAAGAAGAATTAGCTGATTCTAAAAAGATAAAAAAATGTATGTTTCTGTGTAGTATAAGAGTTCAGAAACCGGGCACTTTGCAGATGATAGCAATCAGGCTCTGGATGCACGGGAATTAAGTTTAACAATCTTTGATAGGCGAGAAGATCAAAGAAACAATCAAGTCTCACGATCAAGGGTTTCGTGGCGATCCGCTCTCTTTCAAGACGAAACAGAACGATGTTTCCCCAGTACCAAGAGTCTTAATCGCAAAATCAGCCAATCACCTACTCTTCAAAGTTAGTTCATCCTCTAACACCTTCCTGTTGGATAGAGGTCCGCTATCTAAATGGAGGGGTTGAACCTCACTTTGTCACAAAACAAGTATTTTCACAATAAAAGTCCCGTCTGTTATTGTCCACATCAAAGTCACTTCACAGGTTTCAACCGGCTTCGACAATCTGAAATACTAAACTAACATTCACTCTCAGGCAACATACATTCATTCTTGCCATTCACATTAACCATTTGCATAGGTATATGCTTCATAATACATTCATAATAATAATATTCTCCCTAATATTTCCTATTATAATATCTTTCTATATATATATATATTAATTTAAAGCTCAAGACTACAGAATCAAAATAAACTATTACAACCTAACAGTAGCACAATAGGAGCGATCACTACTAAAGGTTAAAAGCAGCAGAGAAACTCCAAACTGACACAATATTTCATTAGCTAGACGTGAATATTTAATTGGAAAAAACACAATCTTTGAAGGCGTTTTGCGTTCCCACTCATACTTTAGGAATTCGGCAACAATTAAAGCACATCACCCGCATACGAAGCGCTCGGTGAATGTGATCCTGCCTCGCGTTTAAAAAAAAAAGGGATTGAAGTAAATGGAGGTTTTCATGAATTCCCCCCCAGGCCCCCGGGGGCAGCGGCGAGCGCCCGTCGTCAAGCCTCCCGCCGCTCATTAAAGCCCCGGCCGCGCCGCACGACCACGTCTGATGTCCCGCGGAAAACAACATTCCGCACCTCCCGTGCCCATGGCAACCGTTTTTTTTCTTGCTCGACCACCCCTCATAGATATTTATTTTTATTTATTTATTCCCCCCCGCCACAGCTACATTTACCTGAGGGCTCCAAGCGTAACGAGGTGACGGCTCGCAGCTGCAGGGGTCACGCGCCCTTCAAGGGGAAAGCTATGGACGGGTCACTTTTCCAATCATGCGTATATTATGTTTTTTATTCCACTTTCGGACCAATAAACTGATCAAATCATCTTAAAACATTGAAATATTGTTATTAGATGTAGCATAACTAAGGTCAACAATGTTTTTTTGTTTTAATCTTCCTTGACATTTTGAGTTTTCATCCCGTTATTTATTGTTCTAGTTGTTGCCACAGTGGAAGTCGGTGCTGATGAGATTCTCATTGATTTATAGTTTTCACTTTATACACAGCAAATTGAAAATAGTTAATTTATTGGTGTTGGTGAAATGTGAGCAGGTGTAGAGTTAATTTGACCCTGTATAGAGTGTCTAAACAAAAAGTCTGCTAATTAAATCTGTAGGTGTCACTTCAGTTACGTTAACTCCGAATCGTTAAGTCTGAACTCCGAACCTGACTTGTGACACTGTAGGTGTTAATTCACCCACCTCCCACTCATGCACGTTACACACCGACTGAATCAAGCCACTGAGTCTCCGAGTTCAACAAGAAGGCAGACACTTCGTCCATGACCGTGTTTTTTTATCACAACATTTTCGGTAAGTACTTTTCTTTTAACTAAATTATATGTTCTGATATTGATATTTCTCTTCTGGCATGGTGAGCCACTGTGAGTCTTGTGTTATAATGGTACTAGCGTTACCGTGTGGCATCACTACACATTAGCGCTAGCTTAGCATTAAGCTAACCTAGTTCAATTCAATTCAATTCAGTTTATTTGTATAGCCCAGTTTCACAAACTACAAATTTGTCTCAGAGTGCTAGTTGAGTGTGTGTCTTACGCACAGCGTGTACAGACCGCTGTAATGCCGTCTGCTGCGCACACAAACAGCCTAAAAGAGGCTGAGCAATGAATTCACATTAAGAAACGTCAATGCTGGTCTGTTGCTGTCATTATGCTTCGGGTAACTCAAGTTGGGAACGGAGAAGCGTTACATCAGTCTTGCTTTTTTAAATTCACACACTTTTGTGCAATGGGAATTGTGACCCTTTCCCCTTATCTCCAAGATCCATACTCCAAAAATGGATACGTAAGTTTTAGTATCAATTTAAAATCCAGTCCGTGTTGTAAAATTGTCAATGGACTGCTTAATGTTTTTAATAATTCAATTAATTTGTACTTCTATATGTGCATTGTTTGTGCATTGTTATATGTACATGTTTTTTATATTCGATGCTGATGCCAACAATGGCTATCCAGCCTGGAGACTCAAAACAGTCCAACGCACCACCATGACGGCTTTCGTCGGCGTTCCAGGAACGATGTCCAGGAACAATGTCCAGGACAGCCCAACAACCCAACGAGAGACTCAGTTAGCTGGTGGACAGCTCTTAGGTGAGGAGTGCAGAGAGGCTCTCTCTACAATTCAACACTCAACTGATCAATCTGTGGTTATAACATCTTCCGTCTTGGATGTTTTTCAGCATTTTCTTGACACACCCGGATTGTTAAGGATATGCATTAAGTATTTCATCTTATTGAAAATATTTCAAAACTGAATCCTTCTAAATGCAAAGCCTACTTCATTAACCTGTATATGGCCATTGTGTTTCTGTTTAAAGATTGAACAGGATTTCTGAATGATGTTTGGGGCTGAAGTATCTGGGGAGTTTCTTGCAATGTGGCCTTCATATTTCAAGGACAAAGTCATCGCAGAATGCCAGAGTCTTCCCCAAAGTCTCCATGTCGAGGAGTTGCTGGCTTTTGACGCTGAGGCTGAGAATGACTTTGGTAAATATGGATAGTTTTTTACTGTGTAAAAAATACCCAAATTGCCAAGTCCAGTAAAACTAAGGTTAAATAATGTTTTCTTTTCCATTTCTTTATTTTCTTCTTTATAAAATATCTTAGATGTCTTCAAGGCTGGGATAGTGATATGTCAGCTCTTCTGTTGCTGTTGCATCTCCTGACTCCTACATCAAGAGGCCACAACAAACCGCCAAAGTAAGCTCAGCCCAGGCAGCCAACCATCTTGTAAGGTTTATCAAGGTATGTACCATCAGCCTTTTGTATGAGCAACATTTTAATTTGTGAGTGCTGCAGTTATTTATAAGAAGTGTGAGTTGCAGGTTGATATAATATATCCATCTAACTGCTTATTATGCTAAATATATGAATCTATTTCATTCACACAACAGGAAGGAGCCAGCATCACTACATTACTGGATAAAGTTGATGCTAGACAGCCCTTCCTCTGCATCTGTGAGCAAAAGAAGAACATCGAAAGATTCTTCATCATTGTGGACAAGAAAGCTTCAACGCTCGGACATCGGTGGCTGCTGTTGGTGTTATTCAAAGCTCACTATGTCTTCAGCATCTCTTACGACGAAGCTCTTTCCAGTTTCTACACCCTCATTCAAACCACTGTGTACAACATCGATGTACTGTGATGACCATTTCCATGCATATTGTATAGAGGAGCAAAGTAATGAGTGTGTTCTGATTGGTCTTGATGAACTGGCATGTGTTAGGCCTTTTGATAAACAATACTCTAATGAGTGACAGAGCATACATTGTTCCTTATTGTTGTATGTTTTGAAAAGTATTGTAAAATGTTTATGTGATGCACTGGTTTTAAAATAAATATGTTTTAAAACTATCATGTCCCTTTCTCTTTAAGAAACTTTAATTTTCAAGTATTTCTATAAAAAAAACACATTGACACCTTATAGAGTTAAAAGGGAGTGACACTTGTGTAGTTAAAAATCATCCCTTGAGAGAGTTAATTATTAACACTATATACAAGTGTTAAAAATAACTACTGAGTGTTACGAAGAGTTCAATTTAAACTCCCAAAAGAGTCAATAATAACACTTAATTGGTGTTAATGTACTAACTCTCCAAAAAGAGTGAAATTAACACTTTGTGGTGTGGACCCTTATACATTCTTCAAAAGTGTTAAAATCAAATCTGAGAGTGTTAATTTGGCTCTGCTGATTTTGCTGTGTATCTACAAACAGAAAAAAATGAAGGTGCCATCTGGACCCGAATATAGTGATGCCACAGAAGAACCTTTTCTGGTTCCATGAAGAACCTTTCATCATTAAACAATTGTTCTATGAGGCACCATTTTCTGTTCTTTGGTTCCCATAATTTAGTTAGGGGAACCTAACTTCGTTATTTTATATTTATATTTTATTGTATTGTGTATTTTTTTGTTGTGTATTACATTCAGTCAATCATTGCAATAAAATACAATATTCTATATAATATACAAAACAGAATGACTGAAAAGGTAGAAGCAAAAAATGCTTATATATTCCTATCCTAAATTATTATAATCAAATAAATCAAATAATTAATATTAAATAAAGATAAATAAATCATTATACATCCATTTTAGCGTTGTTCCATAATTTAACTCCTACAATAGAAATAAATATTCTTGTAATCCCTTGTTTAGCCTTTTGTACAGTAAACTTATGTTTACTTGTATAGCCGTTATGTTTTGCCTTTTTTTCTAATAATTATTCAGACTGACAGTGAAAAGTTTAACATTCAAAACTTTTGTTTTGTTTGCCCACTAAAATCTGAAAAAGTTGGTTTTCGAAACAATAAATACGACCAAATAAAGACACAACCGAAGTGACTTCACTGTTCCCAACAGAGCGATCCCATTGAAACCAGTGAGAGGAGCTCAGAATACAGACATGTGTTCTGTGAAGCAACGACAACTCATGTGACATTTCAAGACAACAAATACTTTATGTCCCCATCGGGAAATGTGGTTTTAAAAACACTGAACACACGGCGTGTTGTCTTCTGGCTTATTGCTGCCTCCATGTGGCCTCCATCACTCAGTTAATACACTTTAAATAAGCTTCATGTGGTCCTTGTGTGATTTTCATGTGGTCTTCATGTGGTCTTCATATGGTCTTCATGTGGTCTTCATATGGTCTTCATGTGGTCTTCATATGGTCCTCATATGGTCTTCATGTGGTCTTCATATGGTCTTCATATGGTCCTCATATGGTCTTCATATGGTCCTCATATGGTCCTCATATGGTCTTCATATGGTCTTCATATTGTCCTCATGTGGTCTTCATATGGTCCTGATGTGGTCTTCATATGGTCCTCATATGGTCCTCATATGGTCTTCATATTGTCCTCATGTGGTCTTCATATGGTCCTGATGTGGTCTTCATATCGTCCTCATATGGTCTCGATATGGTCTTCATACAGTCCAAAAAATAGATTTGTGATAGTTTAGAAGTTGTAATTTTTTTAGTAAATGCTAAGTAAATGCTTGAATTAAAAGACATATTTTCATGGAAAACAATCCTCACTTTAATGCCATATTGAGGCTGTGATGCCACTTAACATTCCATTCGAGTCATCCACTTATAATTCTGCTTCTGCTTTTATTTTTGTGGTCGCATACTGACCTGTGTGTGAAGTCAATAATGCCCACTACGGATTAAACAACAATGTAGTCATGGTTGGATATTCATATTCAGGCTTAGCATAAGAAAAATCGAAATAAATATGCAAAAAATAAAAGTGCTATTGAACCATATTTTCATACCTACAATGAAAACACTTGCATTCTAACCTCACACAATTTTGAATACGGCTAGATATAATCGTTCAAAGGATAATGTCTCTCCATCCGCGCGTAGTGAGGTCTGTTGTAATTGGCTCGGGCGCATCGTGGACGCCGTTTGCAACAGTTGCGTCTCTGTGCACGGCGCTCTAAATATTGCACGCTCCAGATGTGTTTCATTGGACTAAATATGACAGCTGGCTGCGGCGCGTGAAGCCGCGCTGCATCTGGTGATGCTTTGTGGGTCAGAGGCGGATCATGACGTCTCCGAGCGGAGAGAAATCTGGTATCGGAGCGTCGCCGACACGCAGGAAGAAGAAGAGGGAGAAGAAGGAGAAGAAGAAGAGGGCCTTATCATGTCAGAGCTTAAAATATTCATTTGATACAATAGACACTTACCGTTAGCCGTAGTTCAAGTGTGACATGATTCAGAAAAAAACACGGCAAGCTATTAATGTTTCACATGTGGTTATGAGTCATAGATGAGCCAGACCCCATTAAAAAAAAGATATTCTTATATTATTTATACAGTCAACACAGACATGGGGCTAATTCATAATTTTCCACAATTTCACAATTCGTTCTGCCTTGACGGTGCTATTGTTTGAACGCGGCCGCCTTAAATGAATTCTTATTAGCCGTCTAAAAATAGTCTGGTGGTTTGAGGGTCCGGGCTGTAATCTGACAGGCGCAGAGAGGAACGTCACAACCAGCGAGCTGCCACAGCCGGGATGAAGAAACACGAGAAAGACGAGGAGCGTTGGGAACCAGACCTTTGAAAGAGGAGACGCGTACGCGTTTGACTTTCTGCGTGAGCCCGGCCGACCACGTCAGCGGTCGGCCGGGCGTGATGTGGAGACGGTCCCCTTGAAAACGTGGAAACTGATGATGACGAGCAGCCTTCACCCTCCTGTTCCCTTCAAATGTAACATTGTTTAGCCTTAGGGTCAATTTGACCCCAGAAATTAAAACCTCCCCCTCCCCCCTACCAGATACATCCAGAATACTTGTTCACGACGATGGCGGAATATTCAGATCACCATTAAAATCTCACTGATGGACCTCAAATTGAAAAGAGATATCTTTTTGGTGTTTTAATGGCTTTATATTACTTCTAAGTACATATTTCTTACATCAAATTGACCCCAAAGAACACCGATGCCTACAAGTTGTGTTCAGGACATTGAAAACATATCATGTGATTTTTATGTTTACCCAGTTGTCCCCAATAAATTAGGAAAAGTCGTGAAATGTGAAGCAAAAGAAATGATGTTAGTATTTTGTTTAGAGATGTTAAACATTGAATAAGGTAAATTGAACCAAAAGGTAACAGGAGAGTTGAATCAGATTACTACCGTCACCTTGATTACAAGTCTTTAAGTTCATGAAAGTAGGCAAACAAATAATAAATTAGCCATTATAACCATCTTTAAGCTCGCTCGTAGCCTGGCTAGCTACGAGCGAGCTTAAACATGAGCTACGAGCTAGCTTAAAGATGAGCTACGAGGGAGCTTGAACATGAGCTACGAGCTAGCTTAAACATGAGCTACGAGCTAGCTTAAACATGAGCTACGAGCTAGCTTAAAGATGAGCTACGAGGGAGCTTGAACATGAGCTACGAGCTAGCTTAAACATGAGCTACGAGCTAGCTTAAACATGAGCTACGAGCTAGTTCAAACATGAGCTACGAGTGAGACAGTCTGATATTCGCTCCATGAAAGCGGCTTTTACAGGGAATACTTCGGAAGAGGTTTTTAATGTCGTCGTTGTCAATCGTCAATGTTTTTTTTTCTTCTTTTTTTCGGTTCAGGCACCGTTTACGTTTTAGAAGTACCCGTTTAGCACAGGTATCGGTAAAAATTAAATAAATAACCATCCCTAAATATGAGCATCATATTATACGTCTCCTGTGGAATATCAGTCGCGGTTATGAAAAGTGACTCGTTAGCGCTGGTTTGCTTTGTGTCGTGCGGGCAGACGAGCTTCTGTTGATTGTTTCATCCTCTTTTCTGTTTGTTTTCCACAAAGAATTATCATTTACATAAATTTGCTATTTGGCAAAAGATCCAGTGATTGAAATGTGAACAGAGAATTTTTTACGAGGTCCCACCTCTGTGCATTTACAGCGATAATGTCTTAATCGGTTGTGTCCTTCCGCATATTAAGGTATGCTTTGTTCATTTATGATCACACTATGGACACATTATTTATTTATTAATCTCTCGTCTGTCATTATGTCATCCAGATTAATTTGAAGCTCTGCACACCATTGTCATGTGTCAGGCGCCTGCAAAGCCCTTATATCCAGTACATCTCTCTGTTTATGTGCTGCATGTATATTAATTAACCATCTCTTGACCGTAGACCCCCTATGGGCTCTGGGGTCTTTATTGCTATAAGAAACAAGCAAATATATTAATGTTGCACGTCAAATTAAACAACAGAGCCTTGGCTACATGAATCAATCAGCCAATTCAAAAAAATACAACAGAAAAATCTAATATTTATAAAGATATGATTATCATAATTTGGCCCACTCGTTATGTTACCGCAATCTGCGACACTTAGCTGGGTGCTAAAAGAAAAAGCCTGTAAGTAAAAAAGCACGATCATTCCACACATTTCTGATATGTACACATCTATATATATATATATATATATTTTTTTTTTTTTAAAGGTAAAAATGAGTAAAATAGCCCCCTAGTGGTTGCAGAGATACAGCCTTTTTAGCTTGGCTATGCAATTTTCGGAGCAGAGGCCTAGAAAAAAGCAATGAATCTGAATCATCATCACTGAGCACAGCGCGGGAAGAGATACTCCAATTTCAATTCAGTTTATTTTGTATAGCCCGATATCACAAATTACAATTACAATCTGTACACACACGACATCCCTGACCTTTGACCTCTCATATCGGATCAGGAAAAACCGCCGAAAGAAACCCTTTCACGTGGAAAAAAAGTGAAGAACCCTCCAGGAGAGCATCAGAGGAGGATCCCTCTCCAGGATGGATGGAACAATAGACGTCATGTGACCAGATGGAGCGTTACAGATAATAAACATAGACATAAACACACTCAATGAATATGACAGTGTGTGTGAATAGTTTTAGAGTAGATGCGCACAGAGGAGCTCGATGGTGCTCTGGTGGTCTCCCCCTGACCCCCTTCTGGATTCCACTCCGCTGGGATGGAGGTGAGGACGTCGCAGCGAGGGACATTGCGAGGGTCGGCGTTAACACGTGCACCAATTACAGCGAGCACAGACCCCCCCCCCCCCCCCCCCCCTCTCCCCGAGGAAACATCTGCCCCTGCACACACATCCCAACTCTACTCCCCACATGCACAACATTCTGGTGCCGGAGCCAAACCCAGTTAACACAAACGGTGACGCACAAATTAATATCATCTTTTTGTTAAGTAATCGCCCGCACGTTTTTTAATAACGTCCTTTCACATGGAAATAGAAATGTTGCAATTATTATGATGATGCTCACTGACTGTGAAATTAAATTTTACTTCAAAAAGCACCAAAACAATGAGTCCAATATAATCTTTCATGAGTTCTATTTTCATAGAAATGAACAAATCGTTTGAAATGTATCTTTGCTTGTCTCTCTTATTCACACACATACTTGTTTTCCTCCTTCGTGGGGCCTGCACTTATTTTACCCACTTGTGGGGACACACAAATACACACACACGGATACCAAACACATACACACATATACTTGTTTTCCTTCTTTGTGGGGCCTGAACTTATTTTAACCACTTGTGGGGACACACAAATACACACACGGACACCAAACACATACACATATATATACATACACATACTTGTTCTCCTTCTTTATGGGGCCTAAACTTATTTTACCCACTTATGGGGACAAACACATACACACACACGGACACCAAACACACACACACACGCACACACACACACACACACACAGTACTATGTTTCCAATATCAAAGTCTGTATTTACCATTTTAATCATGTTTTAATTCATCTTTGGTCTCTGTCCAATGAAGACAAGAGTCATGGATAAAATGATGCTGTGTACATTTTGTAGCCAATGATAACACATCAAAGTCAATCAATAGACACAATAAATGTAAAACACAGTTTCATTTAAATCAACAGTAACAACATTCTCTGATGAGATGCCATCTTTACATTTTTGCCCACTCAATAAAATATTGTCCAATTATAACTTAAGTATCGCCGCGAAGAGACGAAGAGCCCAATTTACATGAAGATGAGATGTCGGGGGGGGGGGAAATGAAGAATAAATCATGATGGCTTAAACTTAATACAAATAACAGTATCCTCTAATTCAGACCTTACATAGTAATACACGGTAAATCTTTTCGTCTTGTGACATCTGATTGATAGGAAATTCAGTATAGTTTATTTTAAATTGGTCGTGTTCAAATAATCATTTTTATGTATATCTGCGCTTTTCAAGGCAGTCAAAGACACTTTATGTCACATCATTAAAACATCCTAGAAGCTATACAATACAAATAACCACAATAATAATAAAAACAATAGTTAAAAAACAACAATACGAACGTCCAGCACACAATTATTACACATTAAATCATTTCTG
This sequence comes from Liparis tanakae, assembly GCA_036178185.1. Taxonomy (NCBI): domain Eukaryota; kingdom Metazoa; phylum Chordata; class Actinopteri; order Perciformes; family Liparidae; genus Liparis; species Liparis tanakae. The sequence continues at coordinate 2,648,117 of CM070104.1, read as the reverse complement.
AACAGGTGGGTTTTGATTTGTGATTTTTTAAATGCAAAAGCTCGGTGCCGTCTCTACTGAGGCGAGGCTTCACCCTCCTACTGACTTTCACAGGGTTCAGACACATGTTGATGGGTTTCCAGGACTGTTTCAGGACTTTAAACCAAATTTCCATGACCAAACATTTTGGGAAATCTTATTGTAAACATGAAAAAGGGAGAAAATGTCGCATTTAAACTGACAATGATAAGCATACATTATATACATGGCGTGAATAAACGTGAATACAACACATTTTATTTTACTTTTTCAAAACTTTTGGGGTTATATATTTTTTTCAATGACTCTTCCAGCCCTGGAAATAACCATTTTTAAATGTCATGACTTTTCCAGGTTTTCACTACCATCCACCTGATAGACGCTACATCCACATCTCAGATTGTCTTTGGCCGACGGCTCGCAGCGAACGGCGGCGACAAACAAATACCGGTGGGGGATCCAGAAGTGTGTGTGTGTGTGGGGGGGGGGGGTCATCATCATCATCATCATCGGCCGTAACCGCCTTGTGAGCACAGTGCAGTGCGGCGGCCTCGAGCTCGGCCCGGCGCGGTGCAGCCGACTCCTCCGTTACAAACACGTGTTTTCATGCAGTATTAACGCTCCGAATATCAAAACATAGAAACATTTAATCATGAGCGCCGCACCGTTGACACCGGGTGAAGTTTATACGGCCGAGGTGAGACGCAGATAAGGCGACACGATGATGAACCAACAGCTCAGACAGTGTGAAGTTAACATCTCCAACATCACACACACACACACACTTAACTTTGAGATGAATATGTCACACACACATCAAGAGTCTGCACTCCTTTATATCTGTTCCCTGATATTTCATCATCAAAGGCAAATTCGTCTTCATTGTCGCTTCTTCATTTGTGCATTTGTGGAAACATACATAATCATAAAGTGACAGCTAACAAGAACAAAGAACAACATATAATTTATAAATAAATACGGATATTAATATATTATATTATATGTTTAATACAATAAATATTATTTATTATTATTTTTAATTATTTTAATTATATTTTATTTTAGATATATACTTATACTGTATATATATGAAGAATATGTTTTAATATATAAAAAATAATAAAATATGATATCCATCATCGTATTGCTTCTGCGTACATTCAGTCACGTTGACCATCATTCTCAGATTGTTGTCGTGATCACAAAAGTATCTCGATATTTTTCCGACACGGTCGCCTCAGTTGTCCCAGGCAAAAACTATATATACTTTAACGTATTTAAAATATAGTGAAAATATAAATATCAAATAAATGTACTTTCTGCAAATATATAAAAAGTGTATTGAAGTCAAGATTTCACCTATTTAAGAAATTCAACTTTTAACACACTTTAAAGTAATTGTACTGCAGTAAATACGTTCCAAAATATATTATAAGACATAATAAATATATTATAAGAAGAAGTTCTGTGCAATTACTTAAATGCACTTCTTTAAAAATAATATTAAATATTTAAAATATTTAAATACATTTAAATATTTTTTGTAAATTGAAAAATATATGCTCTGAATTAGAATCAAAACAATGTATTTAAAGCACATTGGATAAAGATAGAGTTTAAACATACCCCTTTTTGTAATTAGGGACTAAACGTATTCATGCTATTCATTTTATATATTAATTATATAAAACTATACTATAATAACATCCTACATTCTCAGCATCAACATGTTAGTCTAGCCCATGCAGATGTTTTAGTTCATAAACTCAAGTTACTTCCACTCAGATTATTCTTACATAAGGATCAATGAACACGGAGCTCACCGACCTTTTTATGCCTGAAGCAAAAATCCAGAATCCCTTTTCTTGAGATAATCAAAATCCTATTTTACAGAGGCCTGTCGAGTTCTGAAATAAAGCGCTGGATTTATTTTCTTACAGAATACAACACTGGTATTATTGTAGCCACATATGAACAATAACATATTTCTTTGTCACTTAAATAGACAATATTCTACACATTCGTGCACAGATAGTTACTCAAAGCATTGGAACAAGAATTTCCAATATTGCCTGAAACATAAATTAAACATAAAATGGGACATTGTCTTCCTGTGCAATATATTTCGGGTGCTGCAGACAATATTTCTGTCTCCAATACAACAACAATTTTCTTCTCCTGTAGTTAAACATGGAGATGGACCATTATTGGTGCAGCAGGATTTCAAACCATCATGCAAATTCAACAGCGTACATTAATAATTTTGTTGTGCATACGACACAAAATGAACGTTTACTTTGTCTTCTTCTAAATGTCTTGATTGTCATCACTCGTGTGCCGTCTTATTATAATCTAATTATTTATTTAAAAAAACAGGCTTGACCACCCTCCCACACAAAGCTATACACCATTTATCACCCAAAATGATGTAAAGCTGTCACAACCCATCTCTGCATCCATGACTCGACAGTGCCTATGTAGGTCAACACCTCCCGACGGGCTCTATATGCTTCGGGGGGGGGGGGGGTGTAGCTGAACATGGTAGACGGAGCTCATGCACAGAAAGACACACACACACACACATACAGACTTCTTGACCATTAAAAAAGGCTAAACACAGTTACACAAAAAGGTCACGAGCACCCCGGCGTGCACCGATCATGAAAGATGAGGACTCTCCTCTCCGCTATAGCAACGTAAGGAGAGTCGAGTTAAGGAAGCTTTAAAAAAAAGAAGAGGCCGTGCAAACACGCAAGATTTAAAAAAAAAAAGAAATCTGCTTACGCCACAAGAATTACGATGCGATTCAAACGCACATCGTCCATAAACTCTAGTTCCAGAGGCGCGATGAGGCGATAACACGGACCGATTTCAGCCCTCGCCGTTACTCCGATGCATCGGAAGGTTCATAAATGTAAGAAGAATTCGAAGGAGAGCCACAAATGCACTGGCCATAAGGCAGGAGTCCCTAATTACTGCCTTGTGGGACCTTGCTTATCATCAGCAGTTATTTTTTTTATTTTTTTTGTGTGTGTGTGGCAAATATTCCCACAACAGCCTTTGATGTAATTACTTTCCAGACAGCCAAGCTCCCCTCCAGCCAACATCCGGCTCTGGATTCACGGCTCGGCTTGTTTGCGACGTCACTGGAACACACGTGCTTTTTTTCTTCCATTTTGCAGAGAAACGAGAGACCGCGAGGCTCCAGAGGCGTTTCTCAATCAGCGTACTTGTGCGTCCTTTCCTCTACTTGTGCGTCCTTTCCTCTACTTGCGTCCTTTCCTCTACTTGTGGGTCCTTTCCTCTACTTGTGGGTCCTTTCCTCTACTTGTGGGTCCTTTCCTCTACTTGTGCGTCCTTTCCTCTACTTGCGTCCTTTCCACTACTTGTGTCCCTTCCTCTACTTGTGTCCTTTCCTCTACTTGTGCGTCCTTTCCTCTACTTGTGTCCTTTCCTCTCCTTGTGTCCTTTCCTCTACTTGTGTCCTCGTGACTCGTGTCTCCTCATCAGTCTCAGGTACATGTTCACATTCAAAGTTCCCTTCTCTCTCTTCACGGTCAAAATGCCCGGATGTGACTTGATCCTCCCACTTTACCCAGGATGCATCAGAGGAGACTTGTGCGTACTCTAGCCAGCAGATATCCCACAACGCATTTCACCAGCAACCGGAAACATAAGCGGAGGAGAAAATAAACTACTGACAGTTGACTTTTTATAAATACTGTTGATGAGTCAGGAATGTCATTTTAGGATGTTTTGTTTATTTGACGGTAAACAACAATTGACAGTGAATAATTAGAGTAAACTCAGGAGAAAGAACAGCTGATGTGGTGACGTCATCAAGTCAGCCGCTGGTCCCATCGCAGAAAGACCGTCCTCCCGTCCTCCGGAGTCTGGACTCCCAAGACCAGACTCCAGAAGAACACAAGTCTGTAGTCGTGTTCTTTGAATTGAGAAACGCCGTGTGGCTCCAGAGATTCTGGCAACGGAAAGCAAGATGGAAGTAGGGGCTACACGGGAATACTGGAGGCACGATGGACAAACAATGATCCAGAAATGATCATAAAAGGTGGATATGGACCATTTTTGGGGGGTTGCTTTGTGAGAAAAGCAATCTTGAGGATGTAGCTCCTCTAAGAAGGAGGAGCTAACACCAACCGACCGGCGGCGAGCTGCGTTACAAAAACACGGAGCCAATGGACCCGACTCATTATGTTGAGATCAAATATTTTATTACGCTTTTGAGATATGCATATGCAAAAGAAAAGATGTACACGCTGTATGTACATAAATACTCCAAAATCCATAAAATAAAAAAATAACTATATATGTAATTACGGGTAGATATGCAAAAACATGCACACATATTTACATAGATATGCACATACCTGCATCTCCTCATATATACACACACATAAATACTGTTAATCTACCACCAACCCCCTCATACATCTCCAGCTATTATATAAGGGAATGTATTATAATATGATACAATTATATATATTGTTGAATTTTGCTTAAAGCTGTGGACCAGGATAATATGTTTTTCTTTAGCGCCTTCCACAATGGAGCCACTCTCATTATTTTCCTGGTCCTTCTTTTTTCTGTCATGTGTATTGTTAGGTTATAATAGTTTATTTTTATTTTGCACATGTGCAGAGGAAGTCTTATGCTTTAAATGAATACATATAGAAAGAAATATTAGGGAGAATATTGATATTGATATTGTTATTAATGTGTTATGAAGCATAGGGGTAATGTTTACTCTATGCTGATGTAAATGGCAAGAATTAATGTATATTCATGAGAGTGACTGTTAGTTAGTATTTCAGATTGTCGAAGCCAGTGGAAATCCGTGAAGTGACTTTAATGCAGACAATAACAGACAGGACTTTTATTGTGAAAATACTTGTCTAGCGACTGGCCCGGAAGTGACGTTTTGACCTGGGTTTCATGATATTTGACCTCTCCATTGTTCTAGCGGAACTTTGAACCAACAGACAGGTGTAAAAGGGGACATATTATGCCCATATTTCCACAAGTTGATCTGGTTCCTTGGGGTCTTAATGTAATGTTTGTAACATATTTTGGTCAAAATACCACAAGAATCATTTCAAACAGCCTTTTTACCCTGTCAGAAACACCTCCCCACAGATTGACCTGCTCTGAGTGGGCGAGGTGCTCCGGGTTGCCAGATTGGAGATGGTGAAGTATCGTCCCAAAGACTCAACATGGTTGTATTATTTGGAGGGTAATTATCGTGTATCTGGCAACCCTGAGATCGGTTGACCAATGACTGTTCTCTCTACCGTCAGAGCTCGGGAGATACCATTTCCAAAACGTGTAAGGGGTAAATACTAGTTTGTGAAAACCCAGAGAAACACAAATATCCGACGAAGCAAAATTCCGGACGTTTTTGGAATCCCGGCCGGACGCTTAGGTCTCAGAAACAGGACATGTCCGGGGAAAAGTGGACGTCTGGTCACTTGACTTATGGCGCCAGGTCACCGAACCGTCTCTAAACTGGGGGGGGGGGGGGGGTCGAGTGGTGATGGGGGGGGGGTCCCAATGCCAAAATCTACGTAGACGTTGGTGGTGATCCCAATCGACGCACTCAAGCATGTCGTTTCTGACGTAGAGGAACCACAACAAGCCGCGTGAGTTGTTTTCTTCCAATGTTGTTGTGTTGGGAGACATGCCAGATATCCACATTAACGTATAGAAGCACTAAAAAACTGCAATTTTCATAATATGTCCCATTTAAAGGATGGACTAATTTTTGAAAAGTACGTGATTGGCTGATTTTGGGACTACGACTCTGTACTGGAGAAGTCTCGCTCTCCTTCGTGGCGGACCAGGTGCAGTGTTAGCTCCTCTTATAGTATTCCATAAAAGGAAAATCACGATGACGACAATATTTTCATGATTTGTTGTTTAAAAAAACGTCGACCGTGGGCGACAGTGGGTAGCAGCTCCGACTTTCAATCACGGGGTTGACGGTTCAATCCCCGCCCTGGTCGACGTGTCCTCGAGCCAGACGCTTAATTGCTCCCTGTAGCTGCGTCTACGCCGTGAGTCGCTTCGAATAAATGCGTTAGCTAAATGACACGTAATGTCAAGCAAAAAACAAAACTTTCATATGAAAGTGACAAAATATGAACAGAGAAAAGCTCCAAAGAGAATAAGTGAATGGAGCTCGAGGGATGGAAGTAAACAGAAGAAAAGTTATTGCCTCTGTTACTCATCCTAGATTATTGCTCGAGCGCTAGTTATAAAACGGTCAGTTATGGTATCGTCTCTCTTCTTTTCTGCCCTTCTTTGTGTTTTCTGACATTTCTATAGAAGGCCGGTTGATTAAATGTTCTCTTCTGCACCACACCAACACCCCCATACTTAATATACCTGTCAGAAATATGCAACTGTTTTATAAAAGGTGGAGAATTGATGATAAATAAAGTGTAGTTCCGGTGCCGGGGGAGCTCGCGTTTGATTAATAACGCGTCTCCGGAAGCAGAATCCCAGGAACAGAAATGCTTTGTGAGTTAAGCTCAAAGAGAGGCGTCAAAAGCTAAATTGTGTGTTTCTTTTTTACAATGGCTCTACGTAGGGAGAGGAAACTTTAAAATAATGCATCAGTTTGATTAAGATGTGGACGGACATCACAAATTTGAATAGATTTTTGGATATAAAAAGTTATTCGGCAAAGTGGCTAAAACTTCTAACTCCTCTCTTCAGGGTGGCAATAAATCAAAACTAAATAAGTATAATTGTAATGTGGAAGTTTTTGGGCGCCTGTCATCACACTTCATGACTTTATGGGTCATAAAGTGTTCAGTATAATTTCCCTTCCAGCTTTAAAACCACCAAAATGGTCAATTAATGTTGCCTAATGAAAGAAATGTTGGATGAATTGAAAATAAACATGCTGGTTAGAATGATATAAATACAATTTCTATCATAGATTAAATATGGAGATTCATGATTTCTGATCATTTTTCTTTGAATTATCTGTGTTATTTCTGTCCTTTTTTGTAGTTTTTTGTTGTCTGTGTAAAACTTAAAACCAAATGATTGAAAGAAAGAAGAAATTAGCACATTGCAATAACCATTTCCTCTTTCACTCTTTTGATTGCGTCATATCAGGGCAGCAATAAATCAAAACTAAATAAGTATAATTGTAGTGTGGAAGTTTTTGGGCGCCTGTCATAACAATTTATAACTCAGTACAATTTCCCTTCCAGCTTTAAAGCCTAATAGAAGAAATCATGGATTAATTGAAAATAAAAATAGTGGAATAGTGGATTTCTGTTTGATTTCCGTCCTTGTCTGATTCTTATGTTGTTCCTTGTTACGCTGCTATGTACTTTTATGTATTTGTTGTGGTTTTTTGTCCTCTGGTAATGTGTAACTTGTAAAAACTTCAAATAAAATGATTGAAAAAAAGAACAAATCAGCACATCTTATCATCATATTTCATATTTTCCGTTACACGCTATAGTTCACGAACCAGAGGATTTAATGTGACCTTTAAACTGGTTATTTGTCAAAACCCCCATTTTCATAACGACTTCATGAAAATCTCCTTCGGAGGACCGTTACATATTTAGGGCGTGGAATGCATTTCTGCTCATGCAACTTGACAAATTGCGCTTCGAGGTTTCTATTTATATCTTTTCTCATCTCACGGGGGACGGAAGTATCTTCCCAATTCCCCTCGCCGTTTTGCCAGAGGCTTACTGTGACATATTGTTAATCTGGTTATTATGCAATTTATCAGCCGTCTCTCTTGTTACGGGCACATGCATGGATATTAATGCCGGTTTCTTACGAGCGTAAGTGCAATAACGCCGCAAAGAGATAATGAGCCGCCCGCCACTGCTGCGGCAATGCGTCTACGCGTCACTTCGGGGGTATTCGTGTTGCAACAACTTGTTAGTCTAAGTCACTCCATTAAACTAACTACATTATTTTTTACGCTAATGATATCGAGAGAGAGAGAGAGAGAGAGAGAGAGAGAGCCTCTCGGGCTGGAGCCGATGAAGCGTGACCGAAAAAACAACGAGAGAAAGAAGTCATCAGAGTCCGCCGTCGTCTGACAGCGAATACTTCGGGAAGTTACGAAAGTGTTGCGTGGCCGACGCCCTGAACGGATGCGAGGGGAATCGGGGGTGGGGGGGGGGGGGTTCACGATGAGGTACGGCGACAGCCTCGAGAGGAAGCCGGCGATGACGGATCACGGGAGGCGGCCCTGAAGCAGACACGGGCTCCGGGCATTAGGCGATCGTCCTTTTCCCGACGTTAGCTAGTGCGTGTTGTTGTTGTTTTTTAGCAGCATCAGCCAATTACGGGGAGGCGCCGTCATTAAAGACGCGTAAATCACACCGTAACGCGACTGGAGAGCCGCGGCTGAGACACTGGGCGGGAAGAATGTGGCGCTCTGATTTAATGGGCCCCGAGCTGAAGGGGGGCATACGTCTTGATAATGATAGCCGAGTACAGGGTATCGATCACCGCTGCCTGGTGTGTGTGTGTGTGTGTGTGTGTGTGTGTGTGTGTGTGTGTGTGTGTGTGTGTGTGTGTGTGTTTGGGTTAAAGCAGCCCGGGTTAATTGAACTGGGATTCTCTCGACTGTTTGAGAGCGAGTTTACACGGGGTGGTCAGAACTCGACTGACGTGCTCCGTCGTCTCCGCAAGACGATTGCCTGTTTTTCTCCCAGTTTTGCTGCCCCTATTTTGGCTGTTTTAATTCCCCTGTTTAGCCATTTTGCTTCCCCTATTTGCCTGTTTTGCTGCACCAATTTTGCCTGTTTTGCTTCCCCTATTTAGCTGTTTTACCCCCCATATTTTGCCTGTTTTGCTGCCCTTATTTTGCCTGTTTTTCTTCCCTTATTTAGCTGTTTTACTCCCCATATTCTGCCTGGTCTACTGTCCCTATTTTTACAGTTTTGCTTCCCCTATTCTGCCTGTTTTGCTGTCCCTATTTTGACTGTTTTGCTATCCTTATTTTGCCTATTTTGCTTCCCATATTTAGCTATTTTACTGCCCCTATTCTGCCTGTTTTGCTTCCCCTATTTAGCCTGTTTTGCCATCTCCATTATGCTTGTTTTTACTTCTGTTCTGCATAACTTGGCATTTTAATTAGTGTGTTTTATATTATTTTCATGATTTCCAGTAATAAACTTCTGATTTCACTAAACGCGTCTCTGGCCAAACACCAGTAATGAATCTGTGTCCTTCAAACTTCCTCAAACTACATATTGGGGTTTTTAAAACTTATATTTCTCGAGGCGCAATTCTCCAGGTGGCGTAGTCACACGGCCGTCCCAGAAACACTGAGGAACGCGTTCTTCGTGAAGTTTGTCTACGCGTTGTAACCCTTTAATCGTCAAAAGGATAAACACTCACACGCGCCGAGGAGTGTATTATCGCTGAACTCTGTTGGCGTGCGGTCCGACATCGCTCCGCGCGTAATTCCCCTCCCTGTCACCGCTCTTTCATGACCGCGCTAAATGCTGTCAGAGGCCGCGCTGGGAAATTAGACAACTGGAGCCTCCTCTAATTACAAGATGACAGCGGCGAAAGTTTGACAGTTAGTGGTTTGGCATTTTGCATCCCCATCGTTATTGTAATGAAACATTAAATATTTATCATATACGAGTCAGGGGGGAATAATTTTGCCCCGTGTCATTAAGATTTTGGTTAATTATCATGGCCCATTGGGTCCAGCACCTCCTGCAATGTGCTGCTGCCCCGCGTCCATTATCCGCGGTGTAATTATCAACACACTCCGTCTGGCGGCCGGCGCGGCGCCTTCACAATCACCCCGAGACACGGATGTTGGTGAACGCCGTTAGTGTGAAAGCTTGTGTTCGTTGGCCTGGTGTTGAAATAAAAAAAAGAGGCGTCTACGGTGAAACCTCGGCAGTGCCAAGGATAATAATTTTTTATGAATGCCTTCAGCTTACCAGTCAGAGAACTGTGGGGCGCCCTCTAGTGGGGCGCCAAGGCATTACAGGAAATGCAGATTTTCTTTATTACACAGACATAAAACTAAGTCAATAAAAGAGAGAAATGCCTGTACTTTAGTGTAAATGTTTACATTACGGCGCTAACAGGTTACCCTGCGCATGCGACGGATGAGATTATTGCCGATTTGCCAAGAATCTCTGTGAGTTCGGCTTTCCTGAAATAGTTATTTTTTGCAAAGATAGAACAGTATTTGTATTCTATTAAGTCATTGAAAACATATTAGTTTTTTGTCTAATTACGAATGCCTTCAGCTTACCATTAGAACAGTGGTTTTCAAACTGTGGGGCGCCCTCTAGTGGGGCGCCAAGGCATTACAGTGAGGGGAAATGGCGGTTTTCTATATTTCATTTCATTCAAGACCTGTAATGAGAACTTCACATACTACAAAGTACACACATACAAAATATTAGGAGTCACAAAAAATAGTATTTTCAACTGAGTTAGAAGGACAATGATAACGTCCACTTCTCGGGGTTTATTGATAAACTGTCCGTCATGTGTGTTTCTCCGTCCATATATAATTCTCACTTGATAGGATGTTGCTTGTATACACACAATAATTAAATGAATATGTAAAAACACAATAGTGGCATGAGATCACATCCCAAGATGTCACACCTTTTAATGTGCTGTACTGTAGCTACGCGTTGTGTGTAATGTGTGTACTTCTTACCACACATAATCTTGCAGTGTTTCTCATCCTGTGTGGTTTGTTATTATTTTATGTTTTTAATTGTTTTGTTTTGTTGTTTATTATGGTCTGTCAAGGGACTACAGATACAAATTAGCTGTGTAGCTATACAATCTGGTACGGTGGATCAAATGGTGACATTTATGTTCTAACTGTACACGGACCCTTTTTTAAATAAAGATAATTAATAATTTGAAAAAAGGAAGAGCTGATGAAACCAGCGTCCAGAGGGGATCCCAGTGCCAGCGCAGTCCTTAAGGGACAATAGAATGGGAACAATGGGAATTCCCTTAAAGAACGTATATCATATATGAACATGTCTTTAAACACATTCACATTTCATACATTAAAGATGCATATTTTACAACATTCAATGTGTCCAGTCAGTCACGTATTCTTTTCTTGTTAAAATAGGGGCAGCAATATTGTTTCGATTAATTTTTGCTTATAGATAGTTTTTGTTTTAACATAAAATGGATATTTTGGGTTTTCAAAGCAATTAATTCCAAAAATCTCTCAATTCTGGAGAGTTATAAGTGTGATTGAAATGTATTTATATGAAAGATGTATGTGTATATATATATATATATATATATATATATATATATATATCTTTATATATATATATATATATATATATACATGTATGTGTGTACATATATATATATATATATTTTTTTTATTATTATTACTTATTTTCTTTGTTATTTTTCTTTATTTTATATACATTTTATTTTTGATAATAATTTAGGCTAGGAATAAATAAGCATTTTTTGCTTCTACCTTTATCTTTTCAGTCTTTCTGTTCTATATATTATATATAATAATATTGTATTGTATTTTCTTGACTGAATAAAATACACAAACAAACAATATTATCTCATTAATCATCTATACGGCCTTGATAATTGATTTTGTAACATATATTACTTAATCCATAAAGTATGAAAGCCCAATCATGAAAACAGAATAGTCAAGCTTATTCATCCACAATGAAACATGCATAACTGCGTTTATGAATTGCATACTAATGAGCGTTAACGTTGGAACATGCTTGTGTTTTTGTTGTTGTTTTTCACCACCGATGCATTGAAACATGGCGGGGAGCGTCTCGTCTCCGGGAGCCGCGATGCTCACCGGGGTCCACCGGGGGGCCGCGTCCTTCTGGAGGTCCTCAGCCTCGGTCCGACGTCCTTCAGCCCCGGACCGGTCGAGAGGCGAGGGCATCGGCTCATCCATCATTCATCGGGGCTCGTCGTGGCTTAACGGCGAGCGTCACGTTTTTTGGTAGCCGATTCCCGAGAGTGGTCGGCGACGGCTGCGCGGCCGCGCCTCGGCGACGACGACGACGGGTGGAACTCAACCACGAAGTGACCTTCACGGCACGCGGCTCGATACGCCCCTCCAGAAAGGTCGATGAGTTATCCATGAAACGTGGCACGCCACGCACCCACAGGACCAGTGGACGTCCTCATCTTCCTCCTCATCTTCCTCTTTATCCTCATCTTCCTCTCATTGGCTGGAGGAAACGTCAATGTGGTGCAATACAGTGTTTTCTATGAGTACAGTGTGATACATTTATTATTTATGACACAGGCCTTCACAGGACATGATAATCTCCACCTGTGTTAGTGCAAACCTACCATTACTTCAACAAAATATATATATATATATATATATATATATATATATATATATATATATATATATATATATATATATATATATAAAATAATAATGTTTTATTATAAGACAAAAGACAATACATAGACGTAACACCTAGAGGACGACGAAACAGTGGGCACATCATAAAGTCAGAGTATTGAAAAAAAGTTTTTAAAAAATAAATAAAAGTGTGTATACGTGTGTACATGCTTTTAAAAAAATCTTTTTTATTTAAAGATACAAAAATACATAGCTGAAGTCAGATGTATGTGTATGAGCGTATGCATGAACGTGGAATTGAATTGGTTTCCAGGCAGGGAAAAATTACAAATAAAATGAATTAAGATTGATTAACTAATCAATAAGACAAGTGATGTTATGTTTGTAAAAATATATAATTAAGGAGCGTATGTCGTGTTGTGTTGTAAATGATAGATGAGGTGAGTTTTTCCATTGAAATATATTCTGACATAAATTGTGTGATATATTCCACGACTAATCACCAATCAGTACGACAGTCCACTGCACGTGTGCTAAGATCACTGTTGACACCTTTTAGATCACTCAATAAAAAATTATTAAAATTTGTGAACATTTGAAGAAAGGCAACGGTTATGATTTGCAATATTTTTAACTCCACAGAGTTTAGTGAACTGGATTCAGAATCCAGAATATTTTACCCGTCCAAACCAGAACATCAGGCTGGGGGCGTGGCTATAAATATGCCTAATGAGAACGACTCACTCTTGGTCCCTAAACTGTAAACATATCTCAAGTGTAATAATCGTGTCATGTAAAAAAAAAGTATTAAAAAACAGATAAAGAAGATTTGGGTCAAATGTTATTCTATATGTCCATATGAAAAATATATTTTTTTAACTTAAATAAACGAAACGCGAGGAACCTCGCAGACCGATGCTACGCTTCTGTAAAAGTATCCGAGGACGGACGTTTCGGTGGAAGTTCCGAGTCATCGTTAAATAATTTGCCTTACTCTGTGGGAGTCTCGTGTTTCTGTCGGTGAGTTCCTGCGTCGCTTCTTTCTTTCTGTTCCTCCTCAAACTGGTTCAAGCTCGAGCAACAACTCTTTACTTCTATTATTATCTCCATCGTTCCTCCAGTCGATCACCGAGAAGCCGCAGGTCGGACGACCTCATTACGAATGCCATGTTTGTCCATCTATCAGTAGCTGGTGGGAGTAAAACACACACACACACACACACACAAACACACACAAATACACACATCTTGCTTATGTCATTTAAAGTATTTAACGTCATGGGCTGTAATAGAAATGATGACAAACAAATGAGATTTTCTTTATTGGACTATTTGCCGAATTTAATACAGTAAAGATGCACGTCTCTCGGGAGTCAATATGTTGCCTTTAATGACCGGAGGACAAACCAAAACCCATAAGCGCGGCTCTGCTGACTGCATGATCTGTAACTTCACCATAATCACCGTGAACTCCAAGAGAAGATTCGTGGAATTAAATCCTCAACGAATAGAGGATTTATCCTTCATGTGGGCGCCTTCGGAGTCTCCGGCTTTTGACCGTGGGCTCGGAGGGAAACGATGCATTCAGGGTCTTGAATGTGACTTTTGTCGTGCCGGTTTTGTTCCTTTTTGATCATTTCCAAAGGGCCCTGTCGAGTATTGCTGACGTGCAATAGAAACGTACGGGAGTAGTCCCACATTTTGGAAAATGCCTTTATTTTCTTTATTGCTGAGCGTTAGATGAGAGGTTCAGGACTCACGTAGTAAACATAAAGGTACGTATTAAAGGTAACTCCAGAGCTGCAGGGATGACGTAAATAGGCCAGCGCCGGAATATATTGCACCGGTTCCCTCAACAAAAAAGCCAATAACATTTTTCTATTGGATTTTTGGGATTATTTCAGAAAAAAAGCTCTGTGGCAATTACAAGTTTATGACACACATGAACAACACTTGATTGATTTTTTTTAAGCGCAATTAGAATCTGCAGAAGTAAAAAGCTAAAAGTATTTTATTTTTAAATCAAAGAATTCATGAAATTTATTTATTGAGAGATTTTAATATTTTTGTTCGAAGACATACAATATATGAATAAATAAAAAAGTAATTTTTCAAGTCAAAGAATTCATGAAAAAAATATTTATTGAGAGATTTTAATGTTTCTATTGGAAGACATACAATATATCAATAAATAAATAAAGTATTTTTATAAGTCAAAGAATTCATGAGAAATGTATTTATTGAGATATTTTATGTTTTTGTTCGAAGACCTACAATATATGAATAAATATAAAAGTATTTCTTTTTAAGTTAAAGAATTCATGAGTTATTTATTTATTGAGAGCTTTTAATGTTTGTATTTGAAGACATACAATATATCAATCCATTAATATAAAAGTATTTTTTTAAGTCAAAGAATTCATGAGAAATGTAATCATTGAGAGATTTCAATGTTTTTGTTCAAAGACGTAAATTATATCAGTAAATAAATAAATATGTAATTGTTGAAGTCAAAGAATTCATGACAAATGTATTCATTGATATATTTTATCTCATCGAACTATAACATTACAATCTCGTTAGCTTGTGTTAACCTCATTTCAAGCCTCCATCTAATATAAAGCTATTTAAACTCTGACTTTGACAAAGGAGAACCCGGATAAGCAAATGTGTACTGCTCATGTCTTGGTTCTAGAACTTTCTGGATGACCTTCCACACTGAATAACTTCAACAAGATGTGCGGTTAACAACAAGCAAGACACGGAAAAATTACTCATCAGTTCAAAAGAATCTGTTGAAACTAAAATCTGAATTTTGTAGTCAAGAAACCACGAATAATAACGTGTGTGTGTGTGTGTGTGTGTGTGTGTGTGATGGTTATTCAGTGGACAGAGCGCCTGCATGGCGGGTGAAGCCGGCTCTGTAGCCACGGGGCTCTGCGAGTGTTAATCCGTCCGACCAGAATCACACTTCAAACCCCTCTTTCATCATTCCTCCGTGGCTGTAAGTCGAGTATGTTCTCACGTCAAGCCCTAATGGGTTTTACCGCGTCGTATTATACAGCCGTGCATATAGTTTTATATATATATATATATATATATATAGTTATGAACCATATTCCTGCTCCGCAGTTATGAAGCTACACGTCGTCTTTTCTCTACACGGATAGAATTACTAGAAACAGCCCTCTCCTCTCCTCTGGAGGCAGATAAGGAAGAATATGTTTGTTTTATTTCTTTAACTAATGAAATATGTGCATAAATCCTAACGTTTTTTTTGTCATAGCTTTCAAACCGTAATTTGCAGCCAGTCAGAAGACACTAGAGGGGATATTATCTCATTAATCATCTATACGTCCTTAATAATTGTTTTTTGTGATATATATTAATTCATTTACAAATGGGGAATCCATAATTTGTAAAGTATGAAAACCCAATCATTAAATGCATAATAGTCAAGGTTATTAATCAAGAATGAAACATGTATAACTGTGTTTATTAATTGCATACTAATGAGTGTTGATGTTGGAACAATGATTTATAAATAATAATAATAAAAATAAGTGTTTACTCATACATTAAATAATGCTAAATAGTGTGTAGTTATATAGTTATTATTAAGTTTTATCAATAATATATATATATATATATATATATATATATATATATATATATATATATATATATATATACATACATGGTACACGGCTGTTTTGCAAATGTAGGATTTTTAACGACTAAAAATAGTTTTGTTTTATGACGAGTAATTTCTTTATCAGCTATTGTTCTTGGAAGAATTATATTTATTGTAAACCTAGCATTATTGCACAAAAAAGTATCCGCATAAAATATATTGTTGGCGTTATACAATAAGTGATGAAAAAATAGGAATGAAAAAGAAAGAAAGCAACAACAACAAAAAAGTTGAAATTTCTTTTACTAATCAAGTATCAGCATGACCCCTCCGTTACCTTTATATCATATCTTTACTGTCATGGGCAGCCGGTCAGTAGACACATAAACACATAAAGGGGATTCCTGAGGACGTCCATCGGTCCCCACAGAGAGGGGCTGGACTCAACCCATCTGCCAACACCCAGAAAAATACTCAAAAACATAAAAGACTTTTACTTTAATTTTTCTCCAGCTAGTGATAGAGGAAGAGGTCATGGAGACGAATGCCAAATGAACAAGTTGATTCATTATCATCATCCGGAGTGATAATCCCAAAAGTGTATCTGATGTAAATTGAACTGAGAGGAAAGACACTCCACAGGAAGGCGGGGTGCACAAGTAACCCCCCCCCCCCCCCCCATCCTAATCTTTTATTGAATAACCCAAACAACACAAATGAGTGTTTGTGCATCTTTTTATCCGTAACATTCACAGGGACCAATCACTATCTTTTAATTACTAGTACCCGGTAGTTTGGGGCTCCATTAACACAAAGTAATTAATCTAACGCTTTGTCGGGGGACGGGATCTGTTGTGCAAACACAAAGTTCATTGGAAGTGTTTTTTGAGCTACAATATTTACACGCGACGACGTGCCGAATAACCAAATGAAAACGGGGCGAGCGAGGACAGAAAGAGAGGGAGGACGCTGTAAGAGTTCATAAACCGGGCACCTGGCAGATGATGGAAATCAGGCTCCGGCTGAATTGAGTTTAACGATATTTGATAGGCGAGAAGTTCAAACAAACAATCGAGGCTCACGATCGTGGGTTTCAAGACGAAAGAGAGCGATATTTCCCCAGTACAAAGAGTCTGAAGGTGTGGTCACACCAAAATGGAAGCTATTTTTTCGCGTGACCGAATCCCATGAAAAGTCACCGTACGGACGCAATATTTTCCTGGCCGTTTGGGGCGTTTGGGGCGAAGCGATGTGGGCGACGCGTTTTCAGCGGCGCAATTTTCGTCCCGAGTTGAAATATTTCAACTTTGAGCCGGTCAACCCGCAACTCGGGCCAATCAGCTCTTGAGTTCTGTTCTCGTAGCTGGAGGCGGAAGTCTTTCAGGCGTAACAATAACTTCATCAGTGAAAGCTGAGTGAGCCTACGGGTGATGTCATCAACCTAAACATGAGGGCGTTAGTGCGTGGGACGTCCTCAACAAGTATGAAGCAGAACTAGTGGTGAGTTATTCCGTGGTGGATGAAGGAGATGATAAAAGTCTTTACGGAGACGAGACACAGAGATAAGCCCCGCCCCTCGCGGAGCGTCTCAACGCTTATGGCCTGAACACGGTGAACGGTCGAGCGAGTAAACTCACGCGTTTTGGGCGTACCCCTATGCTTTATAATTATATTATAATATCTTTCTATATGTATTAATTTAAAGCTCAAAATAAACTACAACCTAACAACACATAACTCAAAGAACTCTTAGAAGAGCACCACACACACTAGTTTATGACATTTCATTTGTTTTATTTTCTGGCTCCATCGAATGCCTAAAGATGAAAGAGACAAAAAAAATCAATATAATATATTATGATTATACTCATAGGCGCTATACGCCGTTGTCTATAAATGCTATTTATATCCCTTGTTAACATATTAGTGGGTGCTCTGGCTATGTTGATGATTGATTAACATGTCAAATTAAATCACTGTCAAAGTAAGATTAGCCGTGCTGATATTCCAAACAGTCCAATTACAGCGTAATAACTGAGTGAACCCACTCGGCTCCCAAGGACGTCGGGAAAGCCTCGACGACCACACATCGGCTAATGAAAAAATAGAAACGAAAACAAGTGGATCAATCTACTTTTATTTGTCCGATGGTCCAAAACCAATTTGCGAGAAACACGTGGGTTTTAAATTTGGGCTTCACAAGAAGATGAAAGTTCTTGTGAAGATGATACATTTTGATTAATGTGCTAATATTGAATAATCATGGGAGTTCAGTGGTGTCGTTACTAGTTTGCACATTCGGAAGAGTTCGAAAAATAGCATAACGATGTATTCTAGAGAATAATATTTAGCGCCATGAAAATCATCAGTGTCTGTTAGCTCTATCATCATCTTACTTTTAAATATATATATATATATATATATATATATATATATATATATTAAACAAATATGTATATATATAATAAGAAATAGCTACATATATATATATATCTCTCTCTCTCTCTCTCTCTCTCCTTCTTCCTCTCTCCCTCCCTCTCTATAAATACATATAATTAATATGTATTTATATATACATATGTATATATAAATATATATTAATAAATATTAATATATATGCAAATATATATACATATATATAATAAAAAAATATATAATAAAAAGATATATAAATATATCTATATGTATATATAAATGAATATGTATTAAAATTTATATATATATATATATATATATATATATATATATATGTATGTATTAAAATATATGTATTAAAAAATATATATATAAATAAATATATATATATATATATATATATATATATGTATATATATGTATATATATACATATACAGTGGGTACAGAAAGTATTCAGACCTGTAACAGTTTAGCTCCACACCTCCTTTTTGTATTAGTTGTTTTCATCCTGTCTCACTAACTATCATGTCGTTCCAGATCCTGCTTCCCATCTTGTTAGTTTAACTCCCTCCACCTGTTCTTCACCTGCCTGATCCCTCCCACCTCGTTAGTCCCTCATTCCCTTCACCTGTTCTCTCTCCTGCCTCTGATCCCTCCCACCTCGTTAGTCCCTCATTCCCTTCACCTGTTCTCTCTCCTGCCTCTGATCCCTCCCACCTCGTTAGTCCCTCATTCCCTTCACCTGGTCTTCATGCCCGTCTCACCTGTTGTCCATTCCCTCGTTAGTCCGTGTCTACTTAGGTCCCCTCACTTGTCCTCTCCCAGATCGTCTCGTGTTTCTCAGACCGAGCCCTCAAGCGTTCCACAGTTTGATTATTCCGTCTGGTCCGTTCCTGACGACGCTCCCAGTAAAGAATCTTTATTTGAATTATCAGTCTCTTGAGTCGTGCATTTGGGTCCACCCTAAACCCATTGAGACAAGACCCCTTTTAAAATGTTCACTCTTTGTTTCATTGCAGCCATTTTCTAAAATCCAAAAAGTTCATTTTATGTCTCATTAATGTTTAGCAACCCATCTTGACAGAAAGAAACAGAAATGTAGACATTTTTGCAAATTTAATGAAAAAGATAAACTGAAATACTGGGTCTGAATACTTTTTGTACCCACTGTGTGTGTGTGTGTATATATATATATACTTTTTTGGGTAGAAATAACATATCTGCATCAATCGGAATCTAGAGAAATAATGTTCATCACGTGAAATATGCCAATATTAAATAACCAAACCAACCAAGAAGCTGCAGGTGCAATATCTACAGTATTTTCAAAATATGCAGTCGATAAAGAAAATGTCAATAATCCTATATCATATCTTGGCTGCAGGATCCATTTCCCATATTGGAAGTGGGTATTGCAGTATCGATTTGTCATCTTGATAGTGAACATCCGTTTTCTATATCAGTAATGGAAATCTCGGTATCAACACGTTTTTTTTTATTACAATCTTGTGATATTGCAGAATCGTACAGTGCATTTTTTTTAAAAGCATGGAGTCAGAGAACCAATCGCGACACTGTGGGACTCAGTTTGTTAATATGCGTTCAATCAACAATTTAAAAAGATGATCATTGTGCTCTATCACCATATCCATCTCAAGAAAAGCGTTAAGATACTCATACTAAGATTGCTCTTTAAAATATCATAATAATACGAATATCCCTTCGCTTTATGAGAAAGAAACCAAACATCGTACGCAACTACTAATCTAAACTAATATGTCTGCCCCCAGGAAAAGAAATACCGTCATAACGGGTGGAAGAAAACAAAAATGTACGGCGCCGCGCGGTGATTCGTCGGGGGTCGATCTCCACGCCGTCACCCGTATGGGAAAGTGACTCATCTGCATCCAGAGACAGACGTTGAGACGCCATTTCTAAATGACCTGTGAGTTATCTCCTCAATAACTTCTAATCAGACAGCTGCCGTTTCCTCCACTGTAAACAAAAGTAATTACAGTAGATGTGATGGATGGAAAGAATAAGACTGCATGCATGCTCAGGACCCGTCGGGGGGGGGGGGGGGGGGGGGGCTCCGTAGAGCGAAACACTTTAATTAGCGCTATGCGAGAACGAGTCGGACAAAGAATACGTTTCACTTGCGAAAATAAGCCTTTTGCTTATGCACCGTTGTGTTTTGCCGAAGTTTGGACCGGTGATTTAGTTCAGGGGGGGCCTCTGAGGGAAAGGGAATAGAATCTAGCAACGATATCGCTTCATCCCGATTAAAGGTAACGAGATTTTAAATAGAATTTAGGAGGGAAAAAATCAAATATGCAACCGCAAAGTCCAATAAAAGCTGCAGGATTCATCGGCCGAGCAGGAGCGTCATTACTTGGTCGCTCGTCGATGCGCGAGGTGATTGATCATTGTTTATGAATTATTAAAACTTTGAGCGGGCGCAGTATGGTTTGGAGACAAATAAAATCCATAGCAATATTGTGTATATGGACAAATGCTCTAAATGCATTTATTATATTATGTTGACCAAGTTATCTCAGGTAAAGCAATTGAGGTGGTTTGGCAATAAAATACTACTTAGTTATACAACAACAACAACAAAATAGCAATTTACAGTGAAAGATGATGATCATAAGATAATATTTAATGATCATGATATAATAGTGAGGAAAGAAATGAACAGGGAGTGTTGGCTTCTTCCAAGGAGAGTGAGATTGTATCTGAGGTCACCTGCTGCAAGGGGTTAGGGTGGAAACAGGTTATTTTCTTCTCATTATTCCACCATTGTATGTCCTTTGTCTTTTTTTAAGTGCCCTCCATGACTACCCATGTGGCACTTCCTACGAGTGCTGTCTGATCGGTGGCCGCTATGTTAAAAGGTGCGAGATCTACGTGGTTCGGAACATTTTAATTGCCTCCTAATGGTTCACAGCTAACGGCGCTAACAGTCCTGATGGTGCAAACAACGCCAGAGGGCTGACGGAGCTAACGGTGTTTATGTGAGGGGGGACCGGAGGGGGATAGCGGGTATGATAGCGGTACAGAGCTAACAGTGTTTATGTGAGGGGGGACCGGAGGGGGATAGCAGGTATGATAGCGGTACAGAGCTAACGGT
This sequence comes from Liparis tanakae, assembly GCA_036178185.1. NCBI lineage: Eukaryota > Metazoa > Chordata > Actinopteri > Perciformes > Liparidae > Liparis > Liparis tanakae. Next base: position 2,626,530 of record CM070104.1, on the reverse strand, counting down.
GTTTATGTGAGTGGAACCGGAGGGGGATAGCGGGTATGATGGTGGTACAGAGCTAACGGTTTTATGTAGAGGGGGATAGCAGGTATGATAGCGGTACAGAGCTAACGGTATTTATGTGACCCTTCCTCCCGATCCTTATCAGTACTTTACAAGAATCATCTGCTCATTTGATTTCACATCAAAAAATATTCAACAAAAAGCTTATACTATCTATCTATCTATCTATCTATATCTTTCTTGGTGGCTCTGAATACCACCTTCAGATTTATTCCCTGTGGTGTGTCAATAAAGTAAACCATGAACCTAAATGTAAGGTATGAACTGTAATCTAACGTATATGTCCCAACATGATGTGACACATAAGAAGTAATTAAACTTGAATGCAATTACAAGAACATTTTACTTCATTCACTAAAATCCAAACATGTAGAAAAGGATAACGGGTGTAATTTGGAATATTGTTGTGCCCCATCTTGAATATAAATGAGAGGTTTTGAGTGTCATGAATTTGGTATTTATTGATTTGGCGTCTGGGTATCTCATCTTGTAAAACCGTCAGAATGGACGCCTGCTCTACTTTTTGAGCCTGAGGTCATGTATGCATCCAGTATTGTGAAGTATTTTGGTTTCACTGTATCTGTTGTTCAAGCTGCACGTATTAATTCACACATTGTCCTTCTGCAAGAGCTACTTGTGTGAATTTTGTGTTCGGGACCTGCAGTTGAGAGTACAAAAATACATCCCGACTGCTTTGATTTAGTTCTATGCACATGGGCATCCCCCCTGCTGCTGCACCTTTGACTTCATGAACATTGATTATTAAGGTATTTCCTTTCATGTTTACTGCACCGTCAAGGGATTTGCAGTCAACAGTCAACTCCACTGTACACACCCGGCTCCGCCCACCCCTCCACGCTCCACCGTCACACGTCTTTGATGTTGAGTCTAAAGAATACGCCGCGACCAGCTGACCTTCTTTTATTCCGGTTTCCGCTGGTTTCTTTAGAGACTACAACATGTATAGCGTGGCACAATTTGCCCTAGCATTTTTATTTTTTTACAAAACACAAATGCTCGTTGAAATTGCGGAGTGCCGAAAAAGAGGAAGGCATGTGCGGTGAAATCCTGATCAAGTTCAGTTAGTTTTATTTCATTTTGCATGAGTCACACATTGGATTGATGCCAATTTCAGTGGCCAAGGTTTAAACAGAATAAGAGAACAAAGGTCAAGTACCTATTGTATGTGCAGGTGGGCAGTCTGCAGATTGCACACTGATGGGAGCTCATGGCTGCAATTCAAAAATCCAGGCTAATCCTATTGCCATAGCAACTAATTACCAATAACTACAGAACATATTTAAACTGGTGAGGTGTTCATCTCCCCTTTAGCCATACTAGGTTTTATCCTTTGACATGGATGCACTTCAACTTGAGTAGGTCAGTCAAGAAGCTTTCAAAAAAAGGAGCATGAGTGCAATTTTAATTATACCCATTAAAATGCTTTTACAAAACTTGATTTTGCACTTCACAGTTAAATTACACATTATTAGCAGTGATTGTTCTGTCAACCCTGAATTCAGACTTACCTATTTATCCACATCGGGCCACATCCTTGGTACGTTTAAGAAAAAAGATCAATTTAGGAACGTTTTAGTTGAATGAGATGAAGAGCGGCGGTACAGCGGGTACTATTCTCGGGAACTGAGATTACAGAATAGTCAAACGCTGGAGTTTTCTCACATTTTCCACGGCTTACTTGGATTTATTGACCCAGAAGTCTCTCTCTCCTCGGGGAGCAGGGGGTCCTAAGACCTGCCCAGGCCGTTGTGTTCTTGATCTACCCCGTGGGGGGTCTACCCTCAGTTAGATGTGCCTGAACATCTCCACGGGGGGGTGAAAGATTCCCAGCGGCTTCCTGATTCGATGCCCCGTAGACTACCACCTCACCTTTTCCATGCAAAGTAGCGAGGGAGCGACTCTCTAAGCCGCCGATCCAACATGCAAACCTATCCTTCCCATCGCGGCGGAGAATTACTCGGAGCTCTCGGGAAGATATCCGTTGCTAAACCCAGAGCTTTTCTTCCAGGCTCATCCTCCATCCCCTCCTTCACCGCTATCTACGATCTCATCCTCCCATCTCGCTGATGTACATATAAATCGTCTTTATGCAGTTTTTTTCTGGCGAAACCTGAACGCTCTACGCAAATCCCTATGTATATTATTCACAGCTGGTATTCTTTTTGGATTGAGGCCACAATTGTCACCTTTTTTTTCTTTCTTCATCTTTCATTTTCTGCCTCTTAAATCCTCTCGCCGACACCTCTTGCCCGTTGAGGCCGCTCGAGTTTCAGAGTGTTATACGTTCAGGTGCTCTCAAGTTTTTGGAAGGGTTTCTTTTCCTTACTTTGACAATGCTATTCACTCGAGGAATTTTGATGTAACTTCGAAAGGGACTCCTTTGAAGATGTACGAGTAGGGACTCGGCGGCTTTCCTTCCCACCTTTCGTGACACGGTACACCCATCGGTCTCATAAGGAGGTATAATTAATGAATTAAAAGTCAGTATTTCAACCTTAATTCCTTACCTACTTTGTCTTGTTGATGTACGAGTAGAGACTCGACGGCTTTCCTTCCCACCTTTCGTGACACGGCACACCCATCGGTCTCATAAGGAGGTATAATTAATTAATTAAAAGTCAGTATTTTAACCTCACATGTGTAATCTCACCACAAAACTCATTCATGAAACACGGAGGTGTATTTTTCCAAAGTCCTTGAACTCCCCACGTTCGATTATAATGATCATTCTTCTTGGGTTTTTTGACACTATGTTTCCGTGACACGTTACTTTTGACTTTTCTTACTTGGTAACTTATTAAAAAGCGGGAACAATAGGCTGACTTTTTTTTAGAAACACACTTAATTCCTTACCTGCTTTGTCTTGTTGAATGAGGCCATAGACAAGCATCCATTTTACTATTAACTATCAACTACTATTTATAGCAATCCTATAATAATTCCATTGTAAGAGAATATAATAACGATAATATTAATCTCACTTATTCAAGTTATTTCAATAGCTCGGTTGTTCCAAAATGTGTTTTTTAATGAAATTGGGATTGTAATCAAATTCAATAATGTCAACGAATAAATCGTATTATGAAAGTAACATGAATATTCTCAGAGCATTAATATTGGTCACAGCGGCGTTTCAAAAGATCATAATGGTGGATCGCTATCTCTGTAGATTTGCCCGTTTCCTGTCGGCGGCCGCCTCTGCATACTAAATACATCATCCGACCTCCTCGGGAGAAATAAAAACGGCGTAAAAAATGCTGCCGGTGTTTTCCCCTTAAGCGGTGAACAAACCCAGCAGATCGTAAAAAAAAAAAAAAAGAAGAAGAAAAATGATGCGGAGGACGCTCACGGCGAGCAGAATTTCGCAGTAAGTGTTTACACACACATGCGCCACGCTTTACATCCGGAGTTAACCCATTACTGGCCGCAGCTCTGCGCATGCACCTTGATGGAGTACCCCGGGACCCCCATGAATAAACCAATTACACAGTGGTCTTCAATCCTGGACCCGGATCCTGCTTCCTGGGGTCGTACACGTGTGGACTAATGGACTTCCAGGACGTAAAAACAAATTTCCATGACCAAACTTTTATTTTTAATCGGTGCGTACATGAAAAAGTGAGAAAATATACACTACCGTTCAAAAGTTTGGGGTCATCGAGAAAATGTTGTTTTCCATGAAAACTCACACTTTTATTTATTAAATAAATACAAGATTAATACAAAATATAGTCAAGATATTGACGAGGTTAGAAATAATGATTTTCATTGTAAATATTAAAGTTGTTCTTCAGACTTGTGGCTCAAAGGAAGGCCAGTTTTAGAGATTCTCTCACCGGCATAACTGTTTTCAGCTGCGCTCACATAAAAAGGGTTTCAATGTCAAGAAATAATCTTTTTGTGGAAAATGCAAAATAAAAACTTATTTAAAAAAAGGGTTTCAAGGGGGTTCTACCCCTCTGCTCGTCTTCTAAGGCAATAACACAATGTACCACTAGAACATGGAGATGGGCCTCTACACACCCCTGTAGAGACTTCATTAAAAAAAAAGAATACTCATTTACCACATTAACTATGTCTAAAGTGTATTTATGATTAATTTAATGTAATTTTCATTGGAAAAAACAGTGTTTTTTTTCTTTTTTCTAAGTGACCCCAAACTTTTGAACGGTAATGTATTTAAACTAACAAAGATACTTCCAGAGATACAGTTCATGCCCTTAAATCACTCAAATGAATGAGAGGTGATAGTTTAGATTTTAATAAGCATTTACGTCTTTTCAAGTCACGGTGCGTTCACTTGCAACGCGGAAAATGTGCAAGTATGAAAGAACGTATAGCGGCTTATATTTTGAGCATCATTCTTTTAAAAGCATTTTAATTATTTAAAAACTCAGCGTAAATGCAGATATGAATAAAGCAAATTCCCACAACTTTTCCAAAACTTTAGGGATTTTTTTTCTTCCCAGGCCTGGAAATAAAACCATTTTAAAATCCCATGACTTTTCCAGGTTTTCCATGACCGTACGCTCCCTTATCTTTACTCTGCTCTGCTTATATGCATTCAGCTGTCCCTGAACAGAACCGACGGCCTCTGACCTCCCGTGACCTCTAGGCTAACAGAACATGCAGCTTCCTCTCCGTTGGAAAGGAGGTCTCTCTTCCATCTCGGCGGAGAGAGAGGATCATTAAGGAAACGCTTCACTTGAATTATCGGCTCAACACACGGGGAGAATTTTTTGTTGTTGTTTATTTACTAAAGAGCCCACTAAGCGTTTACTGTGCAGTAAAAGGCAGAAACACACCTGGCCAGATGTTACAGGGAGCAGTCAGGAGCTCAAAGGGAGTCAAATGCAGAGCGGCAGAAGTGGAATATAAATGTCTCCTGCATGATTGGAGGAGCTAGAGCTGGAGTGTGTGAGCTCTGTGTGTGTGTGTGAGCTCTATAGGAGTGTGTGAGCTCTGCAGGAGTGCGTGAGCTCTATAGGAGTGTGTGAGCTCTATAGGAGTGTGTGAGTTCTGCACAAGTGTGTGTGAGCTCTGCTGGTGTGTGTGAGCTCTTCAGGAGTGTGTGTGAGCTCTATAGGAGTGTGTGAGCTCTATAGGAGTGTGTGTGAGTTCTGCACAAGTGTGTGTGAGCTCTGCTGGTGTGTGTGAGCTCTTCAGGAGTGTGTGTGAGCTCTATAGGAGTGTGTGAGCTCTATAGGAGTGTGTGTGAGTTCAGCACAAGTGTGTGTGAGCTCTTCAGGAGTGTGTGTGAGCTCTGCAGGAGTGTGTGTGAGCTCTGCTGATGGGTGTGTGAGCTCTTCAGGAGTGTGTTTGAGCTCTGCAGGAGTGTGTGAGCTCTGCAGGAGTGTGTGAGCTCTATAGGAGTGTGTGTGAGTTCTGCACAAGTGTGTGTGAGCTCTGCTGGTCTCTATAGGAGTGTGTTTGAGCTCTGCAGGAGTGTGTGTGAGCTCTGCAGCAGTGTGCGTGAGCTCTATAGGAGTGTGTGTGAGCTCTGCAGGAGTGAGTGTGAGCTCTGCAGGAGTGTGTGAGCTCTGCAGGAGTGTGTGTGAGCTCT
>CM070104.1:2510889-2615889 GCA_036178185.1 Liparis tanakae | reverse complement strand
GTTAATTATAAGACTTTTTCTTCTCTCTCCTCCCCCCCCCCCCCCCCCCCCCCCCAGGAGCCGGGGCGGGACGTGATAGTGCATTAATCTTGATTCTCCACTCGGGTCTTAAGGATCATTTGAAGAGACTCCCGTGGTAAGCCCCGGAGGTGATTCAGTGGGAAGGAGGAAGGAGTGTAAGAGGAGTCGTAGTTTACTCTGAGCTCAGCCTCCTCGAGAGGGAGCGTCGGCCATTTACCTTAAACCACCAATATTCTCGGGATGGTAATCTTGATGAATATTAAGCGGTCGATGTGTAAACGTCCGTGCTGAAGGTGACTGTCGCCCTGCAGGATGGACTGAGGAGACCCGGCGGGTAGAGGACGGAGAGGCCTGATGACGAGCTCACATGGCACCCTTTAACGCCAGGATATACAACAAATAATATATATATATATATATATATATATATATATATATATATAAATATAAATAAATATATATGTATATATAAATAAATATATATAAATATATTTATAAATATATATTACACAAATATATATATGATAAAAAGATAGATAAATATATATATATATATATAATATTAAATATATATATATAATGCATATATAAATGTATATATATATACAAATATATATGTATATATAAATATAACAAATATTAAAAAAAAAAAAAATATATATATATATATAATTTATATATATAAATGAATATGTATTAATATATATATATATACAGTATATCTATGTATATATTAAAATATATATATTTAATATATATATATATATTTAAAAGAATATATATATATATATATATATACAAATAAATATATATATACAAATATTTTGATGTCATCGTGGAGGCTATAGAGTCCTCACTTTACTATTTTTATTGCTCCATCAGAAGTACATAAAATGACTTCAAAGAGGTTTGAGCATGCAGAAAACACCTACTTTAATGGAAGGGATTATCCCATAAAATAAAAAAACAGATACATAACTTTAGTTGTTTTTAATCTAACATGTACGGCGTGTCCGTATCCATGATGCATCATCTGTGTGTTTCTCCTGAACTTGCACACCGGCTCTCCTCCGCTTCACGAGTAATATCTACGGCGGTTAATTGAGCCCAGAGGCAGCGTCGGTTTCCACGGAGCCGAGCGGAGCGCGGCTCCTACCGTGTTCATTAGCCGCCATTGAGCAGCGCCGCTCACACACCACCTCGTCTCACACACCACCTCGTCTCACACACCACCTCGTCTCACACACCACCGCCGCTCACAGCTTCAACATTAATACCACGGCAAGAGAGATGAGCCGGAGCGATATCAGTCACGTGCAATTCCAGGATGCTTTATTTTCATTGGTTGCTGGATTAAATCTTACCCAGATACAACAGATACGTTTATTTTCTGATTGGCTATTGTGTAGCCCATTTCTTTTTTTTGATTGGCTGATAAGTGGCACCTCACGGCAGAACTCAGGGGAGCGCTTGATTCCTCCACAGTGAGAGCGGCTCGTGTCGGCGCTGCTACACATTAACACATTAGAAAGCCCAGAGTTTTAAGCGTGAGAAATACGATGTGTGGCGGGAGTGCGGGAGTTAAGACCGACATGCGTCTAAGTCTCGCGCTCAATGATGACTGATGTTTGCCAAAGGCTCTCAGCAGCGTGAGGCGCACACATCCGGTCTACATCTCCCCGAAAATCGACAACATATACACACACACACACACACACACTATACAGTATATCTATCCATCCATCCATCTATTCATCCATCCATCCATCTATCTATCTATCCATCCATCTATCTATCCATCTATCTATCCATCCATCTATATATCCATCCATCCATCCATCTATCTATCTATCTATCTATCCATCCATCTATCCAGCCATCCATCCATCTATCTATTCATCCATCCATCCATCCATCTATCTATTCATCCATCTATCTATCTATCTATCTCTCTATCTCTCTATCATCTATCCATCTATCCATCTATCCATCCATCCATCTACACATAAAGGTTTATTGGTATAAAATCAAGCTCTCCTCTTTAAATGGGACACTTCCCCTTTAAGAGCCGCTCGCATCGTTCTGTTTTTCGCTCAAAGAGCTGGACGACTTCTACTTCTGCTAACGACTACGTTCCCAGAGTCGCCATAGCGATCGGCGCGTAGTATTTATGGCCGCGCCCGGCGAGTATGAGCCGCTAACGATGCCTTCAATCTCCCCCCCCCCCAAAAAAGAAAAGGTATCGAGTGTCCTGCAGTTCACCGATACCCACGTCCTCTGAGCCGGCGGCCGGGAGCCACACAATAAAAAGTTGGAAGCGGACGCCCATAAGTCACCAAATGAACACATGTATCGATGAGCCAAACGCTGATGAAAACAAATTGCCGCCTGGCTCTCAAAATGACTTAATTAAACGCAGAAGTCGTGCTTTATTAAATAAGATATGCCGCGCTCTGCATAAACGCATTAAATCGATAGTAAAGCTGCCACACAAATAGTGGAATAATTGATCCGGGGGATGATTCAGCGGCGGGGAGGTCGAGGGGCCGGCGGGATATTACCGAGCAATAACGGTCCCGGTGAAGGTCAGTAGACACTCGGGCGAAGACGGACGTCCTCTCTGCTCCGCAGCGACGGGCCAGACTTTATTTTGGCTAGTTACAGGAAATTACTTTCCGTCATCTTCTTAATGTTACGCACGCCGAGCGCTTCACTGTCGGGGGCGTCGTAAAAAGGAAAACAAGCCGCGACCGTCGGAATAAAAAGTATTAACGCGACTGACGGCAAACTGCCTGTTGTTAAAGTACGACTCGGGGAGCGGACCCCCGGTGGCGGGATGTGGTAGTGTAATGCTGTGTGAATTATAAGAGATCGAGTCTCATTGAGACGACAGACGGAGCGGTCCCTGGCTATAGACTGGTGACTCCGTCCTGTTATCGCCGCAGCACCGACTGCAACATTATCTTTTGAATATAAAATGTATTGCAAAATGTCTTCAGAGATATCAGCGACCACGTCCAAGAAAAAAGGACGAACGTCGAACGCAGACATGTCCGCTTCTCTCAGACTCGAGTTAATGCAATGTCGATTTACCCCAAAATAGTCTATAATAGCCAGGGCCCAGTCTATAGCCAGGGCCCAGTCTATAATAGCCAGGACCCAGTCTATAGCCAGGGCCCAGTCTACAATAGCCAGGGCCCAGTCTATAGACCCCCCCCTAGAGGACGCCAGGCCGTCGGGATGAACAGACACACATCCGATCTTTACTCACCTTTATTCTCTCCGTCCTAGCTCGCCAGGAGCGTCATGGCTGAAACAGAGAGAAGAAGAAGAAGAAGAAGAAGAAGAAGAAGAAGAAGAAGAAGAAGAAGAAGAAGAAGAAGAAAGTTAATATGTGAACGTGTCATTGAACACAACGGTTGCGTAGTCGTGGTAACTGTCCATCGACACATCGACAAACAGCATCATCATCACAGGCTTTATAGTTGTTGTTGAGTCTCCTCCTCCTCCTCTTCTTCCTTATTTTCCTCCTCCTCCTCTTCTTCTTCCCCCTTCCTTCCTTCTCCTCTTCTCCCTCATTCTCCTATTCTTCTTGTTCTTCCTCTTCCTTTCCTTCCCGCCTCCTCATCTCCCTCCCCTTCTTCTTCCTCCTGTTCCTCCTCTTTTTCCTCTCCCCCCCCCCCTCCTCCTCCTCCTCCTCCTCCTCCTCCTCCTCCTCCTCCTCCTCCTCCTCCAACCTTCCCCTGGCTAACAGGAAGCAGAGGGCACGGCGCTTTATTTAATTAGTAGCGGCAGCCGAGTGCTCGAGTGGAACCGGACCGGACGGGCGGAGGAGGAAGAGGAGGAGGAGGAGGAGGAGGAGGAGCGTGGATTACATGACAGAAGGGGGGATGAGGAGGGTGACGAGGTGTGAGGAGGGGGGATGTAAATGGCATCTGTACAGGAGGTTCATCCCAGGAAAGAGGATTGCCTTCACGCCTAAAGTACCAGCAGGCTGCTACCCTCGGAGGTGGGCGTGGCCTCGGCGCCGTGACGACGCACATCGACCGCGACATCGATATAATTAAATATAATTATATATATATATATATATATATATATATATAATTATATAAATATATAATTATATAAATATAATTATATATATATATATATATATATATATATAATTATATAAATATATAATTATATAAATATAATTATATATATATGTATAATTATCTGTATTACCTAACAAGTGTTCCTTGGCCTTCAACCCCATCTCCCTCTTGGAAGACAACACAGTAAACATGGAGCTGATGCACCAGCAAGGAGCACCAGTGCAGCTCTCTCTCTCTCTCTCTCGTGTGTGTGTGTGTGTGTGTGTGTGTGTGTGTGTGTGTGCATGTGTGTGTGTGTGTGTGTGAGTGCGTGCGCAGATTACTAAGCAATGGTGTGCTGGGAGCTTTTTTTTAATTAGTGCTCTTGAAGTTATCCAGTGACCCACATCTAATAATGAAGGCAACACGAATGTTCTATTTACATATCTTTAGTGGGTAATGTGCGGCCGCTGGGAGCGCCCGGCGGCGGAGTGTGTGCTGCCAGTGAGGAAGAGGAGGGGCGCGTCAAGACTCACACTGAAGTCACGCGGGGCGGTGTGTCAGTGACCCGCAGGTCCGTCAGAACTGGGTTATGTGGATAAGAGAATACTTTACGCAACTTTTTATTTCTAAATAAACCTCTGGGCTGCTGATGCCACGCTGATGTTTTTTAGGAATGCATTTATAACTTTAAACACCTGCAACCGATACGTCTCGTGGGCTTATTATCAACGCGTGAATAGGAAAGACTAAATAACTTTGAAAAAAAGGGGATTTTTTCTGTGCTAAATTCAGCTAGGTTCAGCAAAGAAAATATTTTAGACACACTATTTAAATCTAATCTAATACGATTGATTTCATTCTTTATAAATAACTTTAACTTCTGCACCCCGAGACTTCTTTTTCTGCTTGAATTAGTTTTTTTGCGTCGCGTTCTTGAAAAAACCCAGGTCAAGTGAACACAACATTACAGTAACTATTCGTGGAGGCGTGTCCAATTTAACGGAAAATGGCGGCTACGTAGCGTTAGCTCCAATTATCCAAAACCCTTCCAGGACGTTATTTATATGGATAAATGGACAATAATCAAGTTATAATTACATGTAGCCACTCATACACGGATGACACCTGCACATCAGGACCGCGTCCTTTGGCGTCTTGCCCAAGGACACGTGGTCAAGCAGGCGCCGGGGATTCGAACCGCCGATTCTTTTCGTTATTTCTAGAGATAAATGGACAATAATCAAGTTATAATTACATGAAACCACTTATACATTGATGCCACCTGCACATCAGGACTGCCTCACCCCAAACCCTAAACCCCATTGGTGAACGTCCTAGAGACATTGGACGTCTTGCCCAAGGACACGTGGTCAAGCACCAGGGATTCAAACCACCGATTATTTTCATTGTTTCAAGAGATAAATGGACAATAATCAAGTTCTAACCACTTATACACAGATGCCACCGGCCAATCAGGAGCGTCTCACCCTTAAAACCCATTGGTGAACGTCCTATACGGGAGACATTGGGCGTCTACCCAAGGACACGTGGTCAAGCAACGGGATCCGAATCGCCGATTATTTTCGTTATTTCTAGAGATAAATGGACAATAATCAAGTTATAATGACATTTTTTCCACTTATACACAGATGTCACCGACCCATCAGGACCGCCTCACCCTTAAAACCCATTGGTGAACATCCTAGAGACATTGGGCGTCTTGCCCATGGACAATTGGACTCTGCCTCCCACGAGAGACACCGGGGTGGATGTGAAGCTCCTCCCACGTCAACGGGGACGCCGTGTTTTCATTAGCGGGTGAACAACTCAACCGCCGTGTTACGGCCTCTCGCTGAACTAGGGGTGAACAGGCCGCAACAAACAAAAAAGGGATACAGCTATGGGGGAAAACAAAGGAGGCAAACAATAAAGTTAAATGTATAAACAAATAAGGTGGATTTAATTCAGAGTTGATGTTGAACAAAGGGTGGAATAACAAAGAAAGCAAGAGGAAAATAGGCGTCAGGGTCTCCAAGGCCAACACAACAAACAAAACTACGAGGCTAACTAGAAATAAAAGACACCACTGACCTACCACAGAATAAAGGAAAAACAATACTAAGCTCCCTGTCTAGCCATAAAACAGGAGAAAACAGACACAACAAAGATGGCAGAGAACCCCTACAAGCTTGAATGGACAACACAATAATGGTGACCTACACCAAGACACTAAACAGTCTAAGCTCAAGAGGTGGAGAGAGAGAGAAACACTCAATCAGAGGTGTATATAAGCCCCGCCCACTGATCAGCTGATCTCTCTCAGGTGGTGTTGCTCCAGGCATACCAGACCTGAGAGAGATAGCTCCACCCTCTCCCCGACAGAGGGTCGTCACCGTCACGGGACGCAACACCTCCTCCCATAAAAACATGCAGAACTTTTAAAATGTCAATACCACTGTGATGAGCACAGTGACCTTGACCTTGACCTTGACCTTGACCTTGACTCGCCTGTCCTCGTCCCCGTCTGACTCACCTCTCCTCTCCTTTCCCACAGCTCCGTAAACTCATCTAGGCTCCCGGGTTTTAAGCCGCCCGGTGACCAGAATCCGGCGGCGAGCGCGGCGTCCGGCTCTCACGCGGCCCGATACCCGCCTCACCGCCCCCCCCCCCAACCCCCCCGGGACTTCACCGGCCCGGTGGAGGAGGGTTGTGCGAAGCTCTCGTTTCAGAAGGGCGTGTCAAATGGTCCCTTACAGGCAACTGTTTTGTCTCCTAACTGGGTCACCGGATAACCCCCTCTCTCTCTCTCTCTCTCTCTCTCTCTCTCTTCCAGGGGCCTCCCCCCCCCCCCCCTCCCCTCCATAGTCCTTGGAGTCGAGGATTTAGGGAGTCAGGGCCGAGTGCACACGCAAACTGGAAGCCGGGAGGGAGCGGCGCCCGTGTGACTGCAGCGCATCACGCTCAGATTATTGAACACATTTCAGGGAGAGGGGGGGGGGGGGGGGGGGGTGAAGGTGAGGGATGAAAGCCGGCAAGGACTGTACACACTGCACATCGATGTAGATTAGTACAGAGCACACACACACACACGCTGTAGATCACCATATTGGCTCTTTGCAACCACAAGTACATCCCGATGCTGAATGAGTGGGGCGCAATTCACTTTGATGAGCTGAGGACACGCTGTGAATGGGATGAAGTGGTTTATCCTTTAACAATCGTTAGTTAGCCACGCCCCTAAAGGACACCCCGCTTTGTCTAGTGTCCTCTAAATGGGACGATTACTTACACAATTAATAAGATCCTTTATTAAAGACTCGAAACGAGCGATTGAGACCGTAAACTCATCGTTTACGACTCGTTTACGACACCAGGCGAGGCGCCCCCTGCTGGCCAGTAGAAGGAATGCAAGTTTAAGACAATTTCGTCTTATCGTCTTAATTTTGCATAGCTGGAAATTGATGCGTGGTATGACGGTGCGTCTTTATGCGTTCGGTGTGTTTGTGTGTGTGTGTGGACCCGACAGTGTGTGAGAAGGGTGTGTGTTGCTCTTGGCTTCTAGCACCTGTGAATAATGCCAGAGTTTGAGCTCCACTGTGTGTTCAATATTATTTGACACACAAAGGATAACATTGTAAGACTAGAATGGGCACTCGGTAGAGCGCATACCTTCGCATATCACAAGATTGAATTATGAACAATTTGGCACTAGTTTCACGCAAATCGGATGCCAATTCACCGAGATATCGCAAATTTAAGTTTTTCACCTTTTCGTGACCTTGACCTTTGACCCAATCACTCCCAAAAACTAATCGATTGTTCCTTGGGTCATGACCAATCACCCCACCAAGTTTCATAAGAATCGGCTCAGTTTTGTCTAATTTAGACGAATAACGGACAAACGGACATATTCACAAATAAATACACGCCGGCCAAAACATTACCTTCTGCATTTTCAATGCGAAGGTAAAAATAAGAATAGAAATGTCAATCATAAGTTAGCCACGCCCTTATGAACACCCTGTTTTGTTAATTGTACTTTAAAATGGGATTATTAATAAATCATGCTTTATTAAAGACTCAAAGCGGGTGATTGAGACCATAAACTCATGTTTACGACTTTGCTTGTTTTTGCCACCAGGCGAGGCGCCCCCTGCTGGCCATTAGATAGAATGTAACTTTGAAGACAATCCTGCGTTGTCTTAATTTTTAAGACCTAGAAGTCGCTGCGTGGTATGACGGTGCATCTTTCTGCGTGCGGTGCGTGCGTGTAAATAAATAAATGCAGAGTTTGAGCTCCACTGTGTGTGTTTCACATTATTTGACACGCAAAGGATGAACTGGTAAGGAAAATCAAATAGAAATGTCAATCATAAGTTAGCCACGGCCTAAAGTACACCCTGCTTTGTTAATTGTACTTAAAATGGGATTATTAATAAATCATGCTTTATTAAAGACTCAAAACTAGTGATGGCTTTTGCAATCCGGCGAGGCGCCCCCTGGTGGCCATCAGAAAGAATGCGAGTTAAAGAAAATTCCGTCTTAATAATCCAGACCTAGAAGTGGTATGACGGTGCATCTTTCTGCGTGCGGTGTGTGTGTGTGTGTGTGTGTGTGTGTGTGGACCCGACAGTGTGTGAGGAGGGTGTGTGTAGCTCTTGACTTTCAGCACCTGTGAATAAATCCACAGTGTGAGCTCCACTGTGTGTTCCACATTATTTGCCTCGGCCGTAAAAGGCAACAAAAGGATCGTCGCCTGATGGCAGACGAACGAGTCGCTCCCCGATATCAGAGTTATTGTTCACGTCGGGCGCTCTGAAAGGGGAGGCACGCTCTCCTCTGGACAGCTCATTAAGATAACACACACACAAACACACACACACACACACACACACACACACACACACACACACGCAGTCATCCTGTGTGTGTTGAAGCGGGCTCGTTTCAGCTCCTTTGTCTTTGAACCTCGGCCTTCGTGAGTAAATTGGCGCCAGATGGCAAAACAAAGATGTCCCCAGCTCGCCGCCCACGTCGCCCACGCCGTCCACGCCGTCCACGCCGCCCACCTGGACCCACCAGGTGCCCCGACCATGAGGAGGCGTGGCCTCGCCGCCGGAGTACGGGCGCAAGACCACTTCTCTTTGGCTCCGCCCCTTGAGCTGCAGCTGAAGGGTTTCTGCCTCGTTTCCATCGCACGGCTCGACTGGCAGCCTTCTTCTTCTTCTTCTTCTTCTTCTTCTTCTTCTTCTTCTTCTTCTTCTTCTTCTTCTTCTTCTTCATCTTCTTCTTCTATCCCTCCCACCTTCTCCTTCTCCTTCCTCTCCCACCTTCATATCACCTTCTTCTTCTTCTTCTTCTATCCATCCCAGCTTCTCCTTCTCTCTCTCTCACCTTCTCCTTCTTCCTCTCCCACCTTCATTCCACCTTCTTCTTCATCACCATTTTCTTCTACTTATATCTCTCCACCTTCCCTTTCTTCTATCTCTCACATCATCTTTTTCTTCTTCTCCCATGTTCTCCTTCTTCTACCTTCATCCTCTTCTTCTTCTATCCCTCCCACCTTCTCCTTCCTCTCCCACCTTCATATCACCTTCTTCTTCTTCTTCTTCTTCTTCTTCTTCTTCTTCTTCTTCTTCTTCTTCTATCTATCCCAGCTTCTCCTTCTCTCTCTCTCTCTCTCACCTTCTCCTTCTTCCTCTCCCACCTTCATTCCACCTTCTTCTTCATCACCATTTTCTTCTACTTATATCTCTCCACCTTCCCTTTCTTCTATCTCTCACATCATCTTCTTCTTCTTCTTCTTCTTCTTCTTCTTCTTCTTCTTCTTCTTCTTCAACGTGGTTCCCAGTGAGTCCAGTTGAGTAGAGCAATGCAGCACAAGCCTCACCAGTGTGTGTGTGTGTGTGTGTGTGTCTGCGTGTGTGTGTGTGTGTGTGTGTGGTGACTGACCCCGCTCCCGGCCTGCACAGATCTCTCTGAAACATTCATGAGCGAGGCATTAGAGAGTGAAAGTCCCCCCCCCCCCCGTCACCTCTCAGCTTATTAAAATCTCATGGTATTAACTTTAGCGTTAAAAAAAAAAGAGGCTAAATAATTAAATCAGACTATAGACGGAGTCAAATGAATAACTCTAATGACATTAACGCTTGAGGGAGGACCGCTCTGGACTGTGGGGTGTGTGTGTGTGTGTGTGTGTGTGTGTGTGTGTGTGTGTGTGTGTGGGTCACCGAGGTCGGGCAGGTTTTGCTAATAGCTAAATTAATTCTAGGCTCACAGGAAGTAAAATATCACGTTGAATTATGAAAAAGCAAAAGACGAGCGATGAGAAAAAAGTTATTTTTAAAGTAACGTGAAATATAATAATATATGATCTACAGGTGAATATCGGTGTCTCTACGTCGGGTTCAGACACATGTTGATGGGTTTCCAGAACTTTAAATTTCCATTCCCAAATATTTTGTGAAATTTCCTTGTATACACAAGTATATAACCTTAAATAACACAAATTAATAAGAGACTATAGTTTGATTAAAAATAATAAATATGTATATAAATATTCTTTTAAATGAACATGTGAATATAACAACATTTTCCCAAAACTTTTCTGATTAAATTTTTTCCAGGACTTTTCCAGGTTTTGAAATAATAATAATTATTTTTAATTCCAGGACTTTTCCAGGTTTTTAAATAATAATAATTATTTTTAATTCCAGGACTTTTCCAGGTTTTGAAATAATAATAATTATTTTTAATTCCAGGACTTTTTCAGGTTTTAAAATAATAATAATAATCTAAATTCCAGGACTTTTCCAGATTTTGAAATAATAACAAATATTTTAAATTCCAGGACTTTTCCAGGTTTTAAAATAATAATAATAATCTAAATTCCAGGACTTTTCCAGGTTTTTAAATAATAATAATTATTTTTAATTCCAGGACTTTTCCAGGTTTTGAAATAATAATAATTATTTTTAATTCCAGGACTTTTCCAGATTTTGAAATAATAATAATTATCTTAAATTCCAGGACTTTTCCAGATTTTGAAATAATAACAATTAGTTTAAATTCCAGGACTTTTCCACGTTTTGAAATAATAATAATAATCTTAAATTCCAGGACTTTTTCAGGTTTTAAAATAATAATAATAATCTAAATTACAGGACTTTTCCAGATTTTGAAATAATAACAATTATCTTAAATTCCAGGACTTTTCCAGATTTTGAAATAATAACAATTACTTTAAATTCCAGGACTTTTCCACGTTTTGAAATAATAATAATAATCTTAAATTCCAGGACTTTTTCAGGTTTTAAAATAATAATAATAATCTAAATTACAGGACTTTTCCAGATTTTGAAATAATAACAAATATTTTAAATTCCAGGACTTTTCCAGGTTTTAAAATAATAATAATAATCTAAATTCCAGGACTTTTCCAGATTTTGAAATAATAACAATTACTTTAAATTCCAGGACTCTTCCAGCTTTTCCATGACCGTATGACCCCTGTATCTGACCCCTCCTGGGCGTCGCCTTCTATAAGTGAGTCAGCTCGCCGCCGTCTTTCGCTCTGCCGGATGACTCATCGTAAAAAGTTCCAGAGAAACTTATGACGACATCGTGCGCGGCGCGTTTCCGTCCCGTTGCCGGTGAGCGGGGTCGTTGGCGTGCGGCGCACGCAGCGCTGTTGTCGGCGTTTTTGTGGAACTTGTTACCATTAAATTTATAGACAAGATAAATTAAGAGAGGCTGTAGCTTTAGGGGGGAACCGTTAATGTAAAACAGCTTGTTGGCATCACTAAATTAGTGCACACACACACACACACACACACACACACACACACACACACACACACTAGAAGAGTTGTGTCACTGGGTTGTTGTGTTAAACAGATCCGGGGCCCGGAGCCGGACGCGTTTCTTACGTGTTTCATCAGAATTTCTTCTTCACACTTCAGTAAACTAATTTAACATTCGGGTCCCAACACAAGAACACCTGGACGCCTTTATGGAGACGACGGAACCCTGGAGGGGAGCCTTTCATATATAAATATATATGTAACTTAAATATATATATATATATATATATATATATATATATATATATATATATATATACATGCAACTTAAATATATATAGAAATATGTAACTTAAATATATATGTTACTTAAATATATATATATATAACTTAAATAAATATAGAAATATGTAACTTAAATATATAGATAATATATATATATATATATGTAACTTAAGTATATATACATATATATAAGTAACTTAAATAAATATAGAAATATGTAACTTAAATATATATATATATATATAAGTTACATCTATATACATATTTAAGTTACATATTTATCTATGCATGTTTACATATATATATATATATATGTAAGTGATATATATGTGAAAGTTATTTATATATATATATATATATATATATATATATATATATATATATATATATATATATATATATATATATGAATGCACGTATATATGTAACTTAAATGTTTTGCACAGTACAAAGAACATTATGTGACAAAAAATAAACTAGAATTCTAGATTAAGTGAGATAATGAAGTTACAGCTCAGTCCCGGTGGCTCCGCCCCCTACAGTGTTTACCGCCTCGCACCAACACACTGCTCCAAGGGGCGGAACGCAAACAGGATCATTAAGGAAAGGCAGAGGAACTTTGAGGGGCGGAGCTTCAGCTGTTCCCCGCCCAGCGCCGGCTGAAACACGCAGCGGGAGGCGGAGCTTACCTGTCTTTGACTCGCCTTCTTCCAGCTCCTTGGCCTCTTCAGCTGTGAGGAGACAAGAGGAGCAACTATCAGTGGGAGGAGCCTCTGAACATAAGGGAGGGCGTTTCATCACACACACACACACACACACACACACACACACACACACACACACACACACACACACACACACACACACACACACACACACACACACACACACTCACTTTATCACAAGAATATATATGGTGAGCTGATCCTTCACAGCTGGAAGGACAAGCAGTGGTGAGAGAGACAGACACACACACACACACACACACACACACACACACACACACACACACACACACACACCTTAACCTCCTCTCTTTAGCCTCTTCTCAAAGACAGTAATCATATTAGGCTTTAGCTGCTGGCTCTCTGTCAACAGGGTTAGGGAGGCAACCCGCTGATGGCTGTCACACACACACACACACACACACACACACACACACACACACACACACACACACACACACACACAGAGGAGGCTAAAAATAGGTCTGAGACGGGGTATCCAAGCGACTGATATTAATCATTTGACGCGATTATCACAGCCGTTGGAATGGAGACCCGATATTTAGCGTCTGGAACACCAGAATAATCTGATGATAATCTGATGATTTAACCAAATTGAATGTCGAGACAATACGAGCCACGTTTATATTCTCATGCCACATCATCGACCATAATCCTGTCTGCAGCAAACGCTGCATTTTAGTCTATAGCAAAGTCAAATCATCTTTATCGTAAATTTTCCATCTTCGTAAAGTTGGTTTATCTCTTTTTCTCCAACATAAAGTGAGCAATAATAATAGTAATAAAGTGATAAAGTGCAAACAGTGAACACCAATAACAAAGAACATTTAGACAGCATAAAATGTATAAATTAAGGACTATAAAATAAACTTGAGGTCTGTCAGACGTGGACGTGTGTACATCCACATATTATTACAAGCGGTTTATTTTGCACTGAAAGTCAACAAATTAATATCCTAAAAATTCACAAAAACACCTCAGAAATCCTCGATATGAAGCGCTGCTTCACATCGTTAAAGACTGTGATGTAACACCGGGGGGGGGGGGGGGGGGGGGGGGGGACTCACTGGAGCCAGAAGAAGGCTACTGTTCCTCCTCATCATCCTCATCATCATCCTCGGCCTACACAGAAAGGCGTTTTCTCTGAATCTCCTCAGACGCTGCTGTGACATCACCGTGTATTAAATGTTAAACATAAAAAAATACAAAACAGAACAAACAATGTTGGTAAACCCATCGTTTGTTCTGTTTTTTTTTTTACTTTTATTGAACCAGGTGAGTCCCAATTGAGATTTTAAATCTCTTTTTATAGGGTGACCTGGACAAGACGACCTTTATAAAAAACTTTTTAAAAACTTTTTAAAAACCTTTTTAAAAACTTTAACAAATAAAAAATGTTGACACCTTTTAAATTTAAAGATAAATAATTTAAATAACATTTTTCAAGACATTCTAAAACAATGTTTAAGACATTTTAAAACATTTTTTTAAACATTTAAAAAAACATTTTAAACATTTAATAAACATTTAAAAAGCATTTAAATTCTTTTTTTTAAAAGCACAGGTGAATATATACCTGAGGGTTAACTTCAGTTATATAGAATACAATATTTATATAAATGTCTATTCTTTTAAATCAAACTGCGTGAATGAACATAACATTTCCATGACTTTTCTAGGCCTAAAATAAAAAATAAAAATGTAATCCAATGACTTGTCCAGGTTTTCCGTGAGCGTATAACCCCGTAAATGTTTAAAATGTCGTGCACATCTGGATTCACACAGAATGAGACTTCAAGGAGGCGGGTGATCACATGACCCAGACTCCTCCTCCTCTAAGAAAGGGGCCACACCCCCTTAATACGGTAACACAAAACACATACGGCTATACGGCAAAACTGCTTCTAATAAATATAATAATGAATTATTAATATTTATCATTATAATGTTGCCCATGATGTCACGAGGGGCAAACAATGCCGGTATATTTTTTTTAAATAATTATGATAATTTAATAGCATTTGTATTCATTGTTAATTTTTTGTCTTTTCTATCTGTAAAAAATAGTCAATAAATATTTTTTTTACAAATATAATTTTGAAATAAGTTGTAATTGTTAATATAAAAAAATATTTTTTGTTTTTGTTTTTTTTAATCTAAGAAAAATCTTTACATTTTTATGATAACTGTTCATATTCTGTAAGCTTCAATCAGTACTATTATTTTTGAACAAAAGTTTAATATTATTTCGAAAGTTTAAAAAAGTGCCCCAATTACTTTTTTAAATGCCCCTGGATAAAGTTAGTGGGGCAAAAAAATCCCCCCTAAAAGAATAATGTAAATATGTTGACCGATGGGTTTCCAGGAATTTAAACTTAATTTCCATAACAGAAAATTGTGTGAAATCTCAGTGTTAACATGAAAAAGTGTCGTATTTAAACTAACAAGATAATTCAAAATTATACATTATAACCTTAAATGACTCAAATGAAGGAGGGACAATATTTATATGAAACGAATACATTTATATAAATGTTTATTCTTTTAATCTAAACTATTGTTTAACCTTTAAACTTGCACCGCGAGTATAAAAGAGCGTATATACCGGCTTATATTTTGAGCCTCTTTCTTTTAAAAAAACATATAAATTAGTTCAAAATCAGCGTAAAATGTAAATATATTTATACAACATTTTCATAACTTTTCCAAAACTTTTGGGATTCAATTTAAAGGACTTTTATCAGGCCTGGAAATAATAACCATTTTAAAATTCCAGGACTTCTCCATGTTTTCCATGACCGTCTGGACGCTGCTCACGGAGCCTCCGTTCCCGTGGGAACCAGTATACAGTATATATATATATATGTTCTCTCTTCCATTTCATCTGGTTTCATCTGCTCCAGAAGTTATTTACTCTCTCCCTCTGAGTCGTTGTCACTTCGCCACATTTATTTTTAAACCTCTGCAGACTCCAGGATGACCTTTTATTTAAATGTCTCCTCCACGCCGAGTCCATCTCATTACAGCCAGAGCTGCTGGGCTCTCTCTCTCTCTCCCTCTCTCTCTCTCTCTCTCTTTCTCTCTCTTTCTCTCTCTCTCCTCTCTCTCTCTCATCCCTCTCTTTCTCCCCTCTCTCTCTCTCCTCTCTCTCCCCTAGCCCCTCTCTCTCCCCTCTCTCTCTCCTCTCTCTCCCCCTAGCCTCTCTCTCTCTCCTCTCTCTCTCCTCCCTCTCCTTTCTCCTCTCTCTCCCTCCCATCCTCTCTCTCCCTCTCCCTCTCTCTCTCTCTCACTCTCCCCATTTCTCTCTCCCCCCTCTCCCCCCTCTCTCTCTCCTCAACCCCTCTCCTATCTCTCCTCCCTGCCTCTCTCCCCCTCCATCTTTCTCCCTCTCTCTCTCCCTTATCTCCATTTTTCTCTCTCTCTCCCTCTCCTCTCCCTCTCTCTCCTCCCTCCCTCTCTCCTTCCTCTCTCTCCATTTCCTCGCCATATTTCTTTCTCTCCACAACGCTAATCTCCAGACCGGAGTGACAAAGTTTTTCTTCCTCGCCGACCCGTCCGAGACTCCGCCTCCTGAACTCGCTCTGGAACCTCGCTGTTCCTCGAGCGCCCCGACCCGCTCGTCTTTTTTTTCCTCTCTCTCTCTCTCTCTCTCTGCCGCGTTCTCAGAAGGATGCTCGTCCTCCTCCGGGTGAAGAGTTGAAGGAGGAGTCGTTCTGCATCTTAATGACGGGTTGAAAGGAGGTCCGAGAACGCCGAGAGGCGGAGCTTCCATTATTCATGGAGCTCCGTGAACCGTGCAGAAGTTACAAGGTCTCTCCACGCTCACGTTTCAGAGCGCCGCTCATGGAGGCCCCAAAATAAAGTTTTTATATCCAAAAACATGGATTTTCAAGAGAGTCGTCAACAATGAACTCACATCTCGTGAGCGACGACACACTGGTTGCACATTTATTAACGGTAGATCCCAGAAGCGTTTGACGATTGGATGGAGGAGATGATAACTGTTTCCACGGAGTAAAGCCATATATATAAGCCCCGCCCCATTTAAGCCCCGCCCCTTTAAGCCCCGCCCCCTATAAGGCGCGAATAAAGTGAATCATGCGAAAAGCCACTAATAATCACGCGAGTAAAAGCTTTGGTGTGAACGCAGCACAACCTCCTCTCCCCTTGTCTCCTCTCCCCTCCTCTCACCTCCTCTCACCTCCTCTCCTTTCACCTCCTCTCTTCTCATCTCCTCTCACCTTCTCTCCTGTTCTCTCCCCTTCTCTCCTCTCACCTTCTCTCCTCTCCTCTCTTCACTCCTTCTCTCCTCTCTCTCCTATCCCTCCTCTCCTCCCTCCTCCTCTCTCTCATTTTCTCCTCTCCTTCCTCTCCTCTCTCCCTCTCCTCCTCTCTCCCTCTCCCTCCCTCCTCTCCTCCTTCCTCCTCCTCCTCTCCCTCTCCCCCTCCTCCTTCTCTCCTCCCTCCCTCTTCCCCTCTCCCTCCTCCTCTCCTCTCCCTCTCCTCCTCTCCTCCTCCTCCCCCCCTCTCTCCCTCTCCTCCTCCTCCCCTCCTCCTCTCCTCCTCCTCCTCTCCCTCCCCCCTCCTCTCCCTCCTCTCCCTCCTCCTCTCCCTCCTCCTCCCTCCTCCTCCTCCTCTCCCTCCTCCCTCTCCTCCTCCCTCCCTCCCCCTCTCTCCTCCTCCCCTCCTCCTCCTCCCTCTCCTCTCCCCTCCTCCTCCTCCCTCCCCTCTCCTCTCCTCCTCTCCCTCCTCCTCCCTCTCCCCTCCTCTCCTCCTCTCCTCTCCTCTCCCCTCCTCTCCTCTCCTCCTCTCCTCTCACCTTCTCTCCTGGCCTCCTCGCAGCTCTCTTTGATCTTCCTGCGGCAGACGGCGGCGAGGGCGACGAGCAGCACCAGCAGACACAGGGCGAGGCCGACGGTGACCCACAGCGCCACCGGGGGGAACGCGATGTTCTGACCTGCAGAGGAAGAGGAGGGGAGGAGAGGAAGAGGAGAGGAGAGGAGAGCCTCATTATTCACCTCTGGCAGAGATAAAATAACCCTCCTTCACCATTTGACATGTTTGTTGCTGGTTTTGCATCCAGAAGACAAGAGACGCGATGACATCATCGTCACCGTCGTCATAGCGACGTCACCTCCCCCCCCCCCCCCCCACACCCGTCTGCTGAAGTTATGAAGCGTTCACGCTTTTTAATATTCTCCAAATTGTTAATGTCTATAATATCCTATACAGTACACAACGGGAGGAACACGTCAACATTCTGTAGGTTTCTGGAGGAAAGAGCAACGAAAAAACTACGCAAATGTGCTCGGTACGTATTTTATTCAAATTAAATATTTTACTGAACATATTTTGAGGACAATTTGAGATAAAAATGAGTGAAAAGTGAAAGAAAATGTCAATATTATGTAGTTTTTTGGGGGAAAAGCAACAACGTAAAAAATATATAATATGAAGCTAATATGCTCAGTATGTATTTTATTTATTTAAATAAATATTTTACTGAACTTTATTTGAGGACAAATAAGTGAAAAGGGAAGAAAATGTCAATATTATAATATAAACAAATTTAATCATGCAAATGTGCTCAGTACATATTTTATTTAAATTAAATAAATAAATATTTTACTAAACTTAATTTGAGGACAATTAGAGTTAAAAATGAGTGGAACAGGAAGAAAATGTCAATATTCTATAGTTGTTTTATGGAATAATAGCAAAATGTCATCACGCGAATATACTCATATAGATTCATATTTTACTCAAATGAAATAAAAACATTTCCTCCGCTGTCTTCCAGCCCCACACTGAATTTACTTTGAGAAAAATTAGAAATGGAATGAGTGGCAGCGTGTTGGCGAACTGCACGCCGACGAAGAGGAGGAAGAGGAACCGGCCGGCGAGACAAAGAAAGATATCAGAAACACAGATTTCCCCGGAGTGATGGGAGCGAACAGAGGGAGAAGAAAAGGAAACAGCATGGCCGCCGCCGGAGAGCTGCGAGGCTGGCGGCGGCACAAACAGCCCCCCCCCCCCAGGACGCCTGTTTGTGCTCTGGGCAGATAGTCATGATTTTTTTAAAGACTGAAAAATGACTGGCAGTGGAAAGAGGAAACGATGGAGCCTCTGTGAGGACCGCTCCTCCTTCTGGAGGGGATCGATCCTCACGTGAAAATCCATCTGGTGCCGAGCAGCACGGGAACCCCGACGCAGGATGGAGGGAACAGGTCAGAGATGGGAGGAGGAGGAGGAGGAAGATGGACTGTCTCCAATGGTGGGGAAGAGTTAGAGCCCCTCGACCCCAAAATTTGCTTCGTTCGCAAGAAATCGGAAAAATTCAGACGTTTGTGGGACGTCCTCAACGAGTATGAAGCAGAACTATTGTTGAGTTCTTCACGGTGGATGAAGGAGATGATAACTGTTTCCACGGAGTAAAGCCAGGAGATAAGCCCCGCCCCTCTAAGCCCCGCCCCCTCCAAGCGAACGAAGCGAATGAGTCACAAATCGTCCTTTTATGCAGTTCTCTGGTTCCCTGGATATAGTCCGTGTTGTTTATCATTTTATATTTGTGTTTTACCATTTTATTTGTTTTGCCTTGATTCTCCGTGGAGCACTTTCCAAACTGTGTTTTTAAAGCTGTATGAATAAATAAATATTTAGTTGTGTGCTGTTGTTTTTGGATGGCGATACCAATCTGTCCACCAGGGGGCGCCGTTCAGCCTATTTAAAGGCCTTTATGACCCTGCGATTGTGTCTCTTGTGTTATTATAGACTGAATGCAGCAACACTACAGAGAAAAATATATTTTTTTTATATGAACGGTCAGAAACAATGGACACCCAGGCCCCGCCCCCCTCATACCTGCCCCTCCCCTTGGGGTTACGTTTTTAATCTCAATCAGGCTTTTCTTGGTTAATTAATAATAAATTAATATTATAACTATTTGGCTAAAGAGCAGAATGAAGAATAAAAGTCTCCAATATGAGAAACGATCGACGCTCAGATCATAAAGAACATTCAGAGAAACTGTCGACACGCGAGGCGCCGGGCAGAAAACCTGGAAATCAAACGCAGAATAAACAAGAGAGAAGGATGACATGTGGAAAGTCCAAATCTCTCTCTCCTCCCTCTTTCTCCCTATTTATCTCCCCCTCCATCCCTCTCTTTCCCACTCACTCCTTCTATCTCTCCCTCTCCTTCTTTCTCCCTATTTCTCTCCCCCTCTCCTCCCCTCTACCTATCTCTCTCTCCCTTTCCTTCTCCCTCTCCTCTCTCCCTCTTTCTCCTTCTCCCCATTTCTCTCCCCCTCCCCCCCTCTACCTATCTCTCTCCCTCTCCTCTCTCTGCCCCTCTCTCTCTGCCCCTCTCTCCATCCTCACACCTCTCCGTTACACTCCTCCTCCCTCAAGGCGAGGCTGATAAAGACGGATGCCGTATCGTCGCCATGGCGCCGGCGGCCCGGAGGCGGGATCAGATTTTTCTTTTCCTCTTTGTTGATGATGTGATTTTGTTTTTCTTCAGAACAGATTTGTCTCTAATGGCTCTGTTTACCTTTCCTCTCTTTCCTCTCGTTCCTCTCTTTCCTCTCTTTCCCCAATTCACCCTCCGAGGGAGGGGGGGGGGGGGGGGAGAGGGAGGGGAGGGGGGGGATGGAATGCTGCGGGCCGCGCTGTCACCTTACCCAGAGAGGCTAAACTTCACCACACACACACACACACACACACACACACACACACATACGTAGACACATGCACACACACTCAATCCCTCAATCACTCACTTACTCACTCACACACACGTACACTCACACACATACCTACGTAGACACATGCACACACACACACACTCAATCACTCACACAAACATACACTTGCACACACACACACGCACACGCACACACACTCAATCCCTCAATCACTCACTTACTCACACACACGTACAGTCACACACATACACTTGCACACACATGTACACTCTCACACACACACACACACATACACACACGTACACATACACACACACATACGTAGACACATACACATACACACACACACAGGTACACTTGCACACACACATACACTTACACACACATACACTTACACAAACATACTCGTACACATGAACACTTACACACACTTACACAAACACACACACATACACACACAGCTACACTTAGATATTTGAATGTATGTACAAATATTTAAAAAAAGTTAAGCGGAAATGATAACCGTTTCCACGGAGCGAAGCCCCGCCCCCTTTAAGCCCCGCCCCCTCTCCGACGCAAATAAACCACCAAGTGGAGCGAATCGAGCGTCGTCGGTGCTGCTTGAATTTTTTTAATTTTATATCCCTCTTCAATTATTCTAAAAAATAAACTACGGATTAATGGATTATAAAAATAATCATCGGTTGCAGCTCCACAACAAAGGAGTGAAAGGTTTGTCAACAACAACAAACACAATCATTAAAACCAACTGAAATGTCTCACACACACACACACACACACACAAACACGCACACACACACACATAACATGACTACAATTGTAATTCATAAAAAAATGTCGACATTCAAACCGGCTCATATGAGATTCTGGTGTTGTCGTTTCCCCGTCGTCATGTGACACGCCTCATCCACTCTTCACAGGAACATCACATCGATTCAGTCGGGACAAAGAGGTCGGCAGAGGTCACGCACACACACCTCACCTCACACACAACGACACGCAATCACAGGATCACCTTCACCACGTCGTCATAATAAAGAAGGCAAACGCAATATAGGATCTACTTGAAACACAATTTACAGAAGTCCACATTCTATTGAAACCCTGTTTGTGAGTCAACACAACGGCCCTTAGAGGGGCTGTAAACGGGCTGTTGTGTTGTTGTTGTTGTTGTTGTTGTTGAGCGCCATCAAACCCAAAGTGGAAACACACCAGGTCAAAGGGCAAAGCGTCCCCTAAGAAATGTAATGTTGGCCCTGATGTCAGGAGGAGGAGGGGCCAACCGGCCCCATAACATCCTCTAATGATGAGGAGGATTTAATAGTGTGTTTGTGTTCTTTGTTGTGTGTGTCTTATCTGTGTTGCCTGTACTAGGTATGTATACACACAAAAAACAATAAATATAATTTTGAATTATAAAAATACTAATAAATTAATAAGAATTGTTAATAGTTGTTTAAAAAATGTAATAACAATAAATAATATAATTGTCTGATTTATGTCAAAAAAATCAAAGAAAAGACTTCGAACCAGTCGAATATTGCCTAATAGTCTTATTATTGCCTAATACTCTAATTATTGTCATTTGTATGACAATTGTTCATATACTGTAAGCCTGAATAAATATATTTATTATATTTGAACAAAGGTTAAATGTGTTTTGCATACAATTTCTGTTTAAATGATCCTGGATTGGTGGGGATAACATAAATACATATCAATATAAATATAAATATATATATATATATATATAAACATAAACATATACAAATATATAGATATATGTATATACAAATACATATACATAAATACATTTATATATATAAATATATACATATCAATAGAAATGTATATATATCAATATACACATATATATATAAATATACATAAACATAAATATATATATATATATAAAAATACAAATATATATATATACACATGTATATATATACATATATAAATATCTATACAAATATATATATATATATATATATATATATATATATATATATATATAAATGATACCTCACAAAAAGGGTACAACTGGTAGCTACAACAGCAGCTTCCTTTATTACGGGTTGTATATCGACCCCACCTGGAGCTGCTTATAGGTGGTGCTTCGCCGGAGGTCTTTTTTTGTGTATCATCGGAGGCCACGCTACCCTCCTCTGGTAAAAATAGACATTTAATGGGGGCAGTATGATAAAACCCCGGCTCCATACGGAGCCTGGAACAGGGGGGCACATCACCGCTGAGGAAATGAGCGTCCCAGAGTCTCTGGAAGGTCCTATAAGGGGGACTCGCCAGGGGCCGGCCGGGGTATTGTCTGCAGCTTCAGTGAATGTGAGAGCCGACGTCTTGCAGGCAATTTTATTTTTTTTACAAGCCCGAGTGTTTTCACCGGCGGTGGAATAAAGTGCTCCTAAGACTCCCCCTCGCTTGTCATCTCGGGTTCTGGGAACGTGAAGACGACAGAGATCAAAGCCGCTTTTTTTCCCTTCTCTCCTTTCCGACTGTCAGCCCAGTTTTTTTTACCTGCCTGGGAGGAGGAGGAGGAGGTGGAGGAGGAGAAGGAGGAGGAACACCCCCACCTCCTAAGCTGTGACCAAAAGGAGAATAATGTCCCTTGACAGAAGGATGGCTGCAGGCTTTAACAAAAAAAAAAAATAGAAGAAGAAGAGCCTCAAGGCTCATTGTAGACAAGCTGCAGGGACGAGGAAGAGGAGGGAGGAGAGAGGAAGGAGTCAATTAGGTTTGTCTTTCGTCGTCGGGACGGACGAGCTGACCTTATTCTGCCTGGTTGTGGAGGGAGGGATGGGGGGGGGGGGGTATTTGGGGATAGCCCAGAGGAGGCATGACTCTGGATATGGACTTTTATATATGTATGTATGTATATAAAGTATATGTATAGAAGAAGAAGAAGAAGAAGAAGAAGAAGAAGAAGAAGAAGAAGATTGCACTATAAGAAGAAGAAGATGGAGAACAAGAAGGAGGAGAATAAGATAATTGCATGATGAGGGAGATGAAGAAGATAGAGATGAAGAAGAACAAGAACAAGATAGAGAAGGAAATGAAGATGATGAAGAAAAAGGGGTGAGAAGAAGAAGAACATCTGTAACACTAATGTGTGTCATTAATAATTCATGTATTTTTCACAGACCAGAACAAACTAAACGAGTAGCAGTGAATCCTTAAAGTGACAGGAAGCAGTTTGTGTTTTCACAAAAGAATCAACTAGGAGACCAATGAGAGCCAGAGTGGGAGGAGCTAACTCAGGGAGGAGCTAACTCAGGGAGGAGCTAACTCAGGGAGGAGCTAACTCAAGGAGGAGCTAACTCAGGGAGGAGCTAACTCAAGGAGGAGCTAACTCAAGGAGGAGCTAACTCAGGGAGGAGCTAACTCAAGGAGGAGCTAACTCAAGGAGGAGCTAACTCAAGGAGGAGCTAACTCAGGGAGGAGCTAACTCAAGGAGGAGCTAACTCAAGGAGGAGCTAACTCAGGGAGGAGCTAACTCAAGGAGGAGCTAACTCAAGGAGGAGCTAACTCAAGGAGGAGCTAACTCAAGGAGGAGCTAACTCAGGGAGGCGCTAACTCAAGGAGGAGCTAACTCAGGGAGGAGCTAACTCAGGTGTATTTAAAGCACTGATCTCAAGTCTGTGCCGGGAATTTATTTATATATATATATACACATAGACACATATATAAACATATAATCACACATATATATATATATATATATATATATATATATATATATATATATATACTCTCTTACAACGAGTCACATGGTAAAGACGCTTCCGTACGGCTGAGGGAAGAGGACGAGAAATAAAACAAAATACCAGCCAACGAGGTGATTAATGCACACACACACTCACACACACACACACAGACACACACATACACACACAACTTTGGTGATCTAAAACTTCTGCACTGAAGTACAATTACACTCACACACGTACACTTACACACACGTGCACTTGCACACACACACACGTGCACTTACACACACATACACTTAAACACACTTTCACACGTACACTTGTACAATTGCATTTGCACACTTACAAACACACACACGTACACTCATACACGTACACTCATACACCTACACACACACACACACACACACACACACACACACACACACACCTACACCTACACACACACACACACACACACACACACACACACACACACACCCCGTGTGGCCTCTTCCTGGGAGGACCTCTCCTCCCTTATTGGAGGCACAGCTTGGCAAACTGAGACGGATGGCGACAGGTATTCGGTCCCGTCAGCATCTCTTTGCTCTTCTTCTCATTCTCCTTCTCTCCTTCTCCTCCTCTTTTTTCCGCATTTCAATAAAAGTGCCTTTCCGGCGCGATGCTACCTCTCTGTCTCATTGGCATGCGGGGCGGCGACGCACTCGTCTCCGGGACGACCCGGCGCCCCATTTACTTCACGCCATTTGTCTGACATTACGGCCCTTCCCCCGACGCCGGCGGCGCGGCAACACGAGTGTGTGGTGTGTGTGTGTGTGTGTGTGTGTGTGTGTGATGGGCGACGCATTAAAACACGGAGTAATGGCGCCGCGTTTACAGGAGGAGCGCTTCTAACAGCCCTCGCTTTTTTTACTCAGCGGGAGAACCATAAAGAGCCATCTGGTGGGGGGGGGGGGGGTAAGGAGGATGAGTTAGTGAGTCAGTAAAGGTGGGAGAGGTGGAGGAAGGAGGAGAAGAAGAGGCTGTGAAGGTGAGAGCGATGGAGGAGGAAGAAGGAGGAGGAGAAGAAGAGGCTGTGAAGGTGAGAGGGAGAGAGGAGGAAGAAGGAGGAGGAGAAGAAGAGGCTGTGAAGGTGAGAGGGAGAGAGGAGGAAGAAGGAGGAGGAGAAGAAGAGGCTGTGAAGGTGAGAGGGATAGAGGAGGAAGAAGGAGGAGGAGAAGAAGAAGGAGGAGAAGAAGAGGCTGTGAAGGTGAGAGAGATGTAAGAAGGAGGAGAAGAAGAAAAATAGTCTGTGAAGGTGGGAGGGATGTAAGAAGAAGAAGAAGAAGAAGAAGAAGAAGAAGAAGAAGAAGAAGAAGAAGAAGAAGAAGAAGAAGAAGAAGAAGAAGAAGAAGAAGAAGAAGAGGTGGGCAGCTTGAAGCTTGAAAGTTTATTAATCAGAACTACAGGTCAGAAATTGTTTCTATATCAGTCCGTCCTGAATTTTAATTTCATTGGCTTGAGATCAAAAGAGAATAGTATATATACGTATATACACATATACATATATACGTATACCATCATTATATTCAGAATATACTGTGATGTGAACGTCAGGTGAGGAAAGTGTCGACGATGTGGAATAAAGTTTCTTCCTCAGGATGAGAACAGGATCTAGAACTGATCAATAATTGTATTAATTTACTACACACAGTATGTTCTACTTATGTCGGTCTTTTCTTTATTTGTATTAAAAAACATTTTTTTTCTATTTATTTAATCTTTTTTTTTTGTCGTTGGCAATATTTTGTCGTAAAGAAAATAAAAAATTAAAACCGGTCTTCTCCACCTCATCCGCCTCTTACCCACCGACTCTCTCTCTTTTCTCTCTCTCCTCTCCCCACTGGGGCCTCAATTAAAAGCTCCTCTGATGTCTCGGAGCTGACAGAGACTCCATCACCTCCACCCGGCGCTCTCCGCTCAGAGCGGCGTTCGGATGTCTTCGGAGGCGGAGAGTGGGCTATCGATTTTCCTCGAGCTTGTTTTTTTCTTCTTCTCCTTCGGTCTTTCCGGTTGCTCCATTTCTTCACTTGGGGGAAGGAGGGGGGGGGGGGGTAACCTGGGTAGAATACTCGCTTTACAACACAGTGCTGCGTCTACATTTTTAATTAGCCTGCCTGCGATGGCGAGGAGGCGTCGGAGGGAACCGCCGCTGGCCGGCCGCCCGCGTGGCGAGGCGATGGCGCCGAGCGGACCAGCGCCGAGTGACGGGGACGGATTAAAGAGCCATTTAAAAACAACGTGTACGTATCGATCCTGCCGGAGCAGAAGAGGAAGACAACGTCGTTCTTCATCTGCAGCGGAGGTCTTCTTCAGGCGGGGGGGGGGGCTACGTGTCGAGCCATCGAACCTCCTTGAAACTCTTGTTTTGGTCTCCTCCACCTATAATTGGCTGATATCACCAGACGGGACATTTAAAACAGCGGCGGGACACGAGGATGAGGAGGGAAAGAAACACGAGTTCAGCTTTATAGTTGTTGAGGGAACATCTAACGCCGAGAGATGAAGACGGAGGAGGAGAAGGAGGAGAAGAAGAAGAAGAAGAAGGAGGAGAAGAAGAAGAAAAGGAGGAGGACGAGAAGAAGGAGAGTCTGTGAAGGTGGGAGGGATGTAAGAAGAAGGAGAAGAAGCAAAAGAAGAAGGGGGAGAATAAGATAATTGCACTATAAGAAGAAGATGGAGAACAAGAAAAAGAAGATAAAGAACAATAATATCACATACTCTTCTACTTTTCCTTCTTCTCCTCTCCCTTATTCTTTTTCTTCCATCTCTCCCATCTTCATATACTCTTCTACTTTTCATCCTCCTCATTCTCCTCCTCCTTCTTCTTCCTCCATCTCTCCCACCTTCACTTACTCTACTTCTCCTCCTCTTGCTCCTTCTTCTTCTTCTTCTTCTACTCGTTCTTCTCCTTTTTCTTCTTGCATACCTCCCACCTTCACAGCCTATTTTTCTTCTCCTCCTCCTCCTCAATTGTTCTGTCCTCTCCATACGGATGTATTCTTATACTTATACACGTGTTTTCTGTTTTTTTTCTCACTTTTACTGAACAATATTTCCCTCTATTACACTCCAACACCCCGTCTCCTCCTCGGGGAACGTCAACGCGTCGCCACGGCGACTGTTGAGCTGAAGGATCATTTTTCTACGACCCCTTTAGTGGGAGCGGTCCAGCTTTACAGGGCCATCCAGATCCTGTACGTTGTTATTTTCTCACACGCCGCTCGCGGAGAAACGACTTTAAAATCGATATAAAGCTCGCGGCGAGGAGCCGGCGGCGCTCGCCACACGCGGAGAACGCTCCCACCGAGACGCGGAGGACGAAGAGTAAATAACATGCGGCCCCCTCTCCGACGCGGTCGATGAGTCACGCCGACCTCTTGCTGGAACGGCGCCCGCGTTGCATCAGCATCGTGCAAAGAGGGTACGACGTCTCACCTCGCCGCACGAACTTCAACACGCCGCCGGACCGTCGGTTACAGGAACGCCACGCGGCGCCGGCTTCAGGAACGGGGCGCGGTCACACCGGAGGCGTGATGGGAATATTCCCAACGCTTTACTCTCTTGACCATTTGTGGCTTTTCGCTTCATTTGCGCCTGAGGGGGCGGGGCTTATCTCTGTGGCGGTACTCCGTGGAAACAGTTATCATGTCCTTCATTCACCGTGAAGAACTCACCACTAGTTCTGCTTCATACTGGTTGAGGATGTCCCACAAACGTGTGAACATCTAACGCTGAGAGATGGAAGAAGAAGAAGGAGAAGAAGAAGGAGGAGGAGGAGGAGAAGAAGAGTCTGTGAAGGTGGGGGAGATGTAAGAAGAAGAAGAGGAACAAGAACAAGAAGAGTCTGTGAAGGTATGAGAGATGTAAGAAGAAGAAGAAGAAGAAGAACAAGAACAAGAAGAAGAAGAAGAAGAAGAAGAAGAAGAAGAAGAAGAAGAAGAAGAAGAAGAAGAAGAAGGAGATGAAGGAGATGAAGGAGATTAAGAAGATGAAGAAGAGTATGAGGATGATGAGAAAAAGAAGATGATGATGAAAAGAAGAAGGAGATGAAGAGTATGAGGATGATGAAGAAGGAGATGAAGAAGAAGAGTATGAGGATGAGTTATCAAGATATAATTACCACTTGTCATTTTTACTAAATACCTAAATTTTGGTAAATGTTGTAATAAAAAAAAGAAAAATATCTTTAATTAAATCTTAAGTAAAAAGTAAAGTAAAAATCACCAGGTTATGGTTTACATGTTTTACTAGCATCATTTGCAAAGCGTCTTCATCATTTCAAGTGTTAATTGTAAAAAAATATATATATATTTCATTTATTTCTCAATCTAGTTATAAAAATCCCCAAAAAAATCACTTGCAATTTGTTATAAATGTTTTACAGTCGTCGTTGATGACGTCTGATTTAAAAGATCAATGTTTATTGAGGCCATCAGCTCAAAATCCACAAACAGTTGCTGCCGACGCCGTATCGTCCAAATCCACAAATGGCGGATATGAGATTAATACCCCCCCCCCCCCCCCCTTCCCGGCGTGCTGCTCCCTCTGCGGCGCTACGAGAAGAATATAAATATATAGCGGCGGATCCTCTCCTCTGTTTTAAAGTCGTTTCTCCGCCTCGGGGCTCTCGTTATGAAAACAGCGTTTCTCGTGTTCCTCCCGCTGCCGTCGTCGTCGGTTACCGGAGAGACGGACGGAGATCCTCAAAGCGCTCGAGCCGGAGAAGGTCAGCTCGTCCCCGTCGGCCATTCCTCTCAAGAACAAACATCTCCGCTATAATTGCGTTACAGTTTGCTCAGTTTAAAATGCAAATAAATTAAAAACAAAAGACTGTCGAAGCTAGAAAGCTATTGGCGAAACATCCCGAACGGCGGCGTTTTTTTTAAATATTTGCTTTGCTGCTTTTCCTGGCGAGAGCAATCCGAGTGCTCTGATTGGTCAGGTGACCTCCAGGTGCTACGCCCCGACCAATGGGCTGTCGGCACAGCGCCTAACCTCCACCAATCAGCCAAGAAATGCAGATTATTAATAATTAATAACGTCCCCATAAACTCGGGGGGATATGGCATTTTACACACCCCCTCCTCAACTAATTAATTATAATCTGCTTTTAACTTTATGTATGTTTCTGTTTTGTTTCTTGTGGTTATTTCATCTCTTATTTATATATATATATATATATATATATATATATATATATATATATATATATATATATATAACATTTTACCCATGTAAAGTGCCGTCGAGTAGCTTTTAAAGCGCTATGCAAATATAATGTATTGTTATTATTATTATTATTATTATTATTATTATTATTATTATCCGAGGACGGGGCTCTCTAATTAGTGCCCATGTAGCTGGAGGGAAATGACTCGACTCAGTTTCATATTTACATTTTGTTGTATTATCATGTTAAATAAATGACTGTAATCCAGAAGCAGCACTTAGATCTTTTATAATGTATAATGTTGTTTATTTAAAAAAGGAGAATTTTTTATGAAAATGCTGAAACCATCACGTTCACGTTGGCTCAGCTGCATCGATTCAGACATTAACATATAGTCATTTATCGAGTTTAAAATCATAAAAAAAGGTTTATTCATCTCCATTTTAATGGCGTGTGATGGAAGCTCTTGAACAATACCTTTATAAACCTAAAACCACAACTCAAACCCATAAAAATATGATTATCTGCTGCAGAAATGACGTGAAGATATAACACGAGTGGCACATTTACATTATTTTTTTTATCGCGGTCGTTTTACAGAAGCGAGGCGCTCCCGGGCGCCGCGGCGCCGGCTCTTTAGGACGATTCATGGCGCCGACGCCCCCGAGCCGCCGCGGCTTCTCACGCCTTATTGCTTAAATATACTTTGTCTCCTTCTGGCACTTTTCAAAATATGATAACATAAAAAAATGACTTTGTACATCTTTAAACCAAATGTCCATGACCAAACTGAAATCTCAGTAAAAACAACAATTTAGAACATTTTGTGTATCGAGAGCGTACGCCGGCTTATATTTTGAGCATCTTTCTTTAAAAAACACATTAATTATTTCAAACTCGGTGTGATCATGACACATTTCCATGACTTTTCCCAAACTTTTATGATTTAAGTTTTTTTCCATGACTTTTCCAGGCCTGGAAATGACCTTTTTAAAATTCCATGACTTTTCCAGGTTTTCCATGACCGTAGGAACTCTGTAAACATCGACGGCGAGGTTTGAGTCGGTCGAGGGAAACGAGGAGAGAGAGGCAGAAAGGAGACGATTAAACCCGACGGAGATCAAGCTTTAAGCATCTTGTGAAACTCAAAGTGTCAACAAATAAATAAATAATACTGGCTGCCGGCCACGAAGAGATGAATACAGAGCAGAGTGGAGGGAGAGAGAGGGAGGGGGGGGAGAGAGAGGGAGGGAGAGAGAGGGAGGGAGAAAGTGGGAGAGAGAGGGAGGGAGAGAGAGGGAGAAGGAGGGGGAGAGAGAGGGAGGGAGAGAGAGACAGGGAGAAAGTGGGAGAGAGAGAGGGAGAAAAGGGGAGAGAGTCAGGGAGAGGGAGAAAGATGGAGAGGGAGAGAGAAAGACATAGAGAGAGAGGGAGAGAGAGGGAGCAAAAAGAAGAGCGAGAAAGAGGGAGAGAGAGGGGGAGAGAGAAATAGGGAGAGAGAGGGAGAAAGATGGAGAGAGAGAAAAAGGGAGAAATAGGGTGAGGGAGGCAGAAAGATCGAGAGAGAGGGAGAGAGAAAAAGAGGGAGAGAGAGAGGGTGGGCTAGAGGGAGAAAGATGGAGAGAGAGAGAGAGAGAGAAGGAAAGAGGGAGTGTCATGAGGCGTCACGGATGTCGCAGCGAGAGAAGAAACCCAAATGCCGACATAACTGCAAAAACTAATATTTAAATCCACAAACCAAACGGTACCCCCCCCCCCCCTCTGAGTCCATTGTGACGCTCTCCACTGCCTTAAAGTGAAAGATGAACAACGAGAGAAGAAGAAGAAGAAGAAGAAGAAGAAGAAGAAGAAGAAGAAGAAGAAGAAGAAGAAGAAGAAGAAGAAGGGCAGGAGCTTCATTTAGGACATTCTTGTAAATAAAAAAATGGCAGATTTACAATTTACAGGATTACAGCGTGAATCCTATTCTGCTCCGTAACCTTGACGACTTCCTTTCCTCCACACTTATCCTCCTCGCGGTACACAACACACACACACACACACACACACACACACACACACACACACACACACACACACAGGAGAGGTGGACGCTTTCTTCTCTGGCTGGAAGTCATCGCTCTGCTGAAGCAGCACATATTTTTTAAAACCGTGACAAGTTACATCATCGCTCCGTACGATGTCATCACAGCATGATGTCATCACAACATGATGTCATCACAACACGATGTCATCACAGCATGATGTCATCACAGCGCGCCGCGCGGCTCCATGGAGACGAGGTGCGATCGATAGCACTCTCATGTACGTCTGCTAAAAGAAATGTGTTAGCCACGGTTAGCGCCAAGTTAGCTTAACTTAGCACAACCACTGGACACACAACTGGGCTGGAAAGTCACAAAGTCTGGTTCTCCTCTTTCTAGTGGTTGTGCTAAGCTAACGATGAAGGCTAACCACCGTCAAAATCAGAGAGCGCAAATTAAACTTTAACATGCTAGCTCGCGGAACTTTAGCATACTCGCTCTAGAAACGTTAGCATGCTCGCTCTAGAAACTTTAGCATGCTCGCTCTAGAAACTTTAACATACTCGCTCGCGAAACTTTAAGATGCTAACGCAGAGGACGCACAGAAACGAGGGTCCTGTCAATCTCAAGCCTAGTTTATGCTTCTCCGGCGCGTTGCTCCGCGCCGCCGCGGACCCTTCGCAGACGGTCGCTGGAGCCTGCGCCGCCTCCAAAAATCCTAACTACGCGTCATGTTGACGCGGACCGTAAGCGCTGTGATTGGTCCGCTCAGAACGTGATTCCCGGCAGTGAGTATATCTTCCGGTCTGTCTTCCTACACCGCAATTTTTAAAAGTTATCGTGGACCGGTAGCAACAATGGACCAAACAGAAGACTGTGACCGGAAAAAAAAGCACGGATTCGCTATAATCCATGAAACCACACCGACACACAGACACACACCCCTGGCGACGTGGCGGTGAATTGCAGAGCAACGAAGAGCAACGCGTCCCTCGCCGCAGAACTTCGAATGCTCAAGGACTGCAGCGCGTTGACGCCCGTCGACGCGCCGGAGAAGCGTAGACTAGGCTTCAATTTCACCGAAATGTTGAAACATTTCCTTTTAAAAATCAGACTAAACGCATCAGAAAACCTTTTTATTTCCAAAACTTGTTCAATTCCAACTCCCTCTGTAACTGTTGAGCAGGGTTCTTACACATTTTGATGATGGACTTCCAGGATTTTAAACCAAATGTCCATGACCAAACTGAAATCTCGCTAAAAACATGAACAATTTAGAAGATGTTGCGTTTCGACGCTCTCGAAACGCAACATCTTCTAAATTGCCGGCTTATATTTTAAGCGTCTTTATTTAAAAAAAACTATTAATTATTTCAAACTTGCCGTGAATGAACGTGATTAAAACACATTTCCATGACTTTTCCCAAACTTTTACGATTTAAGTTTTTCCATGACTTTTCCAGGCCTTTAAAAGGGAGGGGGGAGGGGGGCGTGGCTACGGAGTCCGAGCCGGTGGGAGGATGACGTCAGAGCGGAGAGGGGGTGAGTCACGGCGAGCCGTAATCACAGTCATTACCGGGGTCGATGGCGCCGGGGTTGGAACAGAAGCGTCCGGAACGTCTCTCGTCACGCCGGCGGTATTTTAGAAATCACGCCGTCGGTTCAGCGGGAGGCGAGACCGGGGAGGACGCTCGGGGAGTCTTTGGGGGGCAGTTATTGCCTCACTGACGGAAAGGCAGGGGCACTTTTTTGAAACTTGTGAAATAACATTTAACCTTTGTTCAAAAATTATAAATATACTTATTTAGGCTTACAGTATATGAGCATTTGTCATAAGAAAATAGGCAATAACAAGACTTTTAGGCAATAATAAGACTATTAGGCAATTATAAGACTTTTAGGCAATAATAAGACTTTTAGGCAATAATAAGACTTTTAGGCAATAATAAGACTATTAGGCAATAATAAGACTTTTAGGCAATAATAAGACTTTTAGGCAATAATAAGACTATTAGGCAGTAATAAGACTATTAGGCAATAATAAGACTTTTAGGCAATAATAAGACTATTAGGCAGTAATAAGACTTTTAGGCAATAATAAGACTTTTAGGCAATAATAAGACTATTAGGCAATAATAAGACTTTTAGGCAATAATAAGACTTTTAGGCAATAATAAGACTATTAGGCAATAATAAGACTTTTAGGCAATAATAAGACTTTTAGGCAATAATAAGACTTTTAGGCAATAATAAGACTATTAGGCAATAATAAGACTATTAGGCAGTAATAAGACAATTAGGCAGTAATAAGACTTTTAGGCAATAATAAGACTATTAGGCAATAATAAGACTATTAGGCAGTAATAAGACAATTAGGCAGTAATAAGACTTTTAGGCAATAATAAGACTATTAGGCAATAATAAGACTATTAGGCAATAATAAGACTTTTAGGCAATAATAAGACTATTAGGCAATAATAAGACTTTTAGGCAATAATAAGACTACCGGTATTAGGCAATAATAAGACTTTTAGGCAGTAGTCTACAGATTCAAAGTGTTTTCTTAGATTTTTTTAACATAAATCAGACAATTGTTCAATTTTATTCTTATTTCTTTATAGTTAATTATTATTATTTTATTCAAAATTATATTTATAATTTTGTTTGTGTGGCTTACAATAATAGACTGGACTTTTATTGTGAAAATACTTTTGACGTTTTGACCCGGGTTCAGTGACATTCGACCCCTCCATTGTTCTAGCGGAACTTTGAGCCATGTGTCACCACATGAAGACGCCCGTCCTCTGGGACACACTCTTTGGCACACACACAAAAACAAACACACACACACACACACACACACACACCAATCAATTACTGGCCTCTCGAGCTATTGAAGAGGAGAGGTCCCCCTTTCCTGAGAATAAGCTAAATCTTGCGCGGCCTCCTTAATTGAAAAGGCATTATCGTGCTACACAATGCTCTTTGTGTGTGTTGCGCCAGCCACTAATTTGGGCCCGAACAAAGCAATTTACCGGAGGTTGCAAAACATCTTCTGCGGGACGATAATTCACCCGCCTTATCGGGCGCAGGTTTGAAGAACATGACGCAAAAAAAAACGTGCCGAATACCTAAATAAGCAAACTTTGAGACGGCGTCCGCCCGGCGGCGCGGCGCGCTGTTTATCCTCCTCGGAGATTCGGAAAAAGGCCGAAACTAATCCGATGTCTGATGCCAGACCTCCCGAACCGATCCCCCTCACGGGGCTTCGGCTGCGTGGAAAGGCCCGATGATGGAGTCCTCGCCGCGGTCCCCAAAACCAAAATGAAGCCGATCAATAACAACAACAACAACAACAAAAAGAGAGGGCGTGTGTGTGCGTTTTACTGCCGTCGTAAATACAGTGTGCTGAAAAGGGAAAGCGAGGGAGAGAGAGAGAGAGAGAGAGAGAGAGAGAGAGAAAGACCGGTTCCCGGGGACGGGAATAAAGATGTCAGAGTGATGTTTGAGAGGAGGAGGAGGCGGTGTGTGTGTGTGTGTGTGTGTGTGTGGGGGGCATTCTTCTGGTTTGTTGGAGGAATTTCGTATTTATTTGTGAAACATTCATTCGTTGTTAACTTGTACGTTTTTTTTTTTGTGTATTTTCGTGTGAAACTTTAACGCCGCCTTCTCAGCCACGACCACATCGCGAATGAGATTCGATATCCCAATGGGATTATTATCCTGCTTAAATACAAACAAAAAAAAAGTTTTTTATGACAAATAAAATGCATCTTCCAGGAGAAATAAATACAAAAATTCCAAACTGGATTTTGTGAATGACATTCTATATCCTGATGGGATTATTATCCTTCTTAAAAAGAAAAAAACATCTTCCAGGAAAATGAATAAAAAATGTCTTCCCCCCAAAAACTGCCAATAAGATTCAATATCTCAATGGGGTTATATCCTTAAGAAAAAAATACATGTTTTTTTTTATGACACCAAAAAAAAAAAATCTTCCAAGAAAAGTTAATTTAAAATGTTCAAACTGAACATTGTGGATTAGATTCAATATATCAATGGGATTATATCCTGCTTGAATAACAACATGTTTTTTTTGTTTATTTAAATGACAAAAAAAGCATCTGCCAGGAATTTTTAAAATGTCCCCAAAAAAATGACAAACCAGACTTTGCAAATGCAAAATCTGGTTTGGATATAATCTCAATGGGATTATATCCTACTTTTAAAAAAAGTATATTTTTCATATGAAAAAAGCATCTTCCAGTGAAAGAAAAACAATAAACTTCAACAGCATGGAGGCTTTCAATGGTGGCAAAGAAAAAAGAGAGAACGAAAAATAAAACCCCAGCCCAATCAGAGGAGCTCATGTGGTCTCTCTGATGGCGCCGTCTGAAAGAGGAGACCACAGATCCCAGACCAGTGGGACCACAAATAAAACAGGGATGGAGCGTCCTCCACCAGCGGAGCCACAAGAGGAAGAAGGGCCGGTCTCTAATTAATATAGTGCTCCGTGGGGAAGTGGCTCGGCCCCGCCGTTAATTGCGTTTAAATTAGAGCGTGTTGGGCGTGTTCAGCGTATTGGGCGTGTTGGGCGTGTTGGTCAGCGTTGGCATGGCAGTTACGTGTTGGCGTGTTCGGCATGGTTGGGTGTTCGCGTATGTATGGCGTGTTCAGCGTGTTACGGTTCGTATGCATGGTTAGCGTGTTGGCGTGTTAGCGTGTTCGCTGGTTAGCGTGTTCAGCGTGTTCGAGCGGTTCAGGTTGGCGTGTTACGTGTTACGTTTCGTGTTGGGCGGTTCAGCATGGTTCGCGTTATGCGTACGTGTTCGTTGGCGTGTTGCGTATTAGGCGGTTCGCACGGTTGTTGGCGTGTTAGGCGTGAGCATGGTTCGCAGGTTGGCGTGGTTACGTGTTCGCGTTAGCGTGTTCGCCATGGCGTGTTAGCGTGTTGGGCGTGTTCGCGTGGTTAAGCGTGTTACGGTTAGCGTGTTAGCGTATTAGGCGTGTTGGCCATGGCGTTACCGTGTTCGCAGTTAGCGTGGTTCGCTGTTACGTGTTGGCGTTCGTGCACGGTTCAGTGTTACGTGTTGGCGTTCAGCGGTTGGGCGTGTTAGCGTGTTATGAGCGTGTTAGCGTGTTACGGTTGGGCGTATGCGTGCAGTGTTCGTTAGCGTGTTCGCGTGCGTGTTCGCGTGTTAGGCGTGGTTACGTTCGTGTTGGGCGCGGCGGTTCGTTACGGGAAGCTGGAAGCTACGAGAAAAATACATAAATAAATAAACACGATATCGGGGCGATGTGTTACCGCGGAGATGATAGGCGGCGCTTCTGAGGAGGAGGGGCCGAGCGGAGAGGAAGAATAGGCCAAAACACGCCGGAGGATTCATGAACAATCTCACCGGCTGCACCCCCCCTCTCCCCCCCCCTCTCCCCCCCCTCTCCTCCTCCCAGAGAGACTTTTATCTGAGGGGATTCATTCAACTCCAGGTACCCCCCCTCCCATGTCACAGGGAGCTTAACTACAACCAGTGTGTCCTCCTCCTCCTCCTCCTCCTCCTCCTCATCATCCTCCTCCTCCTCCTCCTCCTCCTCCTCCTCCAACCCTCCTCCTTCAACTCTCTTCCTCTTCCAACCCTCCTCATCCTTCTTCAACTCTATTCCTCCTCTTCCTCCTCCTTCAACTATCTTCCTCCTCCTCCTCCAACCCTCCTCCTCCTTCTTCAACTCTATTCCTCCCCTTCCTCCTCCTTCAACTATCTTCCTCCTCCTCCTCCTCCTCCAACCCTCCTCCTTCAACTCCTCTCTCTCCTCCAACCCTCCTCCCTCATCCTCCTTCAACTATCTTCCTCCTCCTCCTCCAACCCTCCTCCTCCTTCTTCAACTCTCTTCCTCCTCCTCCTCCAACCCTCCTCATCCTTCCTCCTCCAACCCTCCTCCTCCTCTAACCTGTCTCCTTCAACTCTCCTCCTCTTCCTCCTCCAACATGTCCTCTTAATGAGATCATCTCTGAACCGGTAGATCGCGGCGTCGTTCTTCTTCTCGGGGCCCATCGGCAACGACGCTGGCGCGGCAATTATTTAACTTCAATTAAAAAAAATAGAAAAGACACAAAAGTGAAGGAGGGGGGAGGGGGGGGGGGGGGGGGGGAGAGATGTACACGACGATATTCAGAGGGAACACTGGGCGGCAGAAAGAAGAGCGAGTGGAGCCGGGAGGAAACACGACAGGCCACTATTCACAGGGACGCCGTCAGGCCAGGACCGAGCTCCGGAGACAAAACAACGGACAAGGAGGAGGAGAGAGGAAGAGGAGACGAGGCGATGAAGACGATAACCTGCTGCGAGCGATGAAGAGCGGAGCGCTGTCACCCACCTTTAGAGGAGGAAAGCGTCCGGTAACTATTTAAATGGCATCGCGGGGCCGGGATGGAGGTTTGGAGACAGATAAAAGCAAGTAAGTAAGTGAGTTAACATTAATAACGAAGAAGAGTAGGCCGCTCGGTGAGATGAAGAGCGCCGTCCTCACGGCGAGATGAAGAGAGGTCGATGTTTGTATCGCCATAAAAATCTGTGTTTTAAAACCCAATGAAGGTCGTTTTACGACTCACTGGGCGGCATAACCGTACGGTTACGAACAGCCTCCTGGGGGGGGGGGGGGGGGGGAGGAAGAGGAGGATGATGAGGAGGAGGAGGAGGAGGAGGGAGGAAGAGCGTTGTAGGAGTGGGGGGCTTCATCGACACGTGGCCGCCTAGAGGCCAGACGCTGCAACTGCAGCTTACACACAGACAACGACTGGGAAGCCGACGATGCGCGCGCACACACACACACACACACACACACACACACACACACACACACACACACACACACACACACACACAAACACACACGTAACAGTTCTGAAATTGTTCTTTAAAAGGCGTCGTGGTACGAAGAACCATTTTTTGTTTGAGGCACCTTTAGAGGTTCTTTGAAGAACTCTTTAAGGAAATGGAACCCGGGTTTCAAAAGGTTCTTCGTGGAACCAGAAATGGTTCTTCTCTGGCATCACTATGAAGAACCAATTTCCGTTCCAGACGCCAACTCCGTGTTTCTGTGTGCGACAGGGCGACTGTTGCATCCCCGCCCTAGTGGCTGTGTCCTTGAGCAAGGCACTACAGTAAACCCTGAGTCTCCCCCTGTAGTCCACGGTGTTAATGTGACATGACTGTAAGTCGCTTTAGATAAAAGTGACATATTAATGAAATGTAATAATAAAAAGACGGTCTTGCATTAGCCGTCTTTGTTTAATGGGTTCATTGAAAAATAATTAGCTAAATATATATTTTTTATTTTATTTTGAGGTTCCAGGAGACAAAATAAAGAACAAAATGACTATTAGGAACATGAACGACAGAAGATACGAACACCCGTGAGGCGGCGTTGTCGAGCTCCTAACGATGAGTGGATTTGTGACAAAAAGACTCAAAGAATTAGCAAACTTTTGTTTTAAAGGGAATATTTTGAGGTTGGAAAAACCGATTAAAGACTTGAACGTGTGAGGAAACTAAAGAGACGAGAGGAAACGAGAGAAAGACAGAAAGACACGGGGAGCGAGCCGACGCCTCGGACCGGGATCGTCTCTGGGAACGCCGGCTTCCACACACACACACACTCACACACGCACACACACACA
This sequence comes from Liparis tanakae, assembly GCA_036178185.1. Classification (NCBI taxonomy): domain Eukaryota; kingdom Metazoa; phylum Chordata; class Actinopteri; order Perciformes; family Liparidae; genus Liparis; species Liparis tanakae. The sequence goes on along the minus strand of CM070104.1, from coordinate 2,576,588 downwards.
CTCACTCACTCACTCACTCACTCACTCACACACACTCACTCACTCACGCACGCACGCACGCACGCACTCACACACACACACACACACACACACACAAATGCACATGCACACACTCACGCACACACTCACACACACACACACACACACTCACAGATACACACTCACACACACGTACACACACACACACACACGCAGACACACATGCAGACCCCCCCCCACCCCCATGCACAGACACACATACACTCACACAATTCCACTCACACACCCACACACACCAGCTGTTGTAAACAAAATGCAGAACACACACACACACACACACACACACACACACACTCCAACGGGCTCCTGAGGATCTCTAACGACTCGTCATCAAGAATCTTTTTCTCTCCCTCAGTTCGATCCTCTCTCTCTCTCTCTCTCTCTCTCTCCCTCTCTCTCTCTCTCTCTCTCTCTCTCTCTCTCTCTCTCTCTCTCTCTCTCTCTCCCTCTCCCCTCCCCCTCGGCAGTAAATCGTTGCTTTTATCGGCCGGTGTCTCTTCTACGGTCCATTCTGTAACCGGATCGGTTCCTCTTAGGTCAGAGGGAACAAGGGAGCGTCACACGACGAGGAAAGGAAACGACCCGTCCAGCGCGAGAGCCGCGACGAGAAATACCTTTATGAGGGATTTTCTACAAACAAATACACAAATACTGAATAGTGTGTGTGTGTGTCTACATAACGTACCCGTCTCCTCCTCCCCAGGGTGTCCCACCATAAGTCTTCCCCGAACACCCAGGAAAAGTTTCGGGAGAGACCAACTGGAGGAAGAGGCGAGGGGGGAAGGGAGGATGTGTGTTGATGTGTTTAAGTTCATTATAGAGTTATAAGCTCATGAATAGGACGGACACGAGGTGGAACATCGGTATGAACGGGTTGGGTTTAGTCGACCGATGACATCATCACACCCCTGCAGACCCGAGTCCCGTCGGTCAGGGTTTGCACTGTGAAGCCATCGGATAAGAATAATCAGATTAAAGTATTCAGATGGCATTGAACACATTCTACTGTTAAAAAAAAAAAAATGTATAATGTTTATTTATATTATTTCTATTACTGGTTTCTATTTTATTATTCGTTTTTATTCGCTTGTGAGCAATGCTACTGTGATCCTGTAATTTCCCCACTGATGGACTAATAAAGGACTATCTTATCTTATCTTATCTTATCTCATCTTATCTTATCTCATGTTATAATGACCCACAGGGATGTTCGGATGAATCCGACCCGTTTAGGAGGAGTTGGGAAAAATGTGTTATTACTAAATTCTAAATCGCTGAAAATCTAAGGAGGCGGAGCTTAGGGGTCTGAGAGGCTTTTTTTTTAGAAGAGCAGGTCCAAGCGGACGTCTATGCCAAATGTCAATCAGTCATCGGGGGGGGGGGGGGGGGGGGGGGGGGGGCTATTGCCTGTGAAGGTAGGAGACATTCTAGGGGGCGCTAAAGAGACATTTAAAAAAGACACATAGGTGAGAACCTGGAAAATGTTGTGTTTTTCTCGAGTCCTGATATGCAAGTCAAATTTATCAACTTTTGGGGTGATGATAAAGGCCCCAAAACGGCAACATTACTTAGAGAAAAAAATAATAATCATTTGAAAAACAATAAGTCGGATTGAACGTCGTTGATTTCCATCTCTGGAAAAAAGACAACTAAATGGTGGATCACCGTCTGTTTCTGAATATGTCGAATTTTCAAAAGTTTCCACCGTTGTGTAATCAACAAGCGGAGGTACATGTGGATTCAAACCCGACCGGATTGAATAATAGTTACATAACTATCTGTGTTTCTGGCTGTGTTGAAACATCAAAAGTTTCCACAAATGGAGAATCAACATGCAAAGTTTAAAAGGTTTGATTCAAACTCGATGGGATTGAAGAAAAGGAAAGAAGATGTGGTAAAAGTTACCGTCACTGATTCCCATCCCTGAACAAAAGACAATAAATGGGTCTTTAACTCTCTGTTCCTGGATATGTTGAATTGTCAAAAGTTTCCACTGTTGCATAATCAGCATGCGTCGTTCAATTGGATTGAAGAAGAGAAAAAAAAGAAAAGAAATTGTTAACATCATTGTACCTGATTCCTGTTGACCCGCTGTCCCATAAAAAACATTAAATGATTTAAATGAACAATCCAGACGCCTCAATACACGTCTGTTGAAAAAAAACAGAAAAATGAGAGTTTCATGTGTGAAAAGAGAAAATGGAGGAGAAAAAGAAAAATCTGAAGATTGGAGGTTATAAAAAGATCAAATCAATTCCAACCAAACTTTAAGTCGTGCATCAATCAAGAAAAAGGTGGGAGAGATAGAAGAAGAAGAAGAAGAAGAAGAAGAAGAAGGTGGGAGAGATAGAAGAAGAGAGATAGAAGAAGAAGAAGAAGGTGGGAGGGATAGAAGAAGAAGAAGAAGAAGAAGAAGAAGAAGAAGAAGAAGAAGAAGAAGAAGAAGAAGGGAGAGATAGAAGAAGAGAGACGGAAGAAGAAGAAGGTGGGAGAGATAGAAGAAGAAGAAGAAGAAGAAGAAGAAGGTGGGAGAGATAGAAGAAGAAGAGAGATAAACAGAAGAAGAAGAAGAAGAAGAAGAAGAAGAAGAAAAAGAAGAAGAAGAAGAAGGGGGGAGAGAAAGAAGAAGAAGAAGAAGAAGAAGGTGGGAGAGATAGAAGAAGAAGAAGAAGAAGAAGAAGAAGAAGAAGAAGAAGAAGAAGGTGGGAGAGATAGAAGAAGAGAGATAAAAGAAGAAGAAGAAGAAGAAGAAGGTGGGAGAGATAGAAGAAGAGAGATAAAAAAGAAGAAGAAGAAGAAGAAGAAGAAGAAGAAGAAGAAGAAGAAGAAGAAGAAGAAGAAGAAGAAGAAGAAGAAGAAGCCGTCCCGTCTCCAGACAGCACGGTCATTTCCCGGCCCAGTGGAGCGGCGCTGGCTGACCTTTGCCTCGACGCCACGGAGTGGGCGGGGCCTCCTCTCCTCCTCCACTTATTTATGAGTCATTTCACACAGCGCTGCTCGCCATTAGAGCCTCGGGGGGGGGGGGGGGGGGGGGGAGTTGTAGGAGGAGGAGGAGGAGGAGGAGGTGATGGAGGGTTGGAGCAAAAAAAAGAAAAGGTGGGTTTCGCTTTTAAATATTGTATTCTTCTTTTTTTTTCTTCCATAATTTGACAATATTGATTATTATTGATTCTGTTTTACTCTTAAGCAGAAAAACCGGAAAGACAAAATAAAAAATAAAAAGTCTCAGAAGCTTAAAGACCGAAATAAGAAACTTTAAGAAATAAGGTTTGGAGGAGGATGAGAACAATGATGCGGAAGAGGAAGAAAAAGAGGTATGTGCAGGAAGAAGAGGAGGAGGAGGAGGAGGAGGGAGAGGAAGGAAAAGGAGGAAGACAATGAAGAAGAGGAGGAAGAGGAGAAGGGTTGGAGGAGGAGGAGGAGGAGGAGGAGGAAGAGAAGGGTTTGAGGAGGGTTGGAGGAGGATGAGGAAGAAAAAGAGGTATGTGCAGGAAGAAGAGGAGGAGGAGGAGGAGGAGGGAGAGGAAGGAAAAGGAGGAAGACAATGAAGAAGAGGAGGAAGAGGAGCAGGGTTGGAGGAGGAGGAGGAGGAGGAGGAGGAAGAGAAGGGTTTGAGGAGGGTTGGAGGAGGATGAGGAAGAAAAAGAGGTATGTGCAGGAAGAAGAAGAGGAGGAGGAGGAGGAGGGAGAGGAAGGAAAAGGAGGAAGACAATGAAGAAGAGGAGGAAGAGGAGAAGGGTTGGAGGAGGAGGAGGAGGAGGAGGAGGAGGAGGGAGAGGAAGGAAAAGGAAGAAGACAATGAAGAAGATGAGGAAGAGGAGAAGGGTTGGAGGAGGAGGAGGAGGAAGAGGAGGAGGCAGAGGAAAAAGAGGAGGGAGAGGAAGGAAAGGGAGGAAGACAATGAAGAAGAGGAGGAAGAGGAGAAGGGTTGGAGGAGAAGGAGGAGGAGGAAGAGAAGGGTTTGAGGAGGGTTGGAGGAGGATGAGGAAGAAAAAGAGGTATGTGCAGGAAGAAGAGGAGGAGGAGGAGGAGGGAGAGGAAGGAAAAGGAGGAAGACAATGAAGAAGAGGAGGAAGAGGAGAAGGGTTGGAGGAGGAGGAGGAGGAAGAGGAGGAGGCAGAGGAAAAAGAGGAGGGAGAGGAAGGAAAGGGAGGAAGACAATGAAGAAGATGAGGAAGAGGAGAAGGGTTGGAGGAGGAGGAGGAGGAGGAGGAGGAGGAGGAGGAGGAAGAGAAGGGTTTGAGGAGGGTTGGAGGAGGATGAGGAAGAGGAAGAAAAAGAGGTATGTGCAGGAAGAAGAGGAGGAGGAGGAGGAGGAGGAGGAAGAGGAAGGAAAAGGAGGAAGACAATGAAGAAGATGAGGAAGAGGAGAAGGGTTGGAGGAGGAGGAGGAGGAGGAGGAGGAGGGAGAGGAAGGAAAAGGAGGAAGACAATGAAGAAGAGGAGGAAGAGGAGAAGGGTTGGAGGAGGAGGAGGAGGAGGAGGAGGAGGAGGAGGAGGGTTTGAGGAGGGGTGGAGGAGGATGAGGAAGAAAAAGAGGTATGTGCAGGAAGAAGAGGAGGAGGAGGAAGAGGAGGAGGAGGAGGAGGAGGAGGAGGAGGAGGAGGAGGAGGAGCAGCAGACACACTGGCTTTAGTTTAAATATTTAAACTCAAAATTCCCTTCTCAGCTGCTCCGTCCGTCCGAGCGAGGAAGAGCGAGGAAGAGCGAGGAAGAGCGAGGAAGGGCGGCGCCGCTCACCGGTGATGGTGACGGAGGCGTGGCTCTCCTCGCCCAGCAGCGGGTTGGTGAGGCCGCAGCTGAAGGTGCTGTTGGGCTCCAGCAGCACCGTCAGCACGCTGCTGACGGAGAACAGCCCGTCCTCGTTGGCCACCAGCGACGTGCTCACGTTCTCCGTCACGTTCCGCCCGCCGCCGTCCCGCCACAGAACGCCGGCCTCGGGGAACCCGCCGAACGACTCGCAGGTCAACGCCACGGCGTCGCCCGGACGCAGGTTAGACTCGGGGTGGAGGGTCACCACGGGCTTAGAGTACGGGGCTGGAGAGGAGGAGGAGGAGGAGGAGGAGGAGGAGGATGGGGGAGGATGGGGAGGAGGAGGAGAGGAGGGGAGGAGGAGGAGGGGGCCGGGGGGACGAGGAAGAGGAGAGGAGGAGGGGGGAGGATGAGGAGGAGGGAGGAGGGAGGAGGAGGGGGAGGGGAGGAGGGAGGAGGAGGGAGGGGAGGGGGGAGGATGGGGGAGGAGGAGGAGGGGGGGATGGGAGGAGGGGAGGAGGAGGAGGAGGATGGGGAGGATGGGGAGGAGGAGGAGGGGGAGGGGGAGGAGGATGGGAGGGAGGAGGGGAGGAGGGGGGGGGGGAGGGGGCGGAGGAGGAGGGGGAGGGGAGGAGGGAGGAGGAGGATGGGGAGGAGGAGAGGAGGGGGAAGATGATGGGGGAGGATGGGGGGAGAGGGGAGGAGGAGGAGGGGGATGGGGGGAGGAGGAGGAGGAGGGAGGGAGGATGAGGGAGGAGGGAGGAGGAGGGGGAGGAGGAGGAGGGGAGGAGGAGGGGGAAGATGATGGGGAGGGGAGGAGAGGGAGGAGGGAGGAGGATGGGGGGAGGGGGGGGAGGAAGAGGGGGTGGGGGAGGAAGAGGATGGGGGAGAGGGAGGAGGATGGGGGGGGGAGGAGGAGGGAGGAGGGGAGGGGAGGAGGAAGAAGATGGGGGAGGGAGGAGGAGGGGATGGGGGAGAGGAGGAGGGGGGGGGTAGGGAGGAGGAGGAAGAGGAAGAGGGAAGAGGAGTAGGAGGAGGAAGAAGATGGGGGAAGGAGGAGGAGGAGGAGGAAGAAGATGGGTGGGGGAGGAAGAGGGGGGAGGATTGGGGAAGAGGAGGGGAGAAAGAAGACAAGGAGGATGGGGAGGAAGAGGATGAGGGGGAGGAGGGTGGGGGAGGATTGGGGGAAGATTAGGGGAGGAAGAAGAGGAGGGGGGAGGAGGGGTGGGGGAAGAGGAGGTGGAGGAAGAAGAGGAGGAGGGGGGAGGAGTGGGGAGGAGTGGGGGAAGAGGAGGAGGAGGGGAAGAGGGGTGGGGGAAGAGGAGGGGGAGGAAGAAGAGGAGGAGGAAGAAGAGAAAGAGGAGGAAGTGGGGTGGGGGAGGATTGGGGGAAGAGGAGGGGGAGAAAGAAGAGGAGGAGGAAGAGGAGAAGGGTTGGAGGAGGAGGGGTGGAGGAGGAAGAGGGTTGGAGGAGAAAGGAGAAGAGGAGATATTTTAACATAAAATAAAAGTGCACTTCCTTTTAACATTTCAAAATAAAATTCAAATTTAACTCTAAGAGGAAGAAGATTAAAACGACTATAAAATGATTCAAACAATAAAATATAAAAAGACATGAATCAAAACCAATAAAGAAGACACAAAAGAATACAATCAACACAAAACAATAAACCGTCATGTGACCGAATCATTTCAGAAAATATATAAACATATATATTATATATGCTGTCCATTTATTCTGATTTATTTATTATTATTTTTGTATATAAATATTTAGCAAAAGGCTGCAATGAAATAAAGAGTGGACATTTAAAGGCGGTCTGAATACTTCCAGTACTCAGTGTGTACATAGAAATGTAAGAGGGGGGAAAGGGGAGAGGCACAATCCTTATAAATGAATACATAAATAAATAAATAAATAAATAAATAAATAAATAAAAGGCCCTCGGCTGTGAAGGAGAGAAAGATGTTAGTGACGGCCGATTGGCCGGGACAGCGGCTGATAATCAGAGTCAGCAGATATTGACCGTGACGGACCACAAACAAATGCTTATTGACCAAAAACAACTGCTGGGCGGCGAGGATTCATCAGCCGCTCGTCGGAGGAGAGGAAGTGACCACAACTCACGCCTCGCAGGTCAGCGCGGCGTTGAGCCGCTCGCCATTAGAGCCACGCCTCCATAAGTACCGACGTCAAATCACTTTGAATGAACGGCAATTCAAGTGTGAAGTGAAAAAGCATATATATATATATATATATATATATATATATATATATATATATATATATATATATATATTAATATACATATAAATATATATGTATATTTATATACTTATATATATATTAATATATATATACATTATCTATTAATATATGTATTAATATATATATATATATATATATATATATTAATACATATATATATTAATATACATATAAATATATACTTATACATATATATAAATATATATGTATATTAATATATATATATACATTATTTATTAATATATGTATTAATATATATATAAATTTATATTAATATATATATATATATATTTATATATACATTATTTATTAATATATGTATTAATATATATATATCTTAATATATAAATATATAAATATATATACATATATATTAATAATATATATGTATTAATATACATATATTAATACATATATATATTAATAAATATATATATTTATGTTTATGGGTGCATTTTAATTGGCCTGTACCTTAAAATAATAAAGTGTGAGTATTATGTGTTTTTGTGAAGCTGACCAATGGGCTTGTAGAAAAGGTCTAGACTGGGGGAGGGGGGGGGGGAGATTAAAGATACGGGGCCGGAGAAGCCAACGTAAATATGCTAACAGGTTGCATCATGGGAGGTGTTTGGGGGCTTTAACCTCTAAAAGTCAAGATTTACGGTCTTGCTTTTTTTTCAGTCTTTGGTGAAAACCCAAAACTTTATGAAAGTGCGATACTAAATTACTTTGAATGTCCCTTTCAACAAAAAGGGAATTAATTAAAAAATACACTTGGGCTCTCATCATCAATTCATGTCTAATTTAGTTCTTCTTTATTGTCTCAATTCATCGTTAAACTATAAAGTAACTGGATTTTTTTGTGAAAATGTTAAAGTTTTGTAACTCTTTTTTGCTGAAGAAAAATTAGTTATTGATTGTTCTTTTATTATTCTCTTGTGAAAACCCCAAACTTTATGAAAGTGCTGTACTAAATTACTGTGAATGTCCCTTTCAACAAAAGGGAATTAATAGAAAAAAATACACTTGGGCTGTAAGAAAATAATCTTATCATCAATTCATGTCTCAATAATTTTTCTTTTATTTCTCAATTTATCATTATATTATTAAAAAACAAAAAAAAAGTAATCCATTTTCTACACGCCGCTGGGTCGTGAGTTGTAGAAGTTTTCGGACCCTTAAGTTCAAGATTTAAGGACTTAAATTATTTTTTTATCCGTCTCATGTGGAAACCCCACACTTTATAAATGTGCTATATTAATTTACTTAAATATCTTTTTCTAACAAAAAGGGAATTCATTTTTAAAAATGCACTTGGGCTGTAAGAAAATAATCTTATCATCAATTCATGTCAATTTATCATTAAACTATGACATAACAGATTTGTTTGTGTGAAATGTAAATAATGAGCTAAATGTGGCCTCTTTTGAGAAAGAATAAGTTATTGATCATAAAAAAAATGTAATCCATTTTCTACACGCCGCTGGGTGACAAGTTTTTGGACCCTTTAGGTCAAGATTTAAGGACTTTAAATTACTTTTTTAAATCCGTCTCTTGTGAAAACCCCAAACTTTATTGAAGTTAGAAAGTGCTCTATATTAATTTACTTAAATATCCTTTTCAACAAAAAGGGAATTATTTAAAAAATATACACTTTTTTTCTTATCATCAATTCATGTCTCAATTACTTTGCTTTTATTTCTCAATTTATCATTAAACTATAAAATAACTGATTTTCTTTTGTGAAATGTAAAAAATTAGCTTAAAGTGGCCCGTTTTGAGAAAGAATAAGTTATTGATCATAAAAATAAATGTAATCCATTTTTTTTATCCGTCTCTTGTGAAAACCCCAAACTTTATAAAAAGTGCTTTATTAATTTACTTAAATATCCTTTTCAACAAAAAGAGATTCATAAAAAAAATACACTTGGGCTCTTATCATCAATTCGTATCTCAATTACTTTTCTTTTATTTCTCAATGTATCATTAAACTATTAAATAACTGATTTAATGTAATAATGTAAAAAAATTAGCTTGAAGTGGCCCGTTTTAAGAAAAAATAACTTATTGATCATCAAAAAAAAAGGAATTCATTTTCTAAACGCCGCTGGGTGACGAGTTGTAGAAGTATTTGGAATTTTACCCTTAAGGTCAAGATTTAAGTCCTTAAATCAAAATTGTAAAAATAATTAAAAATAAATAAATTGAAAACCCCAAACTTTAGAAAAGTGCTATATTAATTTACTTAAATATCCTTTTCAACAAAAGGGAATCAATTAAAAAAAATACACTTGCGCTCTTATTTTTCTTTTATTGTTTAATTTATCATTTCATATCACAGCATTTCTTTTTGTGAAATGTGAATAATGAGCTTAAAGTGGCCTGTTTTGAGAAAGAATAACTTATTGATCATAAAAAAAATGTAATTCATTTTCTAAACGCCGCTGGGTGACGAGTTGTAGAAGTATTTGAACTTTAAGCTTCAAGGTCAAGATTTAAGGCCTTAAATAAAAAATTGGAAAAAAAAATTGAAAAAAAATGAAAACCACAAACTTTATTAAAGTGCTTTATTAATTTACTTAAATGTCCTTTTTAACAAAAAGGAATTAATAAAAAAAAAAAAAAATTGGGCTCATATTTTTCTTTTATTGTTTAATTTATCATGAAACTATTAAATAACAGCATTTCTTTTTGTGAAATGTGAATAATGAGCTTAAAGTGGCCTGTTTTGAGAAAGAAAAACTTATTGATCATAAAAAAAAAATGTAATTCATTTTCTAAATGCCGCTGGGTGACGAGTTGTAGAAGTATTTGAACTTTAAGCCTCAAGGTCAAGATTTAAGGCCTTAAATAAAAATTTACAAAAAAATTATAAAACATTTGAAAACCCCAAACTTTATAAAAGTGCTTCATTAATTTACTTAAAAGTCCTTTTTAACAAAAAGGAATTAATAAAAATAAATAAAAACTTGGGCTCTTATTTTTCTTTTATTGTTTAATTTATCATGAAACTATTAAATAACAGCATTTAATTTTGTAAAATGTGAATAATGAGCTTAAAGTGGCCTGTTTTGAGAAAGAATAACTTATTGATCATAAAAAAATGTAATTAATTTTCTACACGCCGCTGGGTGACGAGTTGTAGAAGTATTTGAACTTTAAGCCTCAAGGTCAAGATTTAAGGCCTTAAATAAAAAAAGTTTTTGGACCCTTTAGGTCAAGATTTAAGGACTTTAAATGACTTTTTTTAAATCTGTCTCTTGTGAAAACCCCAAACTTTATTGAAGTTAGAAAGTGCTCTATATTAATTTACTTAAATATCCTTTTCAACAAAAAGGGAATTATTTAAAAAATATACACTTTTTTTCTTATCATCAATTCATGTCTCAATTACTTTGCTTTTATTTCTCAATTTATCATTAAACTATAAAATAACTGATTTTCTTTTGTGAAATGTAAAAAATTAGCTTAAAGTGGCCCGTTTTGAGAAAGAATAAGTTATTGATCATAAAAATAAATGTAATCCATTTTTTTTATCCGTCTCTTGTGAAAACCCCAAACTTTATAAAAAGTGCTTTATTAATTTACTTAAATATCCTTTTCAACAAAAAGAGATTCATAAAAAAAATACACTTGGGCTCTTATCATCAATTCGTATCTCAATTACTTTGCTTTTATTTCTCAATGTATCATTAAACTATTAAATAACTGATTTATTTTTGTGAAATGTAAAAAAATTAGCTTAAAGTGGCCCGTTTTGAGAAAGAATAACTTATTGATCATAAAAATAAATGTAATCCATTTTTTTATCCGTCTCTTGTGAAAACCCCAAACTTTATAAAAGTGCTTTATTAATTTACTTAAAAGTCCTTTTTAACAAAAAGGAATTAATAATAAAAAAAAAAAAACTTGGGCTCTTATTTTTCTTTTATTGTCTAATTTATCCTGAAACCCTAAAATAACATCCTTTTTTTAATGAAATGTAAAAACCCGAGTGGCGTTGCCGCCCTCTACTCACCGGCCACCTGCAGCAGCAGCGCGGCGCTGCCGTAGTCGCGCACCCTGACGAAGCAGGTGTAGCTGCCCTCGTCCGCCACCACCACGCGGCGCAGCAGCAGCGACGCGTCGCCGGCGCCCAGCGCCGCGGCCGACAGGGCGGTGCGGTTGGCGAAGCGCGCCGCCTGGTCCGCCAGCTGGTCGCGGCGCCGCCAGAAGGCGTGCACGCTGCTCTTGGTGTCCGTCAGCTGCCAGAACACGCTCAGCTCCGACAGGTTGAAGGCGCGGCCGTCGCCGAACGAGCAGTTGAGGACGGCGTCGCTGCCGTACAGCGCCACCACCGGCTGCTCCGGGACGCGCACCTCCTTCGCGGCTGGGGGAGAGGAGGCGGGGCTTGTGAGAGGAGGCGGGGTGATGGTTGGAGGTGAATCCTCGAGGTGATATACGACATTATTGTGTTTTTAATTACAGGGTTCTTACACATGTTGACCGATGGATTTCCAGGACCTTTCCAGGACTTTTCCAGGACTTTTCCAGAACTTTTCCATGACTTTAAACCAAATGTCCATGACCAAACTGAAATCTCAGTATAAACATGAACAATTTAGAAAATGTTGCGTATTGAGAGCGTACGCCGGCTTATATTCTGAGCATCTTTCTTTAAAAAACATATTAATTATTCCAAACTCAGCGTAAATGAATGTGATTACAACGCATTTCCATGACTTTTCCCAAACTTTTAGGATTTAATTTCTTTTCCATGACTTTTCCAGGCCTGGAAATGACCATTTTAAAACTCCATGACTCTTCCAGGTTTTCCATGACGAACCCTGTATTTACTGAGAGGGGGCGTGGCCTGGTGAACTTTTTCACGAGGCGGTTTAAAGTAAATAAACTTCACAAAGAACAACAACAACAACAATAAAAATAGTCAGTAAATATAATTTTCCTCCAGGTAAAGAATAAACTCGCAGAATTAAAATGTGACCAGAATGAAACATTTAAATACCTAAAAAAAAAAATCAATGCAGTGTTTTATTAAATATATGCTGCTTCACATCATCCTCTCTGTTTGAGCCAAGCAGGTGAGACGGAATGGAGGAGGAGAGGAGGAGAGGAAAAGGAGGAGGAGGAGGAGAGGAGAGGAGAGGAGAGGAGAGGAGAGGAGGAGAGGAAAAGGAGGAGGAGGAGAGGAGAGGAGAGGAGAAGAGGAGCAGAGGAGAGGAGGAGAGGAAAGGAGAGGAGGAGAGGAGAAGAGGGGAGGAGAGGAGGAGGAGAAGGAGAGGAGGAGAGGAAAAGGAGGAGGAGAGGAGGAGAGGAAAAGGAGGAGGAGAGGAGGAGAGGAAAAGGAGGAGGAGGAGAGGAGGAGGAGAGGAGGAGGAGAGGAGGAGAAAGGGCCCTGGCGGCGAGCATTAGGCCTCCAGGCGACGACTCAGCGCTGAAACTCAGCAACAAAAACACAAAACATCTGGATAACTTTAGAGAAATTGTTGATTAAATGTTTTAAAAGAGAGGGGGTGAGGAGAGGAGGAGGAGGAGGAGGAGGAGGAGGAGGAGGAGGAGGAGGAGGAGGATGCTATAACTTTAGTTAAACTCTTCGTGCCTTCGTGGAAATAAAAAGTGACTCCGCTACTCTCCAAACCCAAAAGGCAGCAGATTGTTCTGTGTGTGCGTATGCATGTGTGCATATGCATGTGTGCGAATGCATGTGTGTGTGTGTGTGTGTGTGTGTGTGTGTGTGTGTGTGTGTGTGTGTGTGTGTGTTGTTTGTCTAGACTGGGCCAGCACTAAGAGCACGCTGCATAATCGCTCTGCATTAGCGGCCGTGGCGGGCGGTCCGGACTCCGTCCTCAGAATCCTCACGAGTCAGCGCTCTGCATTGATCCCAGAGACACTCGTCAGGAGGAGGAGAGGAGGAGGAGGAGGAGGAGGAGGAGGAGGAGGAGGAGGAGGAGGAGGAGGAGGAGGAGGAGGAGAAAAAAGAAGCCAGCCGGCCCCCAGGAGCACTGCACTCTACTTTATGCTCTCTAATTGTTATAATCAAAGTGGCGTTTTAACCCCCCACCCCCGATCACATGGAGGAGGAGGAGTAGGAGGAGGAGGAGTAGGAGGAGTAGGAGGAGGTTTGACCGACTCACAACAAACAAGTCTTTCATCTGAGGAGGTTCATACATACCAAGTCCTCTTACACACACACACACACACACACACACACACACACACACACACACACACACAACCGGCTCGTCTGCGGGAACACTGCCCCCTGGTGGCCGCCGTCACAAGTGCAGCCAGTGGTGGGTAAATGTACCTGCAGTATTATAGATCAGAATCCTTTAATAATCATAGTAAACATTTAACACTTAACAGAAATAATACTATAAGTACAAAATATAAGTAATGCTATAAATAATACCATAGGCAATAATAAAAGTCATACCATAAGTAGTAATATAACTAATACCATGAATAATAATGTAAGTAATACTATAAAGGCCATGTAAGAGCCACTAAAGTGATAATCTCTTTGTATTCAAGTTATAGTAAAAAATGTGTTTTAGTTTCCGTGGGGTGTGTGTGTGTGTGTGTGTGTGTGGGGGGGGGGAGGGGCTCTCCCGGGCCCCGCCCCCAGAGGAGGCGTTCAAGAGCGCGGCGGTGGGAGGCGGCGCCGACCTTTGCCGGTAATGAAGAGGTCGCGGGTGTTTTTGTCGGAGCGGAGGGTCAGTGACAGCCCGACGTGCACGACGAAGGAGGAGGAAGAGGAGGAGAGCAATTAAATCACTTCCCCCCGAGCAGCCAGGGATGACTCACACCCCTGAGCGTGTACAGGGGAGGGGGGGAGGAGGAAGGGAAGGAAACAAGAGAGAGGAGGCGAGAGAGAGAGGCGACCTCGCACTTTAAAAGATATTATCTGGAAACAAGCCCGGGGGAGGAGGAGGAGGAGGAGGAGGAGGAGGAGGAGGAGGAGGAGGAGGAGGAGGAGGAGGCGGGCCGAGGTCAGCCGACGTGACGGAGAGCGAACATCTGACACCCTATTGGTCAAAAGGTGAACTACACGACAAGCCCAAAGCGAATCGCCACGAACACTCAGGCATCCTCGAAAAGAGACGTGTGACTGAGCGGAGGTTAAAGATGACGACCCCCCCCAACCCCCCCCCCCCCCCTTCTCAGGGGTAAGTGGGGGGATCTCATCTCCTCCCTTCTCTCTCCTCCCCCCCCCCCCCCCCAATTAAAGAGATGCTCACCAAGCCTCCACAGAGTGCATGCTGGGAGACGTCAGGCTGTGTGGGGGATTTACACCCTGTGTTTACGGGCCTGACGAGAGAGAGAGAGAGAGAGAGAGAGAGAGAGAGAGAGAGAGAGAGAGAGAGAGAGAGAGGGGGGGGGGCACTTTCGCAGCCGACATGAAATAAAGTCATTACGGCCCTTTTTGCGAGTGTCGGCAACACCCCCCGCTGAGCGGCCACAGGGGGCCGGGCGGGAGGAAGAGGAGGCGGCGAGTGATCTTCACACCACGCACCACCCTCGTCACCATCAGGCCTCCTTCCATCTCGCTTTCCCCTTGGGTCGGGGTGGTGTTGTTGGATTTGCCTCTTCAGTGTATATATATATATATATATATATATATATATATATATATATATATATATATATATATATATATATATATATATATATAAATATATATACATACATATATATAAATAAATATATATATATACATATACATATATATAAATAAATAAATATAAATAAATATATGAATATATATAAATAAATATATGAATATTTATAAATATATATATATATATATATATATATATATAAATAAATATATATATATATATATACATATATATATATATATATATAAATAAATATATGAATATATATAAATATATAAATAAATATTTATAAATATATATATATATATATATATATATATATATATATATACTGAAGTTGGGCAAGAGGACAGATATTTGCCTGATTTCACGCGCACAAATTTAATGTTTTTTACAATCGCAGAAGATCTTAATTTAACCCGGACACAGATGATAAACACTAGCGTTCAAAAGTTTGGGGTCACTGTATGTCTTCAATCAAGAAAACGTTAAATTAATCATAAATACCCTCTCTACATTGTGAATATGGTAAATGACTATTCTCTGGTGTTTAATGAAGTCTCTCCAGAGGTGTGTAGAGGCCCATCTTCTAGTGGTACATTGTGTTATCGCCTTAGAAGACGAGCAGAGGGGTAGAAAACCCTTGATATTGATGTCCCTGATTTAACTCGATTTGATTGAGAGATTCATAATATAGTGGGGCAGATAAGATAATCGTGCACATTATGATACAACGTGGCTTTTGGTGAAGTTGTTCTCGGTATTTGGTTAAATCTGCCCAATTGGCCATTCAAAAATCCAAGATGGCGGCTATTTTTCAAGATGGCCACCAATTGGGTCTCCAAGAAAGTCGTTTTCTTCATAAAACTGTTTGTATTCCCCCCCCCCACCCATCTCCAGTGTTCTAATGGTACATTGTGTTATTGCTTTACTAACAGAGGAGTAGAAAACCTTTAAAGACCCTTTTTATGTGAGCGCAGCTGAAAACAGTTATAGCTATAAAACTGACCTTCCTCTGAGCCACAAGTTTGAACAACAACATTAATATTACAAATAGAAAATCTGTACCTCTACCCTTGTCCATGTCGCGACTATATTTTATATTCATTTCGCGATTCATCTAACAAATAAAAGTGGTGAGTTTTAATGGAAAACCTGAAATTGTTCTGGGTGACCCTAAACTTTTTCGGGTGTATAAAAGCTCGGGTGCAGCTCAGACTCTCTTCACGTGACGACAGCCGAGTGGCGAGGTAAGTGGGTCAGCGCGGCGCTGGAGTGGTAATGGCTGTGTGCCATTAAAGGCTCATTCTGGGGCCACTGGTATTGAGGCACAAGCCCAGTGGGACTACTAGCATATTAATCAGCATTCTGTAAGGCTGCCCGGTCACTGATGTTCTATTAATTGTACATGTCATCATAAAAAACTTTTAAATATTATGTTTTTCAGCGAAAGACATCGTGGACTTGCAATCGTGTTACGTGCATTCTGCTGTATTTGTATTTTATTTGTATTAATGGATTTGCTCTGTGTACATTGTCATAGATGTGTGTTGTTATTGTATTCTGCTTATTAGGAAAGATGGAAAAAAAGGTGCTAAAGAAAATGAAAATAAACTAGAACGGGCACTCGGTAGAGCGCATCCCTTCACATATCACAAGATTGAGCATTGAATTATGAACATGTTGGCATTAGTTGCATGCCAATTGGATAGAAATTGACCGTGCTATGGTAAAAAGATGTTGACCTTTTCATGACCTTGACCTTTGACCCGATCAATCCCAAAATCAAATCAAATGATCCCTGGATAATAACCAATCATCCCACCAAATTTCATGCGATTCGGTTTAATACTTTTTGACTTATGCGAGTAACACACATACGAATAAATAAATAAATAAATAAATAAATACTCTGCGATCAAAACATTACCTTCCGCATTTTCAATGCAAAGGTAATGAGCAAAAACAATTCACCTAATCAACGCGGACTCGTTAAAAACGCAAAAGACAGGAGCAAAAGATCCACGTAAGATATAAAAAAAAAATCGACAGGCCACAAAGTCACCAACCAGACGGTGCAGATTGCGCAATATAGTGAAGACTATTTATAAAGTGTGGACTGATGACTGGAGACTCAACTCAACGCCTCACATGAGCAGAGAGCTGCGTCCTCATTGCCTTTACTCATTTTACTAAGCCCCTCCCCCACACGCGAGTCAACCAATGGCACACAGAGATCGACGGCAACATGCATGAAAGAATCGATGTTCGGAGCCAAGGGGGCGACGAGTGAGACGGAAAACTGAGCGTTTAGCAGCATTTTGGGGCATTTAATGGTCGTTTTATGCTCCCCCCCCCCCCCACACACACACACACACACTGTGGAGACTAGTTACATTTAGAATACGTTAGAGGACGTGAAAATTAACTTTCTATGGCCGCGATCCTCCAATTAAAGCAATTCAACGGAGAGGACTTGAGGCTGAAACGACGCCTGTGATCATCCCTAATTGATATCCGCGGCGCGGCGCGGCGTAGCGAGTCGAATCAAACCGTCGATCGGACGCTTATTTATCTTCTTCTGGGGGGGGGGGGGGAAACTACAACCGTGCCAGAAATGACCAGTTCTGTCATATTTTTTTTTTTAAATCGGGGGTTATTTCGGTTCTCCGAGACGCCGCCGACCTTTTTCCTTTTTAAAAAAAAAACCACACATCAAAACCCACCTGCTCAGAACCGCCCTTAACGAGGCGATTACGCGCTCGACGCTCGTATTTATCGTTTCTTCATCGTAATTTGAGTGTTTTTTTTTCCGTGCATAGATTTTAGGATGTTTTAATTACGGGATGTAAAGTGTCTTTAGAGTACCTCGAAGAAAAAAAATGCGCAGGATGCATTATTATTAAATACGGACGTAAGAATGCGAGGCAGAAACTCGAAGTAATTAAACGAGCGTTGCAGAGAATCGCCTCCGTGTTCCCGGAGAAGGAAGCGGGTACGAGTGTTAGTTGGCATCCTACACACACACACACACACACACTTTCATGCAGAAACACACGCCCTGAGGCCAGAGGAGGCATTGGTATTCCTCGCCGGTGTGGCGGCTGACAGCTCCACACAACACGCCGTCTGAGGAATTGGACACGAGGAACTCTGACACGACAACGGAGACGCCGCCACAAAGCTGCCGCGGAACAGAGAGGTTCCCATCGGCATGGCGACCGCAGCCAAGTAAACTAGTACACAGGTACACACACATACACACACACACACACACACACACACACACACACACACACACAGGGGAGGTAGATGTATTCAAGTTGGTCATTTTTACAGCGATCTGCACGGATTGTTTGAAAATACTTCAGGTGAGATTCTTTTTCTGACGTCCAGCAGACGAGAAAATACTTTAACGCCCCGTGGCCTAAAACTCATGACGTCATCATGATGTCATCATGATGTCATTAACTGATGCTTTCATTCAAAATTCAACCATGAGTACCATGAGTACTGCCATAAGTAATACTATAAGTAGTACCATAGGTAATACTATAAGTAATACCATAAGTAATACTATAAGTAGTACCATAGGTAATACTATAAGTAATACCATAGGTAATACTATAAGTAGTACCAAAGGTAATACAATAAGTAGTACCATGAGTAATACTATAACTAATACAATAAGTAATACCATAAGTAATACCATTAGTAATACTATAAATAGTACCATAAGTAATATTAGTAATATAATATATAAGTAATACTATAAGTAACAACATGAGTAATAAAACATGCACACACACACACACGCGCACACACACATGCATACACAAACACACAAGGGCTCACACACACACACGCACACACTCACACACGTACACACACACACACACATGCATACACAAACACACAAGGGCTCACACACACACGCACACACGCGCACACACACACACACACACACACTCACACACACACGCGCACACACACATGCATACACAAACACACAAGGGCTCACACACACACGCACACACTCACACACGTACACACACACACACACATGCATACACAAACACACAAGGGCTCACACACACACGCACACGCGCACACACACACACACTCACACACACAAGGGTTCACACACGTACACACACACACACACACACACACAAGGACTCACACACACAAGGGTTCACACACATGCACACACACACACACATGCATACACAAACACACAAGGGTTCACACACACACACACACACAAACAAGGGTTCACACACACGTACACACACACACACACACACACACACACAAGGGTTCACACACACAAGGGTTCACACACATGCACACACACACACACATGCATACACAAACACACAAGGGTTCACACACACACACACACACACACACACACACACACACACACACACACACACACACACACACACACACACACACACACACACACACACACAGACACACACACACACACTATTGACCCAGCAGAGTAAACAGACTGCGGTGACAGCCTCGTTCAGTCACTAGAGGCGGGGAGGCGGGAGCGCGATGCAACACTGCCCCCCTCTGGCGGGGAACGCAACTGCAGCTCGACGCACGCGCTCCACTCCGGACATCGTTTCACACCACAGGAAACATCAAAGGGACTTTCTGTTCAAACGGATCTGGAGCCTTTTTAAAACAGATTATTCTTATGATATAAATGATCCCTGGAAAAGTCTGAGGGGAAAGATAGCTTCTGATTTCACGGCGTCAGGAGCAGATGTTCACGTCCGTCAATACTCCATGTCGGGAACAAAAGATGTGTGTGACGAGAGAGTGTGAGTCTGTGTGTGTGTGTGTGTGTGCGTGTGTGTGTGTGTGTGTGTGTGTGTGATTTGGTCTGAAATTAGCAATCTGGGGGAAAAAAATAGTTTTTTGGATGGAGGGACTTCAAGCCTTCTGTGGGTCACTTCCAACACTACACCCTAAACAGAATCTCCTCCTCCTCCTCCTCCTCCTCCTCCTCCTCCTCCTCCTTGCTGGAGGAGCTCCTCATGGAGGGTCCTCAATCTGGGAGGAGAGACACAGCTGATGGCAGATAGGGAGGACAAGGACTCTCATATTGTCAGCAATGTCATAAATCACGACGGGCGGCTCGACTCACTTTTTTACTATTTTCCTCTTTTGTATCCCTCCTCCTCCTCCTCCTCCTCCTCCTCCTCCCCATCTCATTTCACCGTCAATAACTCCTGGAAGTCCGATGACATGAAGAGCAGGAGGAAGACGAGGACGAGTTTTCGGGCCTTTTTTTTGGACCACTTTAACATCATTCGACTGTGTGGGCGACTTTTAATCCAGGGGGTCGGCGGTTCAATCCCCGCCTCGGCCGACGTGTCCTTGAGCAAGGCCCTCGACCCCGCGTCGCTCGCCGGATGAACGCGACGTGATCGCTGAGTCGCTTCGGATGAAGAGCGTCAGCTGAATGTCATTTTGCTGACTCGTGTTTCCTAAAGCACGGTCATGCATTGGTCCGGTTGGTCGCCGGCTGTGCGTTGTCTTGACGACAGAACCCCCCCCCCCCCACACACACACACACACACACACACACCCTTCAAATGCCTGACACATCATCACCCTGGGAGACGGGCGTCTCCCTGCGTCAGCTTCCTCAGCCACCGCGATGCCTCCCGAGCACAGATCAGCATCCATTCAACCCATTCTTCATCATCATCATCATCATCATCATCATCATCATCATCATCATCACCCCCCCGAGCTGCAATCTCGGCATATCACCCGTATCAGTGTGTTTTAGTTTTGCGGGATGCTTTGATTCTCCGGGACTTGTTGAGCGTTCCCAAGTCGCTCGTTGCGTTCTGAGTGGAGCTCGTCTTCCTCCATTGTTGTTGTTTTTTTTTTGTTGTTTTTTTTTAAAGGACGCTTCGCTCGGACGCCATCGAATTAACCAGAACATCAACCGATACGGGGGATAACCCGGGATTGAATTTCTGCACACACTTAAAGTCTCTCTCTCTCTCTCTCTGCTTCTCTCTCTCCCTCTTTCTGCTTCTCTCTCTCCTCCTCCCCTATATCTCCTTCTTTCTCCCCCTCTCTCTCCCTGTTTTTCCCCTCTCTCCCCTTTTACCCTCTCTATCTGTCTCTCTCTTTCCCTCTCTCCCCCCCTCTCTATATCTCTCTCCCTCTCTTTCCATCTCTCCCCCTCTCTCTCTCTCCCCCCTCTCTCTTCCTCTCTCCCCCCTTAGTCAGTAACGACTGAACAAGTAGCTGGTGGGCTGTCGTCCTAATTCTCTCTCTCTCTCTCTCTCTCTCTCTCTCTCTCTCTCTCTCTCTCTCTCTCTCTCTCTCTCTCTCTCTCTCCCCCTCTCTCCCCCTCTCTCTCAAATCAATTGCTGTGAAGAAAGAAAAAGGAGGTGGAGGACGAGAGGAGGGCGATAGTTAGCAGACCTTTTAATATTTTTTAACTCCACCGTGTCGACGCTCCGGTGGCCGGCGACACACACCAGCTTCATACAGACGTTCCCCGCTGGACTTCCAGGACTTTAAAGCAAATTTCCAGGACTTCCACATCTTGGTGTTATATACCGTAACCTTTTATATTACGGTATGTTAATAACACAAATGAATGAGGGACAATAGTTAGATGAAAAAGAATAACCATGTATATAAATGTGTATTCTTCTTGCGTAAAATGAACCCGTCATGACTTTTCCAAAAACTTTTTCAAGGACTTTTCCAGGCCTGGAAATGAAAACCTTTTGAATTCCAGGACTTTTCCAGGTGTTCCACGACCCTGATGTAAACACACACACACACACACACACACACACACACACACACGCCGACCGCGTCGCTCTACGCAATCCATCCAATTATGCTAATTAACTTAGAAACACCTCCCAGCTCCGTCGCTCCGCACAGGAAGTGGGTCAGCGCTCCATCGTGTGCACGAAATACAAAACTCCACTTTCATTGTTTTAGGAGCTGAACAGAGACAACAACGAGCAATTAGCTCCACACGGCCCCCTGTAAGAGAGAGAGGGGGGGGGGAGGGAGAGAGAGAGGGAGGGAGGGAGAGGTAGGGGGGAGAGAGAGAGGGGGAGAGAGGGAGAGGGGAGAGAGGGAGGGGAGAGAGAAGGAGATAGAGGGAGGGACCTAGAGAGGGAGCGAGAGAGAGACGGAGAGCGAGAGGGGGAGAGAGAAGAGAGAGAGAGGGGGGAGAGAGTGTGAAAGGGGGAGAGCGAGAGGGAGAGAGAGAGGGAAAGAAGGAGCGAGAAGCAGAAAGAGGGAGAGGGAGAGAGAAGGAGAGGGATGAATAGGGAGAGAGGGGGGAGGGAGAGAGGGAGAGAGAGAGGGTGAAAGAAGGAGAGAGAGCCCCTACAGGCGAGAGCCTCGTGGGTTGCCGCGGCGACACAACAGCTGTGCGTCGCAACATCGGGAGACGTTCCTCACGGAGAACGATCCGTCATCAGGGCGAGGAAGTGTGTGTGTGTGTGTGTGTGTGTGTGTGTGTGTGTGTGTGTGTGTGTGTGTGTGTGTTGCCAGAGGCCGCAAGGTGTAAATCGGGTCTATTGATACGCGCTCTCGGGGGAGTTATCAAGGGGAAGATATTAAGGCCAGGAACACCAGGGAGGGGGCCGGAGACCCTGAGACACACACACACACACACACACACACACACACACACACACACACACACTTGACCTTTAGATCAGTTAGCAGGATAATGACTGTTGTCGTAAACAGGTAAAAGAAAAGGAGGCGGCGTTAATTCGTCCGATAAAGTTTGTGCCGCCGCACAGAGCGACCGGTGGAGTCGGATCGTACATAAAGCGTGTTGTTGTGTCATCACACACACACACACACACACACACACACACACACACACACACACACACACACACACACACACACACACACACACACACACACACACACACACACTGCCGACGGTTGCATCACCCCAGACTGCGGCTAATTCACTTAGCGCTCCGGTTAGCAGACGGAAACTGAATCACGGCGTGAGCTACGAGAGCCCATTACCCGTGAGTTAAAAGAGCTCCATCAGTCCCTGACACCACCCTCCTCCTCCTCCTCCTCCTCCTCCTCCTCCTCCTCCTCCTCCTCCTCCTCCTCCTCTCCCCGGTTGGCGGATGCCACACAGCCAGTAATGAGCCGGCCTCGGGCCTCGACGGGTCCCTAATGAACCGCTGAACACGCTTCTGTCCGCCGAGTCGAGAATAAAATGTGCCACTGAGAGCAGAACAGACCAAAAAAATACACACCACGTTCAAAAGTTTGGGGTCACTTAGAAAAAATAAAAAAAACACAGTTTATTCCAATGAAAATGACATTAAATTAATCAGAAATACACTTTATACATAGGTGTGGTAAATGACTATTCTCTGTTGTTTAATGAAGTCTCTACAGAGGTGTGTAGAGGCCCATCTCCATGTTCTAGTGGTACATTGTGTTATCGCCTTAGAAGACGAGCAGAGGGGTAGAACCCCCTTGAAACCTTAAAAAAAAAAATTATAACTATTTATTTTGCACTTTCCACATTATTCTGTGACATTGAAACACTTTTTATGTGAGCGCAGCTGAAAACAGTTATGCTGGTGAGAGAAGCTCTAAAACTGGCCTTCCTTTGAGCCACAAGAAGAACAACTTTAATATTTACAATGAAAATCATTATTTATAACCTCGTCAATGTCTTGACTATATTTTGTATTAATCTTGTATTCATTTAATAAATAAAAGTGTGAGTTTTCATGGAAAACAACATTTTCTCGGTGACCCCAAACGTTTGAACGGTAGTGTATAATAATAATATTTTTTTAAATGGTGGTTTTCTTGGACATTAAAAAGGTTATTTTTTTAACTTTAGGGGTCGTGTGCGTTTGTAGGGTCGACCCCTCTTTGGATATTCCCTAATTCATGGTTAGCAGATCCGTCTTTTCAATCAGGAGGTTGGCGGTTCAATCCCCCGCCCTAGTCGATGTGTCCATGAGCAAGGCACTTCCAGGGTTCTTACACATTTTGACCAATGGATTTCCAGGACTTTTCCAGGACTTTTCCATGACTTTAAACCAAATTTCATTGACCAAACTGAAACCTCGGTTTATAAATGAGGAAGTGAGAACATTTAGTATTCCAATGTGAATTCCATAGCATACAGTAAACCTTAAATGAAATGAATAAGAGACAATATTTGGATTAAAAGAATAAACGTGTATAAATATACGAATATCCCGACCGCTCCCCGAGCTACGGCCAGCGAACTTTCCAGTTAAGGTGCGTTCACTTGCAACGTGAAAAAATAATAATTGCGCCGTCAGTAAGAGAGCGTACGCCGGCTTATATTTTGAGCGTCTTTCTTTCAAAACATGTTTATTATTTCAAAAACGGCGTAAATGAACACGTGAATATAACACATTTCCATGACTTTTTCAAAACTTTTGTGATTTAAGTTTTTTCCATGACTTTTCCAGGCCTGGAAATGACCATTTTAAAATTCCATGACTTTTCCAGGTTTTCCATGACCGTAGGAACCCTGACTTCACCCTGAGCTGCTCCGTAACACGTCGGCTACGATGACGTGTGTTCGACTCCTTTACTGACTCAAGTTTTTCTCTGAGCACCATTTCCACTGAAGTAAAACCTTCTTATTTTTTGGCGTGTGTGAGTTATGACGACATCGCCCGCCCTCCCCTCCCCCGCTTCCCGATGTTATGAATACAAGGGGGAGACTTCCACGCCGCACTGCCTGACTCACAGGAGAGAAAACTGCACTTTTAGCACGTTTAGTCATCATCGCTTTGGGCCTCAAGCTCAATTCCTCTGGAAAAAGGTCAAAACTTGTTGTTTTTTACAAGCTAAATGATCACAAAAAATACATACAATACGTCTATATAAATAAGAAATGTACTCTTTGTCAACTCAAGGAGGGTTGATAACTTTTTAATTATTATTATTTATTTTTAACTCTTTTTTTACTCTTTTAATGTTTGTTTTTTTACTCTTTTTGGCTATACAAGCCCATTGCACAGACTGGTTTAATTATAGCGTTTATTTAGAGCTTTTTGCACTATCCTCGTGGATATAAACACTCAATCAATGCACACTATATCTGTAAATTTTGTATACTCCCTACTCCCTGTGTACATGTTCCCCCTATGTGTATTGTTGTTTGTGAGTTAAGTTAAATGTTAAATGTATAAGCAACTGGATGACCTACATTTCCCTGGGGATTAATAAAGTATTCATCTATCTATCTATCTATCTATCTATCTATCTATCTATCTATCTATCTATCTATAGCCTCGACTGAACAAAGGTTTTTTTAAAGAGAAAAATATTGTTTAACACAGGCGCTATTCACATTCTGATCTAATGGCCCCGGGGGGGGCGACACCCACCCATAGCCTGGAGGGTCAGCATGGCGGGAAGCAGCAGGGCCAGCATGGTCTTCGAGGGTGGAGTCGAACCGCGGAGCAACTACTTCAGACGCGGCGCTGCAGGGAAAGAAGAAGAAGCACAGACGTCTGAGGAAGAGGAGGATAACATGGAACGCTACAGCACTCAGCGTCAGAAATACACCAGGGCAAAGGGCAAGGAATATCATTTAGCCCCTGATAGGAGAGGGGCACAAAATGACCCTTAATTCGATAAATTAAAAGTGTTTTGTTTGTGTTATTTGTTTTATGTGTCCTATCTGTATTGCCTATATTAGGTAGGTCAACAAAAAAAATCTATAAATATAATTTTGAATTATAAAAAAACAGAGAAATAAGTTATAATTGTTAATGGTTGTTTAATTTTTTTAATAATTAACACTTTGAATTTGTAGATCTCAGAAAATAATAAATAGGCTTACAGTAAATGAGCAATTGTCATAAAAATGGCAATAATACAACTATTAGGGGAGTTTTATTATTGCAATGTGTCTGACAATTGCTCATTTACTGTAAGCCTAAATAAGTATATTTATTATTTTTTAAGAAAGGTTAAAGGTGATTTCCCAAGTTTCAAAAAGTGCCCCCAATTTCTTTTAAATGCGCCTGTATTTCAGTCAATGGGGGCCAGAAATGCCCCCCCCCCAAAAAGATAAATAAAAAATGTCCTACCCAGATAGCACTGCGAAATGAGACCAGAAGTGGATAGGAGGCCGATTAACAAGTGAGACATAAAAGAGTCTTGCATGAAGTCAAATCATTTGTTATTGTATTTTCTAGATGAATTGGGTCATTTCAGCCACCTCGAGGCTGTTTTCTCTCTTTCAGGAGCCGCGATGACAAAAGGGGAACTTCCAAAGTTGACAGGAAACAGACGAGTCATCCTTCCTCGCTTCCAGGAGAGAAAACTTTAAGAGAGAGAAGAGGCCGACAAAATCACCTCTCCCCGTCTACCGCACATCAAATATGTACGAGATTGGTAGAGGTCACTATTTGTTGGGAAATAAAAACTAGTGTTTATATTTGAGATAAAAACTGGTGGTAAAACTATTATAAACGATGATGTGTAACAACAGTGAACGTGCCTCTAGTGTCACCGAGTCCATGTTGGCTTGTCGTGGATGATCTGTGGATTACAGCTACGTCTTCCACACGCTGAACTTATTTCTATTATACATAATAAGATAGCACTAATAGCTTGTGATTTAAAAGAAAATCTCAAAGCCAGAGATGGATCACGGAAAGAATTATTGGAAGACCAAAACAGAGAAGATAAGATGTTAAAAACTCCCTGTTCTTAAGCAAATGGTTTCTGCTTCATTAATCTAAACCACCAATGATCATATCTAGAGATGCTCTAGTTGGGTCACTGGACATCTGTATTGTGTTATAACGTGTAAGACATACACTACCGATCAAAAGTTTGGGGTCACTTAGAAAAAGGAAAACAAAGCAGTGTTTTTTCCAATGAAAATGTCATTAAATGAATCAGAAATACACTCTCTACATAGTTAATGTGGTAAATGACTATTCTCTGTTTTTTAATGAAGTCTCTACAGAGGTGTGTAGAGGCCCATCTCCATGTTCTAGTGGTACATTGTGTTATTGCCTTAGAAGACGAGCAGAGGGGTAGAACCCCCTTGAAATCCTTTTTTTTTAAAGTATAACTTTTTATTTTCCATTTTCCACAAACAGATTATTCCTTGACATTGAAACCCTTTTTATGTGAGCGCAGCTGAAAACAGTTATGCTGGTGAGAGAAGCTCTAAAACTGGCCTTCCTTTGAGCCACAAGTCTGAAGAACAACATTAATATTTACAATGAAAATCATTATTTCTAACCTTGTCAATATCTTGACTATATGTTGTATTCATCTTGTATTCATTTAATAAATTAAAGTGTGAGTTTTCATGGAAAACACAACATTTTCGTGGTGACCCCAAACTTTTGAACGGTAGTGTATTTTTAGGCAGAAAGGAATGTGACACTAACTCCGTTGGTTTGACTACATTTCTTGTCGATGGTTCTGCTCCCCCCCGTTGGTTGTACTCATTTCCTCGTGGTAAGTTATCCAAGTCTTCACGTCAAACTTTATTCTCAGTTCCTCTAGAAAATAACACCCTGGAAGCGTTTGTGTCCTAAGATGAATATCACGGTTGATAAAAGATTCCAAATTATTCCGGTGGCAAATGTGTTGGTTTATAGACGAATGAAGGCAATCTTGGGGAACGGTTGCGTCCCGTTGACCTCCAGCATCACGGGGTCAGATCGGCTGTGTGTTCATACTGGGAGCTTCACTCTCAGCAGCAGTGGCTTTTTATTAAAAAGAACCACTTGGAGTCCCAAATTACAAACCGTATACATATGAGAAATGCTATGTAGAGCTCAACATAGAGCATCTTCAGGGCTGCTCGTACTGCTGGTCGGTATAATATGGCCAGGTGGTCGGCCAGTGCTACAGAGTGACAGCAAGGTATCCCATAAATATCAAAATGAATAATCTAATCTTTAATGTGAGATCTTTAAGATCTTTACAGCCGAGGAGGAGCATCGGAACCAGTAAAAATCTCTTTTATTTCCGCATCTGTTAACAGAAATCTGAATGGCGTATTTCCACCTTCACAGTGTAACTGAACGAGTTCTCCCATTTAATATAAAACTATAACGCTGTCACTTACGTTTCAAAACATGTCACAGTGCTATAAAATTAAAAACGAGTGAAAGTGAATCATTGAAGTCGTCTCTGGAACTGCCAGGAAGATGTTAAAAGCATAAACGAGGAAAGCAGCGTATGACAGTCAGGGAGGGAGGAGCTAACTCAGGTGGATTTAAAGCACCGATCTCAAGTCTCACTCACGAGGTTAGATTCAATTCAATGCAATTAATTTGTATAGCCCAATTTCACAAATTACAAATTTGTCTCAGAGTGCTTTACAATCTGTACAAATAGACATCCCTGACTTTTGACCTTTGACCTCACATCGGATCAGGAAAAACTCCCAAATAACCCTTCAGGGGGGAAAAAGGGATAAAACCTTCAGGAGAGAACAGACGAGGATCCTCTCCAGGATGGACAGAATAATAGACGTCATGTGACCAGAAGGACAGATTCAGAGTTAAAACACATTCAATGAATATGACAGACATGAATAAGGTTAGAGGTACTCTTCTCCTCTCTGTGGTTGAAGGTAATCCCAGAGCCAGTAATCCCAGAGCCAAACTGGAGTATAGAAACAACGGCCTCAGGTAGAGGTGGGCAGCAGAGCCAGAATAAAACGTCACGCTGGAGATGCAAGACTACATTTGTGGATAGGAAATGTCACGTTTAACTGCATCTCAGACCCCGTTCACACGATGGGAAAACGCATATATTTTCATGCGTTTTGGCCTTTCATTTACACAGAAACGGAGGTTGTATCACGGAAAACGATCATTTCTAAAAACTCCGGCCAAAGTGGAGATTTCTGAAAACTCTGTTTGTGTGTTTGCGTGTGAACGAGGTCAAACTGAGTTTTAGGTGGTCAGACATCACAGTGTGCGATTAAAGATGCTTCACGTCACGTGAGCGTCCTATGGGACGTATGCGGACGGCGTATTTATGCCGGTTCATAGAAACAGAAACTTTGTTGAAAACGACCTTGTGGGTACAACGTTATTTTTGAAAACGGAGAGGCAGAAATATTAGTTTCTGTAAATACCGGCTATGTGGAAATGTGGCCTCAAGCTTCAACCAATAGGCATATAAGCTTGTACACTAAATCAAATGCACACGTGCATGCCAAGAAACAGAACAGAAAATTCTAATCTTCCGATATTAGAAGTTAGCTTTGTAAACCTTATAAAAAGCTCAGTTTCTTTCATATCCACAGTCTTTCTTCTTAAAATATAGCCTTTCATATTCTTCTTTTCAAATCAGTGATAAAATACTTGTATTTTTTTACCATTCCTTCCTCAACCTTGTCAGCGACCCCTCAACCTTGATGGCGACGCCCCACCAATCAACAAAAGAGGAGCTAAAGTTGAGTTTTTTCCCACGTTTTGGACAAAGAGGAACACGTTGAGGTTGCAGAAGGACGCTTTCAGATCAGTTTGGGGGTTTTATTCCTCTGGATGATTCTCTCGATGTCAGCTGCAGCTCCGCCTCCGGCTGAACCAGAACGTTTCCCCCATGTACGGCGTCAGCAGAGAGGATGTGGGCAGCAGCTTCATCACCAAGTTTTCACAA
This sequence comes from Liparis tanakae, assembly GCA_036178185.1. Taxonomy (NCBI): domain Eukaryota; kingdom Metazoa; phylum Chordata; class Actinopteri; order Perciformes; family Liparidae; genus Liparis; species Liparis tanakae. The sequence goes on along the minus strand of CM070104.1, from coordinate 2,547,207 downwards.
AAGAACAACTCATCATTTGCTCTCTGAACTTTTCATGAAGACGTCTCAACAGAGTTGGAGCTATTTATTTGATATTAGTCTTTAGTTATTGTATTGTTTTGTTTAATCATTCAGGTTGTTTGCTTATTCCTATAATAGAATAGCTTTTTCTTATGATAGTTGTTAGTTTAGTTTGATTCATTGTTTGGACATACACTACCGTTCAAAAGTTTGGGGTCACTTAGAAAAAAGAAAAGTAGCAGTGTTTTTTCCAATGAAAATAACATTCAAATAATCATAAATACACTCTCTAAATAGTTAATGTGGTAAATGACTATTCTCTGTTTTTAATGAAGTCTCTACAGAGGTGTGTAGAGGCCCATCTCCATGTTCTAGTGGTACATTGTGTTATCGCCTTAGAAGACGAGCAGAGGGGTAGAACCCTCTTGAAACCCTTTAAAAAAATGTTTTAATAACTTTTTATTTAACATTTTCCACAAACAGATTATTCCTTGACATGGAAACCCTTTTTATATCAGCACAGCTGAAAACAGTTATGCTGGTGAGAGAAGCTATAAAACTGGCCTTCCCTTGAGCCACAAGTCTGAAGAACAACATTAATATTTACAATGAAAATCGTTATTTCTAACCTCGTCAATGCCTTGACTATATTTTGTATTAATCTTCTATTCATTTAATAAATAAAAGTGTGAGTTTTCATGGAAAACACAGCATTTTCCCGGTGACCCCAAACTTTTTTAACGGTAGTGTATTTAGTCTTTTGATTGTTCATTTGTTCGCTAAGTAGGTAACACTGTGGGCAGGTACAGGACCAGCATGCACCTGGGTAGGCCTATGGAGAGGCAGTGTTAGGAGTTACTTAGTTTTGTCCTTGCTTGGTTTAAAGTTAAATAAATGATCAGAAAACAGAATCCTGAAGGCACAATACTTTCTTTTTGTTGCGTAAACCACAAACTCCTGGAGCGCCAGCGGCAATTTGATTTTCAGTTTGTTTTTTATTTATTGGGCAAATGGGCCACTATAAAGACGCTTGTCTGAAATCTCCAAAATGATATTCAACCATTAAGGAGGCCGAGCATGCGGGTCGCTCCCTGCACGGGATTTTAAAACTGTGCGTTCGTATTCAGTGAAGAGAAGAGCAGGAGGGGAGAGGTTACTGTAAATCTGTTTAGCTCAAACTGAAATGTGCCAACACACCAAAACCACAGTCTGACTCTTCTTGTCCAGACACCAGGAAGCCATCAAAGGAAATTCTACTGGATGACTCACAAACTTTACCGACATCACGCCGGCAAGTAAACGCTGGATCCTTCCTTTCCTTTTTTTACGATTTCAACTTTTAACGATTCCCTTCAATGTCAGGAACAAAACCAGCCGAGCACACTTGAATATATGCACAGAAAATATAACGAGACATTAAAACTTGGAAGTTTATGATTATTTAAGTATAATATTGTATTTCTAAAAAGCTACGTTATCCATAAATCTTTATTCAGACGTCAATGCTGTTCGATAAATTAACTAATAACAGCGCTCTCTAGGTTGAAGACGATAAAGATGGAAAAGAAGACTTTATGTCTTGGATATTCTTCGGTGATTGGTCGACATCATCGTAATCACGAGTGTATTTCATTTTGACGCGACACTAAGGATAATTAAGCTTCTCGCTGAGGTCAAAAGGAAAAGAGGAATGACTGAAGCATCACAGAACATTACGATCTCATATCTCGCCGCGGTCGTCGCACCGTTGCCGTATTCTTTCGAGAAATCGGACAGTTTGTCTTTTTTACTGACGTTACCGTTGGCGAGTCCACTTCTTCTCCTCGAAGACGAGGCCATTCTCAAACGCCATTAATGTAATGACTCCGAATGACCTTCCGCTCAAACGTCTCGTCGGCATATGGCTGAACGCCGCCGCCGAGCTCCTCAAACCGTCGGGAACCGTTCAACCCTGGGCTACGGGGGACATTTCCAACTCGGACGACACCGGTTCCATAAAAGGAGCGCGTCATGGGACGCGAGCCTTTTCAAATCCATATGGCGAGAATTTAAAAAGCCCTCTGGTGACTGACTTTCACTTCATAGAGGGACGTGTTCCTCATAGTAGTCAATTAGTCAAATTATACATTAGCTCGTCAAATTAAAGAACTCCATAAACTTCAAGAAGGCTTTATGGGGCAGACGTTGAAACTTTTACCTCACAACTTTCTTTTTAACTATAACACCCAGATGTACCATTCCCACTGGGCCCTGGGCCATCCATCAGTGTCACACAGCAATCCAATAATAGACGAGAATGCCATTTATTTTTTATTTCAATGATACTGCAGAAGCGAGAACTGGGCATACCTCAACGTCAGAAATACACGAGGGCAAAGGGAAAAACTGCCCCTAAGAAATCTAATGTTGCCCCCGATATCATGAGGAGGGGCAAAAAATGCCCTCATAATTTTCTCTAAGAATTATTATAAATGAATAGTGTTTTGTTTTGTCTGTCCTATGCATTGCCTGTACTAGTTAGGTAAACAGAAAAAATAAATAAATATAATTTTGAATTATAAGAAAAAAATTGTAATTGTTAATAGTTGTTAACAAAAATGTAGTAACAATAAATAACCACAAAGAAATAAGTATACAATTGAATATTATTTTTTATTTAGTTTAAAAAAATCTAAAAAAATACTTTGAATCTGTAGCCTACTCCCTAGTCTTATTATTACCATTTGTATGACAATTGCTCAGAAACTGTAAGCCTAAAAAAGTATATTTATTATTTTTGAACAAAGGATCAAATGTATTTCACACATTTCAAAAAGGGCCTCTAATTTCTTTTTAAATTCCCCTGGATTTCAGTCAGTGGAGAAAAATGGCCCGTCTAAAAAAATATGTAAATGTTGTACCTGGCCTACCTGCAACACGCTACTTTCGTAAAAGCCACAGGAGACAATTTAGAGTAACCTTTATCTTGACATATATATGTGTATTAACATGGAGATGAAATAACACTTTAAACAGTCTGACTGCAATGCAATCACATCCCCGAGGGAAAGAAAGAGCTTTGTGTATATCACGTCAAATAACATCATTATCTCTCTCCGCTATCTCAGAAATCATTTCCTACACGAGTCCGAACGGCAACTACAACTTCCTCGCACACATTCCTCGGGAAGCTGCTGACCCCAGCTGCACCATCGTCTGATGGAGGGCAGCAGGAGGCCAGAAAACGTCCTCATTGCAGGCTTCTCTCAACCTTTTCTGTCTGTTATGGAATAAATAAGCATTATAGTTCAGTGGAGCGGGAATATAAATGTATTAGATATGTAATCCACACTTTCTCTATTCCGTTGATTATGTATTGACCCCTTTAAGATTTGTTTTGAGACCCCTTGTTGGGTGTTGGACTTCAGGTTGGGAACTACTGTCTTATTCTGATACCGTTTTATTTAATCTGCAAACTTGAAAAGAGAGAAGAAGAAATACTTATATATGTTTTTACTTATACAAGTTTAGTTGTATGGACTAAATTATTTCACTGGCTGAATGAGAATGTTTATTTATATTCATTATGTCACTTGCCAGTGTAAATGGGCCATTGATGCATTTACTTGTAACTTTTATATTTATTAATATTACTATCACTAATATTAAATCTCAGGCCACTTTATATTATTTCTGGAGTTATTTCTGAATGTTAAATGGTTCATGTGAGTCTCACATGACTGAAAGTAGCTTGTTGAGTTTTTTAAGCACAATTGCATGAAAAATATAGCCACATAACATAAATGCTAAAAGCACTGGATTAAAAAGCTAGCCGGTTCAATCTCTGCTCTCTCCATTAGTTGCATGTCCAAGTGCCCTTGAGCAAGGCACTGAACCCCCAGTTGCTCCCTGTGCACTACACTGCAGCCCACTTCTCCTTAATAACTACATATATGTCAAATGCAGAGAAGAATTTTCCCACAGGGATCAATAAAAGTATACATTAAGGAGGACACTAAGCATCTTTAAATTATTTTTCTAGACTATCTTTAAAAGAAAAAAAAGTCAAACATATTAGCATTAAGAAATAATTTAGGATACTTTGGAATTGACACTCAATCATGCTTATGATACAAACAAAATGTACAAAAAAATAATAATAAAGTGGAACAACTTGCTTCTAGTCTTCCGGAGACTTTAATGACACTACTTCCTGTTGATCATGAGACTTCTGTAACGTCATACATTTTTTTAGGGATATGCCTGAGGACAATAAGTAAACCTGAGGACACTAAAATACTAACATTTTTATTTTAACTAACACATTATGCATTTCTGATAAGATTGTGTATTTTAAGTCTAAATTTCAAATATAGTCACACAAAAAAAGATCATTATATTTCATGGTAGATTGGGGCTGAAATCCTATTTAGCAATTTCATATATATTTTTTTTAAGGTCTTACATGATGAATCTTCAAGTTGCAATTTGTGACACGTAGCAGGGCACTTTGTTTTGTACATATACTATTATTACATATTGAACATACAACCAACTGGCGTGTCCTCGTATGTCCTAATGTGGAGTAGGTCCCCACGTTTGCGAGTCGCTGTTGCACCGAAGAAACCGCATTGAGCTGCAGTGCCGACCTTCTGCCGCACGGGGGCGCTGTAGGCTTCATTCAACAGATGTTATTAGCGCCATCGGTGTAACTGTATACCCACCGTGTAGCTTAGCAAGAACTCCCAACTAAATAGCAGACATGACACATAGACAATGAATGGAGCCAACTATGTGAACCAGTTTGTTTCCCTGCACCGAGAGTTGCCCCCCCCCTCCAGCTGTTGAGCGTCTTCTGAGAATATAAATTCAAAGTGATCCTTTTTTTTCACAGTCAACCCAACCTCTCTCCGTTAGCTCAAAGACATCTTATTTAAGGCTTACCATGTCAGGAGGGTTGAAACTTGGAAACCCACCGAGCGTCCAGCGGCGGCGCAGCGGGGGGGGAGAGGGGGTGGGGGGGGGGAGTCGGTCCTCTCGGTTCTCTCTTATTTCCCACGGTAGTTCATTCCTTCTCCCGAAATGCTGCCCGACGTGCTCGTACTTGGTCTCGACGGCGGATAAAAGCTCCTGGGTGTATTTTCAGTGTGTGTGTATGTGTGTGTGTGTGTGCCATTGATGTGGGACGGCTCTCCTGAGAGAGAAACCCCTCCTTGCAGCGGGGCGGTGACGTCATGCCGAGGGGGTGAAAACTCTCGACCCCTAGTTAACCGTTTGTGTACACATCGTGTTGTATTGCAAATGCACTCTTTGAATCACACGGTGGACATTTACAATTAGTTTTTTTTTATACCGGAGAAGTTGTATAATTACTTTTCATATAGTCCTTAAACGCAACCTTATAAGAAGTTAATGAAGCACTCAGATTTACCTGCCTATATTTATTTAGATTGGCCTAAAATTAAACACCCATGAAATTAGTGTCTGGACTCAAGTTTGCTGACTTGGAAGAACATATTGGACACATTAATTGGGAACTTTGATGTAAAAAGCCGGAGCAGTGATTTAAATTGGATTCAAAGTTTTCTTTTTTTCTCTAGAGAAGTGTGTGCGTGAGATTTAGAGAGAGAGCGGAAATAAGGTGATGATTAAAGACTGCCAAAGGTTATTAAAAATACAATGAAGGAAAGGGATGAGTAACAACTGAATAGTTTTTGATCGTGGATGTGTGACGAACACCGGATGGACCAATGGAATAAGCGTAACGCGCTCACGTGACTAAAGCCCGGAAGTGATTCGAGTGTCAACAATAAAATGGTGAGTGAGTCCGCTGTTCTCGTCCCAAATACAGCGGCTGTTGTCGTGGCGGTGTTGGTTGTTTATTGTTTATTGGGGGCTCTTTGTTATTTAGCAGGCTCTCTTTATGAATAGTTAACGTTTCATTTAGCGAATAGGCATTTTAATTAGTGTTTTGTATAAAGAAAAGCTAAGCAGCTAACCGGTGTTACGGTTTAAGAAGCGACCGTGTTAACGGGTGACTTTGCACCAACCGACCGTTGTTGTCTTTACAGACGACTGTTGAACATGAAGAGAACACGTAGCTGCCCTCGTGAACGCCGCATTGTTTAATTCGTATATTATATATTATAATGTATATAAGAAGTATTGACACGTCATTACTAAATCAAACCAAGCGGCATTCACGAGGACAGCTATACGTGGAAAGTCGCCAGTTAACACGGTCGCCTGTTAAACCGTAACACCGGTTTGGAAATATCTGCTAACGTCACTTTTCATGTTTAAAAAAACTCAAAAAAAGATAAACCGGGTAATAATGCATTTTTCCCCGAGTCCTTCCTCTAAAATAATCTTTGTTTTATTCATTTATAACGTTTATTTTGCTTTAGTTTGCTCTACCGAACAAAGATAGAAGTGTCATTATTATGTATCAGACATTTAATTGTATGTTTTTTTTAATATTATTAGCTACCTCCAGTCTTACATCAGTAATTAATGATCAAATCTTCACACCATGTTGAGGTTGGGCTCTGTTTGTGAAAAAAACAATAGATTGAGATGACGTCTTCCGACTGGCACCTGTCCTTGAAGCTGGTGAATCAGCCCAAATCCACCTTCCACTTCCCGGACATGATGCCAGGCGACGTCCCACCTGGAGGGTACAGGATCGCGACTGTGAAACAACTCGTGGCGGCACAGATCCCAGACTCCATCCCGGACCCCGAACTGATAGGTGTGTTACGGCTGTTAAATAAATCTGTTTGATAGTTTTTGTACGCATTGTCATTCTTTCCTTCACGCGTTACATCTCTGTTCACGCGTCCCACCAGAGCTTGTGCACTGTGGGCGGAAACTTAAGGACGACTTGACTCTGGATGCCTGTGGGATTCCATCGGGATCCACCTTACACATCCTCAAAAAGACTTGGCCAGAGCAAGTGAGCAACTCAGGTATGTGTGTATATGTATGTGTGTGTGTGTGTGTGTGTGTGTGTGTGTGTGTGATCCAGTATTGGAATAAATTGTATTTAAGCTGTTTCGGTAATAAAACTAAAAGGTGTGTGTGTGTGTGTGTGTGTGTGTGTGTGTGTGTGTGTGTGTGTGTGTGTGTGTGTGTGTGTGTGTGTGTGTGTGTGTGTGTGTGTGTGTGTGTGTGTGTGTGTGTGTGTGTGTGTGGATATGGATGGTTGTGTGTATGTGTGAATGTGTGTGTGTGTGAACATGGATGGATGGTTGGGTGTGTGTGTGTGTGTGTGTGTGTGTGTGTGTGTGTGTGTGTGTGTGTGTGTGTGTGTGTGTGTGTGTGTGTGTGTGTGTGTGTGTGTGTGTGTGTGTGTGTGTGTGTGTGTGTGTGTGTGTGAGAACATGGATGGTTGGGTGTGTGGATATGGATCGTTGTTTGTGTGTTTGTGTGTGTGTGTGTGTGTGTGTGTGTGTGTGTGTGTGTGTGTGTGTGTGTGTGTGTGTGTGTGTGTTTTCTAGAGCCTGTAAACAGAGCAACTGCAGCCAGGGAGTTCAGGGTGTTTCACTCCGCTCTTCACTCCCTAAACTCCGCCTACAGAGACTCGGTGAGTAGAAAACCGCCGAGTGTGCTGCTTGTTAAAATGAATAAACATATATTAATACGTAAGAACGCGTCGGAGGGTCATGTCGGCGATTTAAAGGGGAAAACAACAAAAACAGCTTTTGACAGATGAAAGTATGTCCCATTATTACACATGATATCTACTACCTTTGTTCTAAAATGAAGCCCCTATCATGTGCGTTAATAACTATCTGTCTTCGGTTGCATTTCTCGGCCTCCTGTCCCGACTGCAGAGCGGTCAGCTCTTATGTAAATACAGGGTTCGTACGGTCATGGAAAACCTGGAAAAGTCCTGGAATTTTAAAATGCTCATTTCCAGGCCTGGAAAAGTCATGGAAAAAACTGAAATCATAAAAGTTTTGAAAAAGTCATGGAAATGTTTTCATTTACGCCGAATTTGAAATCATTTATATGTTGTTTTTTTTAAAGAAAGACGCTCAAAAACGCACAACATTTTCTAAATTGTTCATGTTTATACCAAGATTTCAGTTTGGTCGTGGAAATTTGGTTTAAAGTCATTAAAAAGTCATGGAAAATTCATAGAAAAGTTCATTAGTCAAAATGTGTAAGAACCCTGAAATATGTCTTCAGAGCTGGAATCAGATTCAACTTCTCTTCTAGTGTGTGTGTGTGTGTGTGTGTGTGTGTGTGTGTGTGTGTGTGTGTGTGTGTGTGTGTGTGGATAGTTGTGTGTTTGTATGTGTGAGTGTGTGTGTGTGGATATGAATGGTTGTTTGTGTGTATATGGATGGTGTGTGTGTGTGTGTGGATATGGATGGTTGTGTGTGTGTGTGTGTGTGTGTATATATATATATATCTGGAGAAGGATGGTTGTGTGTGTGGGGGTGTATGTGTGTGTGTGTGTGTGTGTGTGGATAGTTGTGTGTTTGTATGTGTGAGTGTGTGTGGATATGGATGGTTGTATGTGTGTGTGTGTGTGTGTATATATATATATATATATCTGGAGAAGGATGGTTGTGTGTGTGGGGGTGTGTGTGTGTGTGTGTGTGTGTGTGTGTGGATAGTTGTGTGTTTGTATGTGTGAGTGTGTGTGTGGATATGGATGGTTGTTTGTGTGTATATGGATGGTGTGTGTGTGTGTGTGGATATGGATGGAAGTGTGTGTGTGTGTGTGTGTGTGTGTATATATATATATATATATATATATATCTGGAGAAGGATGGTTGTGTGTGTGGGGGTGTATGTGCGTGTGTGTGTGTGTGTGTGTGTGTGTGTGGATAGTTGTGTGTTTGTATGTGTGAGTGTGTGTGTGGATATGGATGGTTGTTTGTGTGTATATGGATGGTGTGTGTGTGTGTGGATATGGATGGTTGTATGTGTTTGTGTGTGTGTGTGTGTATATATATATATATATATATATATATATATATATATATATATATCTGGAGAAGGATGGTTGTGTGTGTGGGGGTGTATGTGTGTGTGTGTGTGTGTGTGTGTGTGTGGATAGTTGTGTGTTTGTATGTGTGAGCGTGTGTGTGGATATGGATGGTGTGTGTGTGTGTGTGTGGATATGGATGTGTGTATGTGTGTGTGTGTGTGTGTGTGTATATATATATATATATATATATATATATATATATATATATATATATATATATATATATATCTGGAGAAGGATGGTTGTGTGTGTGTGGGGGTGTATGTGCGTATGTGTTTGGGCATGTGTGTGTGTGTGTGTGTGTGTGTGTGTGTGTGTGTGGGGTCCAGTATTGGAATAAATTGTATTTCAGCTGTTTTGGTAATAATGGTAATAATGTATTGGTGTGTATGCAGGTGTACAAGATGCTGACGAACAAAGAGTCTCTGGATCAGATCACCGTGGCCACGCCGGGGCTCCGCTCCGACCCGGTTGCTCTGGGTAAGCCCTGCGAGTGTTGCTCCGCGCCGCTGTGCCTCGTCTCATTGGAGCGGGAGGATAAGCTGAAGTGTGACGTTCCCCCTGTCGTTGCTCAGGCGTGCTGCAAGACAAGGATCTGTTCGTGCAGTTCACCGACCCGGCCATGCTGGACATGTGAGTGCTCTTTGGTAGTCTCTCTCGTGTATTTCTCGCCGCTGCTCACTATGCATCACAAGGGCAAAACTACCGCTAAGAAATATAATGTCGCCCCTGATATCACTAGGAGGGGTAAAAAATACCCTTATTATTTCCTCCAATAAATCTGATTATTTAATAGAGTTTTGTTATTTGTTGAGTGTGTCCTTTCTGTATTGCCTCGACTGTAGATGGGGGAAAAAAAAAATATATATATATATATAATTTTCAATTGTGTGTGTTGTATGTTATTGTTTATAGTTGTTTAAATTAATTTAATATAATTGTCAGATTTTCTTTTTTCTGTTAAAAACTAATTTAAAAAAAACACTAAATCTGTCGACTACTGCCTAATTATGTGATATTCCTTTATTTGTCCCACAGTGGGGACATTTCAAAAACTAATACTAAACTAACTAAAACTAACTAAACTAAACTAACTAAGACTAATAGTCTTATTATTGCCCAATAGTCTTGTTATTGGCATTTTTGTGACACTTGCTCATATCCTGTAAGCCTAAATAATTATATTTATTATTTTTGAATAACGGTTAAATGTCATTTCATAAGTTTAAAAAAAGAGCCCCCAATTTCTTTTTTAAATCTCCTGTTTTTTCTGTCAGTGGGGGAAAAATTGCCCCCCCCAAAAAAGATGTTAATTTCTTACCCTGGCCGACCTGTAACATGTTTTTGTAAAAGCCATAGGAGACAATTTAGAATAACCTTTATCTTGACATACATTTATATATATATATACATATATATATATATATATATATATATATATATATATATATATGTATTTTTATATATATATATATATATTATTAATACATTTATATATACATATATATATATATATATATGTGTGTGTGTGTGTGTATGTATGTATATATCTATATCTATATATATATATATATTAATATATATATACATATATATTATTAATACATTTTTATATATATATATATATATATATATATATTAATATGTATTTTTATATATACATATATGTTATTAATACATTTATATATGCATATATATGTGTGTGTATGTATATATATATATATATATATATATATATATATATATATATACATATATATTATTAATACATTTTTATATATATATATATATATATGTGTATAATAGCCTCCCCAATTTTTTTCATCCCCTGGTTTTTCAGTCTCTGGGGGAAAAGCTGCCCCCTAACACAAATGTACATTTCTTCCCCGATAACGAGCGAGTAAATCTCGTGGAGCGCCTCTGACGTCTCGTCCGTCCCGTAGATTGATCTCTTCCCACCCGGCGCTCGTCAACGCCATCATCCTGGTCCTGCACTCGGTGGCCGGCAGCATCCCGGCTCAGGCCAGCGCCGGCTCCTCCCGCAACGTCTCCGCCAGCTCCTACAGCGACATGCCGGGTGAGGGGGCGACACCTCGGCACCTTTTCTATCCGTGTCCGTGGAAAACCTGGGAAAAAAGTCCTGGAATTATTCAAATGTTTTTGAAAAAAAAACTTGAAAAAATATATATAAATCCGAAGAGTTTTTGGAAAAGTCCTGGAAATATGTTATATTGATATATTCATCCACGCTGAGTTTGAAATAATAAAAAAATATAAGCAGGCACACGCTCTCACACCGTAGCTGAGACGTCCGGTAGCCATGGCAACGGTAGTTTAGGGAAGCTGCCAGGGAAGTGTCGATTTAACCATGCGTGGCTACATATGACAAAATACTCATTGTTAGTTTTAAATACTACATCTTCTCACTTTTGTGTATTACACTGAGATTTCTGTGTGTGTGTGTGTGAACCCTGTGTTATGTAATCGAGGGTTTTTCCTTTTCGATGCTCCTCTCATCCTGCAGGGGGCTTCATGTTCGAGGGCATGTCTGACGACGAGGACGACTTCCAGTCCGTGAGTCGCTCCGCTCCACACCCGACGCCAGAGTCACCGAGTCACGGAGTCCACGAGAGAACTGACAGTGTGTGTGTGTGTGTGTGTGTGTGTGTGTGTGTGTAACAGGGGAGTCCGGCCGGGCCCTCCAGCAGAGCGGGCGGCTCGGCGGGGATGCGCCCGGTGTCTCTGAGCCACAGCGGGGCGACGGGCCCTCGGCCAATCACGCAGAGCGAGCTGGCCACGGCGCTGGCCCTCGCCAGCACGCCCGACAGCAGCGCCGTCACCCCGACGACCTCCAGCCAGGTGACGCCTCACATCCAATAGAACAATAGACCGGCATCCTGTACCGGTTATTACTGTCTTATGATTGTTATTGTTTTACGTCCGTTATTGTTTTACGTTTGTTACTGTTTTATGTTTATTACTGTTTTATGTTTGTTACTGTTTTACGTTTATTACTGTTTTACGTTTGTTACTGTTTTACGTTTATTACTGTTTTATGTTTGTTACTGTTTTACGTTTATTACTGTTTTATGTTTGTTACTGTTTTACGTTTATTACTGTTTTATGTTTGTTATTGTTTTACGTCCGTTATTGTTTTATGTTTGTTACTGTTTTACGTTTATTACTGTTTTATGTTTGTTACTGTTTTACGTTTATTACTGTTTTATGTTTGTTACTGTTTTACGTTTATTACTGTTTTATGTTTGTTACTGTTTTACGTTTATTACTGTTTTATGTTTGTTATTGTTTTACGTCCGTTATTGTTTTATGTTTGTTACTGTTTTACGTTTATTACTGTTTTATGTTTGTTATTGTTTTACGTTTATTACTGTTTTATGTTTGTTACTGTTTTACGTTTATTACTGTTTTATGTTTGTTATTGTTTTACGTCCGTTATTGTTTTATGTTTGTTACTGTTTTACGTTTATTACTGTTTTATGTTTGTTATTGTTTTACGTTTATTACTGTTTTATGTTTGTTATTGTTTTACGTTTATTATTGTTTTACGTTTGTTATTGTTACGTTACGTTATGTTTTGATCGCCGTGTATTTATTTATTCGTATGCGTGTTACGCGCATAAGTTAAAAAGTATTAAACCAAAGCGCATGACATTTGGTAGGATGATTGGTTATTATACGGGGAACATTCGATTAGATTTTGGGATCGATCGGGTCAAAGGTCAAGGTCATGGAAAGGTACGGCGACCGTATGCGGTCTACAGAGTGCCCGTTCTAGTTTTACGTTTGTTATACTTTTATGTTTGTTATTGTTTTACGTTTGTTATTGTTTTATGTTTGTTATTGTTATTGTTTTATGTTTATTATGGTCTGTCAAGGGACTACAGATGCACATTAGCTGTGTAGCTACAATCTAGTTCGGTGCTTCACACGGGGACATTTATATTTGAACTGTACATGGACACTTTTTTTATTAATAATAATAATAATAATAATAATAATAATAATCCAAAAAAAGACCCGTGTGTATTTTTCACTTCTGAATTAACTTGCTCATGATAAAAAGGAAAACCTATTGTGCGGATGGATATTATTTATTAACCAATGCCCTCTCCTGTTTTACGTTGATAACCTGTTTTTTTAAAACTATACCCAATACTGTATATTCTAGCACCTTATGTACATTCTATTTCTATATTTTCTCTTACTCCCGTGTGTTTGTTCCTCTGTCCGACGACCCCGACGTGTCTGGACTGTTGGTCGAGGCACGAATGACAAACAACAAACCTTGATCCTCGAGTATCTTCATCTCGTGTTCCTCTCCTCCTCCTGCAGGCGGACCCCTCCGGGGGCGTCGGCCCGATGCCGGCGGGGACCCCGGTCAGCAACGACCTCTTCAGCCAGGCTCTGCAGCAAGCCCTGCAGGCCTCCAACATGTCCGCCCTGCAAGTGAGGCCCGCACACTCAATACACTGAGGAACTATGTGGACTCGGATGTGAGCGGTGGAATATTTTAAACGGTGAATGCCGAGCTCATCGAGGTCTGTGGATGAAACGCTGTTGTTGTGTGTCTTAGGGCCGCTGGCAGTCCCAGATGCAGCAGCTCAGGGACATGGGCATCCAGGACGAGGACCTGATGCTGAGGGCGCTGCAGGCCACCGAGGGGGACATCCAGGCGGCCCTGGAGCTCATCTTCGCCGGAGGCCCCGGGCTCTGATCCCCGGACCCTGATCCCCGGACCCTGATCCCCGGGCTCTGATCCCCGGACTCTGATCCCCGGACCCTGATCCCCGGACCCTGATCCCCGGGCTCTGATCCCCGGACTCTGATCCCCGGACCCTGATCCCCGGACCCTGATCCCCGGACCCTGATCCCCGGACCCTGATCCCCGGACTCTGATCCCCGGACCCCCGCAGACCTTCACCAAGGAGGCCGAGCAGGAGAGAAGTTCACACATGAGACATGATGGCGTTTAGACGTACAGTATTTCTTTGACGACGGACCTTGTTTCTGCTATTTACATGACAGTATCATATCCACAAAGTTCAAGACGGCTTTCTGTTGTTGTTGTTGTTGTTGTTGTTGAGACGGGATGAATAATAAACGTTATCGCGCTCGCCTCCTCAACTCCCGAGTCTTCCTGTTTCATAGGTGGCGTTGACTGTTGGGATCCAGCTGTGTCACCTATGAGGTCACCCTGCGCCTGCTCAGACAAGCTTTTTTTTCCTCATTTGTTTATTAACATATCATAAAAAAAAATCATAAGTTGCAGTCAGGGTTCTTAGGGTCATGGAAAACCTGGAAAAGTCATGGACATTTTTTTAAATATTGTTATTTCCAGGCCTGGAAAATGATTGAATGAATGAAAATGAAATGAAATATACTTTATTAATCCCCAAGGGGAAATTTGGTGATAACAGAAGCAGCCCGATAAAACTAAACACAATAAAATATAAGTATAAGAAAGAAAGAAAGTGACAGTGCATAAAGTAAAGTGTGCAAAGTGGAATATAAAATACAATTAACATAAAATAAAATATATGTATATATACACAGCATAATAAAATAAATATAATTAAATATAATTAAATAAAATATATATGAAAAGAAAAATCCCCAACGTTTTGGAAAAGTACAAAAAATATATATGTTCATATATACATGTGTACAGTATATATACTGTATGCTTCGGAATTCTCATTGTCAGTTTAAATATAATATTCTTTGCACGTTTTCATGTATGACACCGAGATTTCACAAAATGAATTCATGGAAATTTGGTTTAAAGTCCTGGAAGTCCATCGGTCAACATGTGTATAGACCTTGTTCATTGGTCATGTGTATGACCCCTGTTCAGTATTTCAACGTGTGCCTAAAACATAAAAAAATAATACATGCATACTTTTTTTTAGCCACATCGATGTAATTCATCTCTATGTCCACTAGATGGCGATGCCGTCGTATTTCTATCCAGACGTGACTGATTGTCACAAGTCATCCTAGAGACATCGAGCTGCTTCATTCACTTCCTTCCTACTTTACTAAATGAAAACACTATAAAGATCCCGCTTGTGATTTTGAACAGTTTTACTTAAACACGTTGTTTTATTAATCCGTCGCGCTGAGAGGAGCTGAAGCCTCATTAACGTCCTCTGAGATGTTCCTGTGCTCGTCAGGGCCTTCTGAACATCAGCATACCCCCCCCCCCCCCCTTTTGTGTCTTTTATTTAAAAATAAATCCTTGATATTTAAATAAATAAACAAAACAAAACAAACAAAAGAGTAGAATCAGCATCCGGAGTCCAGCCCCAGAGGACGAACATCACATCATCTACATCAACACACACACACACACACACACACACACACACACACACACACACACACACACACACACACACACACACACACACACATCCATATTCAATTCAATTCAATTCAGTTTATTTGTATAGCCCAGTTTCACAAATTACAAATTTGTCTCAGAGTGCTTTACAATCTGTACACATAGACATCCCTGACCCAAAACCTCACATCGGACCAGGAAAAACTCCCAAATAACCCTTCAGGGGGAAAAAAGGGAAGAAACCTTCAGGAGAGCAACAGAGGAGGATCCCTCTCCAGGATGGACAGATGCAATAGATGTAATGTGTACAGAAGGACAGATTTAGAGTTAAAATACATTCAAGGAATCTGACAGAGTTTATCAATAGTTCATATTTAGGCATATTTAGGCATATTCCACGATCCAACCATCGAAGGTCCATCAGTAGATGGGATCTATGCCGTCTCATAGGGTCCGATGACCCCATGAGACGTGAAGTCAGAAGGACTCCGGGGAGAAGCAGAGTTAGTCATGTGTGATGGAGAGATGAAGATTCATCCATAGGAGAAAGAAAAGAGGAGAGAGGTGCTCAGTGCATCCATATCCACGTACATGAACATCTACATCAACAAATGCCCAAACACACACAGACACACTCATGCACATACACCCCCACACACACAACCATCCATATCCACCACATACACACACAACCATCCATATCCACACACACATACAAAACGCACAACCATCCATATACACACACACACACACACACACAACCATCAATATCCACACACACACCTATCCCTCCTCTCTCACTCCTCCCAGTTCACTCTGTGGTGGTTTTGCATCCTCCCAGTTCACTCTGTGATGGTTTTGCATCCTCCCAGTTCCCTCTGTGATGGTTTTACATGCTCCCAGTTCCCTCTGTGGTGGTTTTACATCCTCCCAGTTCCCTCTGTGGTGGTTTTGTATCCTCCCAGTTCACTCTGTGATGGTGTTGCATCCTCCCAGTTCCCTCTGTGTTGGTTTTGTATCCTCCCAGTTCCCTCTGTGATGGTTTTGCATCCTCCCAGTTCCCTCTGTGATGGTTTTGCATCCTCCCAGTTCCCTGTGTGGTGGTTCTGGGTGGTTCTCTGGGTTCACGCTCGGCGGCCACCGCCGCCTCCCAGCTGCAGCTCTCACAGATATTATAAACGATTGACTCTGGAAATTCATGTGAAGTTGTCATGGAAACACTCTGGAACGGCTTCACGCGGATGGCTTATTATGAAAGCCGGCGTTGCACACCTTTTATTTATCTCCATGTTGTCGTCAACAGAGGAGACTACAGGTGATCTCTCACAGATATGACATCACAGATACACCCTCTGGTCAGGAGAGAAATGAAATTAATATATATATATATATATATATATATATATATATATATATATATATATATATATATATATATAGAGAGAGATAGATATTAAGATAGCATTTCATTGGACTAAATATACTTTTATATATAAGTTATATATTTATATATATATATATATCAAATATATATAAAAATATATATATATATATATCTTATATAAATATAACATATATATATATATATATATTTGATATATATATATAAATATATATATATATATATATATATATTATCTATAATATATATATATATATATGTATATATTTATATAGGATATCATATATATAATATATGTATTATATATAATATATATATATATTATATATATTTGTATATGTATTATATATATTATTTATTATAAGATATATTTATTATATATAAGGTGGTATATAAATATACTTTTATCTATAATATTTATACATATATATTATATATGTAAGACATATAATATATGTAAAAGTATATTTATTCTAGTGAAATTATTATTATTAAATATAGATTAATCAATATTACTTTACAATAAAACTAAATACAAATGTCACAATAAAAAACTCCAACAATCGTCTTTGGAAATGCTCACACTGGAGGCTGAGGCGGGTTATGAATATCATAGTCTGGCTAGAAATTATATTATTATGAATAGATTATAAGAGGTTTCCCAGAAGCACACCTGTTCTTTGGGAGTAATTATACGAAAAAAATGTAACACAGGGTCATATTTAAACTAAAGTTCTATTACTCTATTACTTCTACATTAATTTAAAGTTGAAAACTTATTTTTCTATGTTCGTTGACTTGCTTGTGCACGGGAATCTCCATAGAGGCAAAATAAAATACAGATTTCTGTCGTAGCGAAACATCCATAAAACATGGGTTTGGTGATTCAGCTCGGACGTTGTTCAGTTGGTTCACTTTGAGTTGATTTATTCAAAATAACTGCCATCATAACCCAGATGGTCTGTTTCATCTGAACGTGCAAAACAAATACAAAATGAAAATGTGTCAGAAGGCAACGAACATAGAAAATTA
Source organism: Liparis tanakae (assembly GCA_036178185.1). Classification (NCBI taxonomy): domain Eukaryota; kingdom Metazoa; phylum Chordata; class Actinopteri; order Perciformes; family Liparidae; genus Liparis; species Liparis tanakae. The sequence continues at coordinate 2,529,426 of CM070104.1, read as the reverse complement.
AGTTTTCAACATTAAATTCAGGTGAAATTCATATAACTTCGGTTTGAATCTGACCCCTAACATTTTAAATGTTCTCCTATAATTCATACCAAAGAACAAAGGTCCTTCTGGGAAACTTTAAAAAGTATTAATGATAATAAAACGTGTCTAATGGAAATAAACAGTAAACATTTCTGCCTCTTATTGGTTGATGATTATAGAGCCAAAGAATATCTTCTAAATGCCAAAAATCATAAACGATTTAAACGTCATTCAATGGAGCCTGAAACGACATAAACAACAACAATATCAAGATCAATAGAGACGACAGGTGGAACGCTCTCCGTCCACGACCACGGCCGCTCGTCGCCGTGGTAACGGGACAGAAACACGACATGTGAACTCACGAACCCGACGTTAGACGAGTTGAGGCTCGATGGCGCCGCGGCCCGTACGACACGTCCAGTACACACACGTGGCCACTAGGGGCGCACAGAGGCGTGTGGCGGCACGGAAATACACAAACGGAAACGCACACATGAAACGTCACCACGCCACAGTCACATGACACACAGACACACACACACGGGGCAAGTCAATGGCTGATGTTGGTCTCTCTCTCTCTCTCTCTCTCTCTCTCACACTCTCACACTCTCACACACACACACACACACACACACACACACACACACACACACACAAGGGGCAAGTCGATGGCTGATGCCGGGGACACACACACACACACACACGCACACACACACACACACACACACACACACACACACACACGCACACACACGCACACACACACTTCTGAGGGAGGAGGGCTTGTTCAGGCTCTCGTGATAGAGATGTACTAATGTAGTGTGTGTGTGTGTGCTAGTTGGATACCCCCCCCCCCCCCAGGCCTCCTCCCTATGAGAGAGTAATCCTCCTCAGAAGTGTAACTAAACAAAGACATTGACCTTTGACCTCTGAACAGGAACACGAGGAACATGAAGGATACATCACACTTATACTTTATTGAATTTGCACTTCTTCTCTCAAGGAAACACATCGGTCCACTTCAATAACACGGCTCCTCAATACAGCGGGTCACGTGACCCGACAGGTGACCCGACAGGTGACCCGACAGGTGACCCACTTTATCCAAACGTCCCACTTTATGCCCGTTATCCCCGTTGACCAATCAGGTCGCTCTGCCGATGACGTCGTCTCATTCCCCGGTGGACATCTGGTACCATCACATCTGTCAGAAGCATTTCGTAGACACACACACACAGACACAGACACAGGCGCACACACACACACACACACACACACACACACACACACACACACACACACACACACATGTTCCCTTCAATGACTGCAGTTCATAGTTGCATAGCACACAGCGGAGATATAGTCCAAGCCTAAAATGGATTTCTTTAGTATTTACAGGTCATGCTACTTTAATGGGTTTCTAGTTATTAGCCCCCCCCACACACACACACACACACAGCTCTATTTCCACTAGTATTCACTGATTAAACGACATCATTTGAAACTCATGAGATGAAGTTGTTCCGAGCAAGCGGGCGCTCTCATTGGCCCGCGGGAGCAGCCGTGTGATTGGTTGTTGTTGAACCGCAGACGGGAGTTTGCAGAAATAAAATGTGTTTAATGAGAAATTACAGAAAGAAAAAATATATTGATGAATCAGGGGGGGGGGGGGGGGGTCTGGTTTCTTGAAATCAGGGGAGGAAAAAATAAAAATCCACACTGGAAGTCATGAACACATCCTCACACCTCCTCATAAGTGTTTCCTGCTGCTCTGTGATTGGTCCGTGAGAATCGGGGTGCATGTGGCTCCACCCATAAAAACAACAGAAATGCAAAGCACCACAGAAGAAGAAGAAGAAGAATAAGAAGAAGTAGAGGAGGCTGGAGGAGAAACCCCCCCCAGAAAAAACACCATCACATCGGCACAGAACAACGAGGGAGATAATGAGTGATAAGCCCCCCCCCCCAAAAAAACAAAACAAAAAAAAACAACAACAAACAAATAAATTACAGTCACAGAACAATCTCTAAAAGCGGAGCGGCCCAGTGGATCTGAGCCTCGTCTTTGGACCTCATGCCTCATAAAACCATCAACATCACACAGCGGCGGATCAGAATGTACTCAGAAAAAACCTCTTTCCTAAAAGCTATGATGCAATGTGAAGTGAATTGTGTGTGTGTGTGTGTGTGTGTGTGTGTGTGGGGGGCAGATGGATGTCTGCAGTCCCCTTTGTACCGATCGATCTGCAGATGGACGAATGAAATAGATTTTCTTTTTGTTCTGAGGTAGACGATGCAGGCGTGTGTCGTTCTTCGGATGCAAAGCCATATTAAGGAGGGGGGGGGGACGATTTGGTCCATTCGGACGGGCTCTGGTCTTTCGGCCAATCGGACGCCGTCAGGCGGGGCGACCCATCCGTCTCCGTCTCCACCGCGGTGCTTACACTGTGGGCGGTGTGCGGTGTCCGGTACCCCCCCCCCCTACCCCCCTACCCCCTCCCCCCTCCCCCCACCGGTGACGGATGGCAGGCAGCATGCAGTATGACAGGATGGAGAGATCAGTCTGCAGCGCGCACACACACACACACACACACACACACACACACACACACACACACACACACACACACACACACACCTGTTTTCTTTTCCAAAACAAACGTGTTCATTCATAATTCTCATGATGTTTATGATCTTTAAGAAGCAGGTCCAACATGCTCTTGATAAAGGTACACACACACACACACACACACACACACACACACACACACACACACACGTGTAACCGTGTCCCGTCTCTCTGGTAAGCGCTCAGGGGAAGAATCAGATCCAGAATCAGTGAAGCCGGTGATGTCATGAAGTGTCCGCCATAAATAAAATACAATAAAAATAATAAAGACTTCTGCCACACTGAGTCCGTGTGTGTGTGTGTGTGTGTGTGTGTGTGTGTGTGTGTGTGTGTGTGTGTGTGTGTGTGTGAGATCGTACGCAGAAGGTCGGGGGGGGGGGATCAGAGTCAGGATCGGCAGTTCTTTTGGGAGGAGGGATATATGCCGGTAGTTCATCTTTCCCATGAGCCTCCTGGGGTGGGGGGTGGGGGGGGGGGGGGGTCACTATAGTGTCCGGATGGCCACGGGGTACAGCAGCGACATGTGCTCCGCCCCCTTGATGGGCAGCTTGCGGCTGGAGTAGAAGTGGATGACCTCGGGGACGCTGTCGAAGGGGCAGCCGTTCTGCCCCAGGATGTAGTGACCGTCCTTAGTGCGGCACAGCTTCATGTGCATGAAGCCCTGGCTGCTCCTGGGGGGGGGGGGGGGGGGAGGGGGGGGAGAGAGGGGGAGAAGAAAACATTAGTTTGATAAAAGACTATATATCTGTAGCGCCGTGAGCCTTATGCAGGCCGGCTCATAGTTAGAGGGTCTTTCTGTTAAAAACGAGATAGGAGAGAGAAGGAAATAAAGAGATGAAGAGATAATATATAAAAGAGATAGGAGAGAGAAATAGATACAATAGAGAGAGATAGGAGACACAACGAGATTATACAGAAAAAGAGAAGAGAGAGAGTAAGAGACCGGAGAGAGAGAAAGGAGAGAGAGAAAGAGAGAGGAGAGAGATAGGAGAGAGGAGAGAGAGATAGGAGAGAGGGAGAGAGAGATAGAGCGAGAAAGAGAGAGGGAGAGAGCGATAGGAGAGAGAGATAGAGGGAGAGGAGAGAGATAGGAGAGAGGAGAGATAAAGAGACAGGAGAGAGAGATAGGAGAGAGAGAGGGAGAGAGAGAGATAGAGGAGAGAGAGGAGAGAGATAGGAGATATATGGGCGAGGGGAGATGGGAGAGAGAGATGGGAGAGGAGATAGAGGGGGAGATAGAGAGGGGAGAGAGATGGGAGAGAGATAGAGGAGAGAGGAGAGAGATAGGAGAGATATATAGGCGAGAGGGAGAGATAGGAGAGAGAGAAAGAGAGAGAGATAGGAGAGAGAGAGATAGGAGAGAGAGAAAGAGGAGAGAGAGTAACAGTTCAGTTCGGGGCGTCCATCATGAATCAGAACTTAAAGCCAGAACTGGAGATTTATTCCTTTGAGCTTCATCTTCAGTCAACAGATGAAAACATTATATTTATAGCATTAGTGTGATTAATATTATTATTACATAAATTAAGACCTTTGATGTTTCCTACATGGCAGACGAAGAGAGAATATTTCTCAGAGCTGCTCATCTTAACGTGTCGTGAGGCTCATGGGCTCTGAGGCAGAGAACACAACCATCAGTCTCCACATGAACCTCTCCGTCCTGATTGGACGAGAGCGGCCGCCGTCCTGAGTGGCGCCGGGAGAAAACATTACACTAAATTCAATAAAAAACGTGACGGTAAAGTGGCCCAGAGTGTTCCTGAGGACCCGGCGTCAGGTTACACACACACACACACACACACACACACACACACACACACACACGTGGAGCTTTAGATTTCCTCTTTGACTCATCATTTCATTTTAGTCCAGGTGGGAGGAGCCTAAACTTTCTGTAGAACACACGATGAACAGAGGAACTGGAGAAGCAGGCGACGAGGCTTAGGAAAGAAATCACAAAATAAAAGATTCCATATTTATGTGGCGCTGTCGTCGTTGACAACACACGGAGGATCATCTCATCTTTATAAAATCTAAAAAGCGCGACATGACGCAAACACTTCTCCTTCCTCTCCGCTGGGGCTTCAAACAGATCCCTCTCTCTCTCTCTCTCTCTCTAGAAGATAAAACTATAAATATGTTTCAAAGGGTTTCTCTCTCTCTCTCTCCCCCTCCCCTCCCCCTCCCTCCCTCCCCCCTCCCTCTCTCCCCCTCCCTCCCCTTTTCCTCTATCCCATTTTCTAACCCCTCTCTCTCCCTCCTGTTCTCCCACTCTCTCTCCCTCTCTCCCCCTCCACTCCATCTCTCTCTCTCTCTCTCTCTCTCTCTCTCCTTCCCTCTCGAGGATGTCACTGTTTGGACTCATTTTCAGAACCTGAACTCAGAGTCACCCCCGCCTGCAAAGTGTATGTATGTGTGTGTGTGTGGTTGTGTGTGTATGTGTGTGTGTGTGGTTGTGTGTATATGTGTGTGTGTGTGGTTGTGTGTATATGTGTACGTGTGTGGTTGTGTGTTGGCACCCGTCGATCCGAACCAATCAGCCGTCTGTTCTCTGGGTCTGACCCCATTGACGATGTGACATTGTGCGTCAGCCGGGAGCTCACACACACACACACACACACACACACACACACACACACTTCAAGAAGATGTTTCTACACTCGTGTGTTTGACAACTTCCTCAGTGGTTCCCCCCTCAGACTCCACCAATAGAAACACCTCCAGCATTAGAGATATGGGGGGGGGGGGATTATCTAATCTAGTCTAATCTAAATACCCTCAAACTAGTTTGTGCCGTCCTCTAACTGCGTCTTTGACTTCCTCTGTGGCCAGAAACCAGATTTACAACTCAAAAAAGGCTAAATTAAAAGAGTCAAACATTTAGTTTGGAGTCTAATCTAATCTGAGGTTGTGATTGCTAAACGAGGTCCGGTTCCTCCGGTCCGGTTCCTCCGGTCCGGTTCCTCCCCACAGGGTTCTGGATGCGCCGTGTGTTTGACATCGGCTTGTATGTCGTTTAAAAAGAAAAAAAACTTTGCTTGATGCTCGCGTCATGCGTCTTCAGTGTTTGTTATTTATCTCGCCTGAAACACTGAAAGTTTTGTAAGTTTAGCTTTGTTTCCTCTGAACAGGAAGTCAGACAGGAAGTCAGACAGGAAGTCAGACAGGAAGTCAGACAGGAAGTCAGACAGGAAGACAGACAGGAAGTCAGACAGGAAGTCAGACAGGAAGTCAGACAGGAAGTCAGACAGGAAGACAGACAGGAAGTCAGACAGGAAGTCGGCGACGGCAGCATCAAAAACGATGGAGGGAATAGAAAGCGGCGCCCGGAGACAGAAGCCTCCATCGGGGCTGCCGTCGGACACGTCAGACTCCCTCACCTCGCCTGACGGTCGTCATGGCGACGTGGACGTCCCTCTGAACGTCAGAGTGACGCACGGAGACGGATCCGACATTTAATAACCCGATGACTGAAGCGAGTCGACTTTGGCAAACGGCCAGACGTCTCAGAGTTACAATTACGGTTCTGACAAAAATGTTTTGTCCGGCGAGGAAAAAAAAAAAAATCCTTAAAGCCGAACTCGCCGCATGAGAAGAGAACGCCGCGACCTCATCGTCTCACGGGCCTGAACCCATCGTCTGGAGGCGGCGGGGCTCAGGGGGCCACGGGGTCACGGGGTCGCCGATGAAGGGCAACAATAACCGTGTTGTGGGCGCGACATCGGCAAATCACAGGTGCCGGCGGGGGAGAGGTCGGGGGGGGAGGGAGGGAGGGAGGGAGGGAGGAGGAAGGGGGGTGGAGATAGAGGTCTGGAAGGTGAACACAATTACCATAATAAAAAGGCCGAGTCAGCGGCGATGGGAGAGGATGGGAACACACAGGGGGAGAGAGAGAGAGAGAGAGAGAGAGGGGAAGAGAGAGAGAGGCGGCTCCTCTAATCTACGATAATCTCCTTTCTGATTATCGTAGATTAGGTTATTATTTGAGGTATTTAGGTATTATTTTACTTTTAATGTAAATGTTGTTTTCCAAGTGTTTTTGTGATAATTGATCATGCTGTATTGCATTGTATAAGTTATCTGTGTTTTACTTGTGATTTTCTCTGTATTTCATTCTATTTTAATGTTTTGTGTACTATCTGGACAGTCTGTCTGAATGTTGATGGACGTCCTCGGGGCGAGCGAGCCTTACTTGAGGGAGAGGGAGTAGTCGTTCTTGCTGGTCTCGCTGTTCCTCACCAGGTAGCTCGCCTCCTTACACAGCCGGAGCAGAGACTCTGCGTCCGTCCGGCTGATGGCTCCGTGGTACCAGCTGCAGAGCAGAGGACAGAGGGATGAGGGATGAGGGGAAATTGCTTATTCTGGCTTTATTGAACCTGTTTTGCACTCAATACATTTTCAAGATAATAACAATAAAGTGCAAAGTGTGAAAAACTAAACTAAACAAGTTCAAATGCCTGGCAATGAAGAGCTGTCCACTGTTGCAGGCTTGATACGGCCACTCTCAAGCCAGGCTCAATGTTGAGCTTTTATTTTGAAGGGCAACAGCTTAGTAACGTAAACATTTACATAAAAGTACAGGCATGAAGCTCTTTGTTTGTTAATGACATAGTTTCATTGTGTCTGTGTAGTTTATAATATGTGAAGTTCTTAATAAAAATATCTGCACTGTAATGCCGTGGCGCCCCACTAGAGGGCCGCGCCCCACAGTTTGAGAACCACTGCTTTAAACTGGCTTACACTGGTTCAATATATATATTATATATATACATATATATATATATATACATATATATATTATAAATATACATATATACAAATATATATTATATATACATATATTTATACATATATTATATATATATTAAACTGACTTACACTGGTTCAATATATATATATATACATATATAATATGTATATTATATATACATATAATATATAATACATATAATATATAATATATATACACATATATATATATATATATATATATATATATGTATATATATAATATGTATATCCATATAATATATATATATATATATAATATATATACACATATATATATATATATATATGTATATATATAATATGTATATGCATATATATATATATATATATATATAATATATATAATATATATATATATATATATAATATGTATGTGTATATAATATATATATATATATAATATATATATATATATTATATATACATTTATATATATATACACATATATATAAACATATTTATATATATATATATATATATTATTATTATAATTTTCGCACTCTGTTGATTGTTAATGTTATCGTCTATTGTTGCCCAGCCGCCATGACACATTCCTTGTATGTGAAAACATAAATGGCAATAAAAGGTTCTGATTCTGATGATGATGATGATGATGATGATGATGATGATGATGATGATGATGATGATGATGATGATGATGAAGAGGAACAAAGCAAACGGCCAGAGGGGTTGTACTTTAAACCAAATGACTCACAACTGGCTCTCCAGGGTGACGGCGGGGTCGACGCGCTCCCCCAGAGCGGCGCCGCCGTGGTCCAGCGAGGACGACGTCTTGGTGTTCACCAGACAGCTGCTGGAGTGGCGCTGCAGCGGCCGGGACTTCCCCTCCTTGGTCGGAGACATCCGAGACTTCTCCACGCCGTCGAACTGGACTGGAATACAGGAGAAGAAGAAGAAATAATCAGCTGAGTCACTTTATTCTGGAAGAAAAGGATGAGCCGCGTTCCATCAGCCGGCGTACAGGTTAAAGTCCCGTGGAACGCTTGGAGACATTTAATATAATGATAAAGTGACTGTGTCTTTAAGTAGTTCGCAGGTCAGTCTTCCAATCAGGGGGTTGTCGGTTCAATCCCCGCCTTAGTCGGTGTGTCCTTGAGCAAGGCACTTCTCCCCGTGTCTACGGTGTCGACGTAACGTGACTGTAAGTCAGCTGAATGACACGTGACTACTTATGATGTAATGTTGTTCAATATATAATATATCTACTAAACTAGAACATAGCAACGAGTGGTGTGTGAACCAGGTTGTGTCTTTATACACACACACACACACACACACACACACACAATGTCACTTTGTGTCATTCTGAAGGACGTGTACACACGGGGGCGGAGCCATAAATCACACCTGCCACGCTGTGCACACATCCCATTGAGACAAAACACACACACACACACACACACACACACACACACACACACACACGGCCAACTACCAACTTCCCCCAAACCAACATGCATCTGTAAATACTACAGTACGTGTGTGTGTGCACGTACACTCTTTAGCAACAAACACACACACACATACGCATACACACACACACACACAAACGTGCCTCAGCCAATGCAAACAAGCGTCCACCTGGAACAGTCGTGCCTCAGGTCCCACGCACCGCGGGGTTAACCGTTAACCGGCTGCTCTAAACTCTCACGGTCAACCGGTGGCGACACACCATGAGAAGAGTGTGGTGGTGTGTGTGTTTATGTGTGTGTGTGTGTGTGTGTGTGTGTGTGTGTGTGAACGGTACTCATGACGCCACCGCCGGAGGTCACCGAGCGACCTCACAGCCAATCGGGTGGCGGCGAAACTGTTTCTGTTATTTACAAAAGAAGAAAATCGCCAAGAGGAGAGCGACGGAGAGTTTCAGGACATTAAAGCATAAAATAGTTCACAAGGAAATGCCTGGCTTCCTTTTTTAATTCTTTCATTGCCTCCTTGCCTGGCTTCCTTCCTTTCTTTTCACCCTTTCTTCCTTGCCTGGCTTCCTTCCATTCCTTTATTCCTCGTCTCCTTACCTGGCTTCCTTCCTTTCCTTTCTTTAATTCTTCCTTCCTTGCCTGGCTTCCTTCCCTTCCCTTTCTTGCCTCCTTGCCCAGCCACCTCCCCTGGCTTCCTTTCCTCCTTTCCTTGCTTCATTCTTTCCTTCCTTCCTTGCGTGGATTCCTTCCTCCCTTGCCTCATTGCCTGTCTTCTTTGCCTGGCTTCCTTCCTTGCCTGGCTTCCTTCCTTTCCTTCCATGCCTTATTGATTGGCTTACTTTAATTCCTTCCTTGCCTTTTTGCCTGGCTTTCTTCCTTTCCTTCTTTCCTTCCGTGCCTCCTTGCCTGGAATCCATTCATTCCTTCCTTGTCTCCTTGCCTGGCTTCCTTCCCTTCCTTTCCTTCCTTCATTTCCTGGCTTCCTTTCCTTCATCCTTCCTTCATTGCCTGGCCTTCTTCCTTGCCTCCTTGCCTGGCTTCCTTCCCTTCCTCTTCTTCCTTCCTTGCCTGGCTTCCTTCACCAGGCTGCATGTGTTGATGTATGTTTTTGGCCTTTGGGGAACGCTGAGTAACTCTTAGTGGTTAAAGTGTTTTATCCGTCCGCCTGGAGCAGAGCGATCTGGACCAACGCGGTACTGAGCGGACAGCCGGGCCGCCCCGATGGGCCCGTCTAGACTCTGGATTCCCACCGGAGGATTCCATTACACTTCACAGAGAGAGTTTTCCAAGCGTTCCCGAAGAAGACCGACAAGCAGCCGCCAATCAATGCCGTCTACACACGAGACATCGCCATGGCAACCGCCTGGATTGAGCTGGAAGGAGGGATGGACAGGAAGACGATAGACATGATGACAATGGACAGGAGGACAATGGACAGGAGGACAATGCACCGTCTATAGAAGAACATGCCTGGCGTCCTTCTTTCCTTCCTTCCTTGCCTATATTCCTTTCTTTCTTTCTTTCCTTCCTGGCCTCTTTGCCTGGCTTCCTTCCTTCCTTTCGTTTCCTTCCTTCCTTGCCTGGCTTACGTTCATTCTCTTCTTGCCTCCTATAGGTACTGTAAATGTAGTAATTATTATTATTCATGGTTGCAAAAGGGAGATGCAATAAATGGAGCTCCTTTCAAATCATTGTTGTTGTATTTCCTTCTGTCTTCAACGTCTTTTTTAATATTAATCCTCTTATATTGTAAAACATGCATGTGTGAGGAGCGCGTAGCCGCAGTCTAATGACACGCATGTGCACACGCACGCGCACAATGAAGCCAATTTGAGAGGCAAGAACATGGAGACGGAGAGCTGCAGTTTCATCTCCGGCCACCAGGGGCTCCCCTCCGTCTCCTGCTCCACAGGTTTACCTCAATGGAGCATTCCCAGAACATAAACTAATGGGAACGATCATGGCAGGTGACTCCGCCCACTATTTCCATCCTCCGTTCATCGCGGGGATTTGACCTAAAAACCTGACCTGAACCGAGACTCCGACCTCGGAGCCCGAGGAAGAGCGATCCGGCTCCTCTTCCTCGGGTGGGCCGATGTTTCCGTGTTTCCTCTGAAGACGTTATTAGTTCTCTGATGTTTCTCACGGTCCACTTGAGCCGCTCGCCGCCTGCTGGGAGAGAAACACGGGAACGCCGCGCGCTGAGGAACAGCGTTTCCATGGAAACTGACCAAGGGGGCGAGAGAGACGCAGGTTTTCATCCCGTCAACGTAGACAGACGACATGAAGACGCAGACGACTGCTCTCCTCACTCCCCCCCCCCTCTCTCTCTCTCTCTCTTTCTGTACTCATTCGTTCGTCCCGTTTCCTCCTCTTCTCCAACTTCACCTCTTCTTTTGATCTTCCCCATCTCTCTCTCCCTCCCTATTTCTCCCTATTTCTTCCTCTCTCGCTCTCTCTTTCTCCCTTTTTCTTCCCATCTCTCTCTCTATCTCTCCCTATTTCTTCCTCTCTCGCTCTCTCCCTCGCTCTCTCTCTCTCCCTCCCTCTTTCTACCTCTCTCTCCCTCCCTCTCTCTCTACTTCACCTTCTCTCTCTCTCTCCCTATTTCACCTTATCTCTCTCTCTCTCCCGATTTCAACTTCTCTCTCTCACTATTTCTCCTTCTCTCCCTGCCCATTTTTTCCTCTTCCTCTCTCTCTCCCCCTATTTCTTTCTCTCTCTCCCTATTTCTTCCTCTCTCTCCCTATTTCTTCCTCTCTCTCCTCTCCCTCTTTTCTTTCCTCTTCCTCTCTCTCTCCGTCTTTTCTTCTCTTCGTCACTCTCTCCTTGGCCGAGGAAATTCTCCTGATGTTTTATCTCCTCGTGTCCGATGACCTTGACTCTCTCCTCCCTCCTCTCTCAGATGAGCTGTCCTTTGAGGCCGAGGAGGAATGTGTGGAATCCTTTGATGTTTTATCTCCTCGTGTCCGATGACCTGACGCCGCTCCGTCGGCATGGAGACGCGCCGGACGCTGCAGTAAGGAGCAGATGATGCGTCTATATGCAAATCGGGTAAAGTACGAGCTCGGATAACAACGTTATTCTACGGGATCTTAACGTATTTAAGCTTTTAAAAGGTGGTGGAATGAGGATGATGAGGATAATCGATGACATCGTGGTTTCTCTTCGTGACCTCAGCGCTTCCCGTTTGAAATCCCCACTAATGCCTCCGCCTCTTTTCCCGGATTCAACTCGACCTCGCGTGACCTTGATTTAGACAACGTTTTCCTCCGCCTCCTATCGGAGGAGGGGGGGGGGCGTCTTCAGAGGAGCCGAGTGCGGCGCCAGGAGGAGGAGGAAGAGGAGAAGGAGGAGGGCATCATTACCCCCGAAGAGCGAAAAATTAGTTAGTAAAAAAAAAGAAAAAACTCATCCCCTCTTTTCATTCTCTGAGACGGGTGGTCGACGAGGGGATTGAATAAAAACTCAAACTAGAAGGTGAACACTCACACAAACACACACACACACTCACACACACTCACACACACGCAGCGTGAGTGTGCGGGGCCATCGGTGTTATCGGCATTGTTGCCGGTAACGGCGGCGCAAATGGAATCTGGTGTATCAGATTGACCCGTCAGTCAGATGGTGACTGATGGCCTTAAGCCCCGCCCCCCCCCCCCTCTATAAAACATGGAGGGGGGGGGGGGGGGGGTCGAGGACGAGGATAAACACAGAGGTCACAAAAGACTTTTTTTTTCCGTGATTACAATCCGAACCAAAAAGAGAGAACAGCGGCGGGGAGACGCTCACGGAGTCCTTTAAATCGTTTTTAAACGAGGACGCGTCATGAAGACGGATCGCCGCACGCCATAAAACACAAAGAGAGAGAAACGCCACAAACGGAGGAATAATAATGACCACGAGGCTTCAGGACAGACGCGTTCCCGCCGCACACATTCCTGGGAAAATCCCATTAAATGAGGTAATTAAGGAGGATTATTAATTCTCATTTACTAACAGGATGAATAAAAAAAGGAAAAACTTGTCTGAGGGGCGACGTGTGTGTGTGTGTGTGTGTGTGTGTGTATGTGTGTGTGTGTATGTGTGTGTATGTGTGTGCGTGTATGTATGTATGTGTATGTGTGTGTGTATGTGTGTGTGTATGTGTGTGTGTGTATGTGTGTGTATGTGTGTGTGTGTATGTATGTGTGTGTATGTGTGTGTATGTGTGTGTATGTGTGTGTATGTGTGTGTGTGTATGTAGTGTGTGTGTATGTGTGTGTATGTGTGTGTGTGCGTGTGTATGTGTGTGTGTATGTGTGTGTAGGTGTGTGTGTGTATGTGCGTATGTGTGTGTGCGTGTGTGTGTGTGTGTGTGTGTGTGCGTATGTATGTGTGTGTGTATGTGTGTGTGTGTGTGCGTGTGTGTGTATGTGTGTGTATGTGTGTGTGTGTGTATGTGTGAGTTTGTGTGTCTGTGTGTGTGTGTATGTGTGTATGTGTGTGTGTATGTATGTGTGTATGTGCATGTGCGTGTGTGTGTATGTGTGTATGTGTGTGTGTGTGTATGTGTGTATGTGTGTGTGTGTGTGTATGTGAGTGTATGTGTGTGTGTGTGTATGTGCGTGTGTGTATGTGTGTGTGTGTGCGTGTGCGTGTGTGTGTGTTTTAACTCCCCCCACCAGGACGTGTTCACTGACACCCGGCAGCTTTTTAAATCACTTTCCTCTCCCGTGATATTAATCACGTGCACCGGGAACTCCAATCACAATTTCGTTGGACGCTTTTTTAATTAATATTTAAGAAAGCTCGCTGCCAAAATCCACAAGTTTGAGCCTCTAAAGGAATATTCTTTCTTCTTCTACACCCCCCCCCCAAAAAAAAATTAAACTCTCATTAAGACAAAGTGTCAAAGTGGATCTACTGGGGATTAAATCTGGATTATATGTTAATTACTCAAAGCGAGGGATATCTAACTGATGGAAAAGAAGAGGGGAACATTTCTCCATTATTCTCCATTCATACGTAGACGTCATACCTGCGTTAAAGTTTAGATACAGAGGTTATAAGTCAGACATCCCTGAACTGTAATATTGTTTATTCTTGTTAAATTAGAGCCACAATAACCGTCATCATCATAACCGATAACAAACAGGGGGTTTCACAGGGGTCGCAGAGGCCGTTACAACCCCCCCTTCCTCTATCTGCCCCCAGTGACCTTTGAACCCCCCCCCCCTATAGATGCAGAGCGGGGCCCCAGACAGAGAGAGGATCCCCTTACAGCCGGACGCCGATCTTAAAGCCGCTGGCGTCACACGCGGGAGACGGAGAGGCTTTTCCCACATGGACTCGGGTATAAATCAACCCCCACCGCCACCCCGCCACGTCCTCGCCCAGAGCGCCCGGCGGTGTCCTGTTACGCTCGGCCAGGGGGAACTCCGGACCCCGCATTAGTTCTGCTACATGCTCCCTCCATTAACACTCTTCATCAACATCAACATATTTTTTATTTTGTTTGTTGTTGTTTTTTTTTCTCTTCTTTATTTTATATTAATTTACTGATTTATTTTTATTTCAATTTAGGATTAGGAATTTATAAGCATTTTTTGCTTCTACCTATACCTTTTCAGTCTCTCTTTTGTATATTATATGGGATCATATTTTATTGTATTTGATTTGATTGACTGAATAAAAACAACAAACAAACAAAACAAACAACATCATCCCCAAAACATTTGTGGACGGAGAAATGTTCACTCTTTGTTTCATTGCAGCCCTTTGCTAAAATCAAAAAAGTTCATTTTATTTCTCATTAATATTCACTCAGCGCTCCATCTGGACAGAAAAAAATAGAAATGTAAAAATATTCGCAGATTTATTAAAAAGGAAAAACTGAAAATAAAATATAGTGGAATAAAATATAGTGGAATAAAATATAGTGGAAGGAGATTCCATTTCTTTTTCCAATGAAGGGTGAGAGACGACACTTGTTCACTTTTGAGCCTTTGTTGAGTTATTTATTCTTATTTATTTTTTAAATGTCTCGTTTTAAATTAGAAATGTCCCGTCTCGATGTTTTTATACGTGTGTCTGTTGCTGCTGGACTGACTGAAGCAGGCGGTTCAGACGCCTGTTGATGGTTTACAGGATGTTTCACAACATTTTCATCACCAAACATGTTGTGAGATCTCGGTGTGTGTAAACACGATAGTGGATTATCCCTGAGCTGCTGTTGCCATGGACACCACATTTTTCAGTTTAGGTGGGTTCGCTCGCAGCGTACGAGAGCGTACATCTAGTTTGAACGTTTTAAAAAAAAATCTGTCTAAATTATTTCCAAACTCGTCGTAAATGAACATGTGAATAAAACAACATTTCCGTGACTTTTCTAAAACTTTGGGGATTTTTCGAGGCCTGGAAATATAAAAAAATTCAAAATTTCAGGAATTTGTTCCAGGTTTTCCAGGATGATCAGTCGTCAATTTCATTTCGTT
Source organism: Liparis tanakae (assembly GCA_036178185.1). Taxonomy (NCBI): domain Eukaryota; kingdom Metazoa; phylum Chordata; class Actinopteri; order Perciformes; family Liparidae; genus Liparis; species Liparis tanakae. The sequence goes on along the minus strand of CM070104.1, from coordinate 2,514,064 downwards.
GTACGATTTTTTTTTTACAATAACAATAAACTTCCTTTTTTTTTCCCGTGAAAGTTTTTTTTTCCATTTCTTGGGAGTTTTTCCAGATCCGATGTGAAAGGTCAAAGGTCGGGGATGTCGTAAGTGTGCAGGCTGTAAAGCCCTCTGAGGGGAATTTGGGAATTTGGGAATTTGTAATATCGGGCTATATAAAATAAACTGAATCACAGCGAGGAAGAGCGAGGAAGAGCTTCACAAAATCCAAAAAGAAGGGGCACTCAGTAGAGCGCATACCTTCGCATATCACAAGATGTGGCATTGAATTATGAACATTTTGGCATTAGTTGCAGCCAATTGGATACAAATTGACCGTGCTATGGTAAAAATAAGATTTTGACCTTTCATGACCTTGAACTTGACCCGATTGATCCCAAAATTAAATCAAATGGTCCCCGGATAATAACCAATCATCCCACCAAATTTCGTGCGATTCGGTTTAATACTTTTTGACTTATGCGAATAACACGCACGCATCCAAATACACGGCGATCAAAACGTTACCTTCTGCATTTTCAATGCGAAGGTAACCAGCGGCTCCATCGGTTGAACGAAGACGATGTTTTTCGTCAACTGTGTGAAGTTGGCTCAACCTGAGGCGACGAGACTCTCCTCAAGAAGGTAAACGGACTCCAGAGCGTCGCCAGAGGGACATCTGGGTATGAGTGTGTTGACAAGAGGAAACGCAGAGCGCCGCTCAGCACGAGTAAAACCAACGAGCCTCCCGCCCAGAGACCGGCTCCAGGATGATTTTCTGCCGCGTGTAATCCAGATGGGAAAGTGCAGCAATTACCGAGCGCCGCTCCACCTTCACGTCGCGTGACCCGCGGCGCCTGAGAGACGAGGAGGCGGGCGCCGCTCACATGTTGGATGCTGCCGAGTCGAGTGCCAACAACTTGTTAGTTACATTTCTAACTTCCCTCTTCATTAATTAAATATTCCATCTTCTGCTTTTTATCTTTGTTTATTTATTGTTCTTAATTAATTGGTGTTATTGTGTTTTTTTTATTGCACCATCTTTTACAGTGTATTGTACTTTTTTGCTCTTTTAAGTGTTTTAATATTTTGGCCTGTTATACTGTACTGCACTTGGTGTAATATAAATATCAATAAACTTTACTACTTACTTACTTATTAACCATGGTCAGAGAAGGTTAAGTTAAAAAATATATATGTTTACAATTAACATCTTAATTTTTCACCGACTAAGCAAACTAAAAACAAACTAAAAACCCCAAACATAATAAAACACCAACTAGAACTAGTTAAAATGTCATAAGACAAAACAACCTATATCCTTATTTTTGGCCTGTTATTGTTACGCATTGTTTTAATTGACTACTGTAACATATGTATATGTACTTAATATAAATATCAATAACATGTACTACTTACTTATTAACCCTGCTCAGCATAGGTAAAGTTAATCTTTGTCCTAAAAATAATAAATAATAAAAACATATTTAAATAGCACCTTTACAATAAAAAAAAATCATAACTAATGGTTTACAATTTAAATAAAAATAAAAAAATTCACAGAAGGGAATGAAAAAGTCTTTTTAAAAATGTAAATAATAAAAAACTGTCTCATACTAATTAAAATGTCATATGTCATCCTTGTTTTGGCCCCTGTTATTGTTACACATTGTTTTTAATTACTTTACTGCACTTTGTGCACTATAAATAAACTTTACTTACTTACTTAAATTCCAGGGAATCCAAATGTGTGTAAAAGTGCAAATATGGAACAAAAATCACACTTTAAAGACTTAAAACGGTTCCTTAATCAGATAAACAAAAAGTGATGTCAGCGTTCAGACGGCTGGATGATGGAGGGATGGATGGACTGACGGATGGAGATGGGGGGGGGGGGCGACACCCACCATGGTGGTGCTGGTCGCAGCCCGTCTGTCCTGGAGAGGGCTGAGCCGTCTGGGGGGGGGACTCCAGCTCCTCCACCAGGGGGGGGCTGCTGGTGTTGAGCTGCCCCACCGGGGGGGGCCACGGCAGGTCCTTGTTCACTTTGATCTCGACTGCGAGTGTCGACCGGGGTCACCGAGGAGGAGGAGACGACGACACAAAAGAGAGTGAGGAAAGGTAAGTAGAGGTAAGTGAAGGCAGGAAACGAGGGAGGGGAAGAGGAAGAGGAAGAAGGAAGTGAAGGAAACGGATCGAGGCGGAAGACGCCGGCGCTGTGGACCGCGGTCCACGAGGCGGCAGGAGCAGCTGGAGGAGGAAACGACGGCACTGGGAGAGAAGGGACGTTAGTGAACCGGCACATCGGGCGGCGCTCTGACAGCGCTTCATGGAGGATATCCAAGATGCCTGGATTTATAAAGAACCACGAGCTGAAGGTCGAAAGGTCAAGGGCTAAAGGCGAGGGACGGAGGGGCCAGAGTCAGACTCCCTGGCCTCTCCTCTCCAACGCCTCTCACTCATCACTCCAGACTGGAGACCAGGATGACCCACGATGACCTCCACGATGACCCACAATGACCCACGATGACCCCCACGATGACCCCCACGATGACCCCCACGATGACCTACGATGACCCACGATGACCCACAATGACTTCCACAATGACCCACGATGACCCCACAATGACCCCAAATAACCCCCGCGATGACCCTCGCGATGACCCACAATGACCTACGATGACCCCTACGATGACCTACAATGACCTCCACAATGACCCACGATGACCTCCACAATGACCCACGATGACCTCCACAATGACCCCAAATAACCCCCGCGATGACCTACGATGACCCCCCGATGCCCCCCCCCCCCGATGACCCCGGAGATGCAGCGTAAACGTGACGTTCTGTACGACATACTTTCCTTCAGAGGCCCAGATAACACAACGCAAGAATTAAAACGGAAACAAAGTTATTAAGAACAAATAAAAAACCCAAAGAGACGAACAAACCAACAGGAGGAAAAGTACATAAAAGATAATAAAACAAGAGGGAATATAATAAAGCTAATGATGCAATACCAAGGCGGTGTTTACATGAAACTTTACAAGTTAATGCCATAAACTAAACTTCTGTCCATATCGACGCTCTGACATCATCAGCCTGATGACATCATCAGCCTGATGATGTCATGTTGATAACTTCTGATTGACTCCGCTCC
>CM070104.1:2460889-2505889 GCA_036178185.1 Liparis tanakae | reverse complement strand
GAAGATGTTATACACTACCTGAAAACATGACCTCAGAACATTTCTACATACTACCTTAAATGATGACCTCACAACATCTCTACATATCACCTTAAAATATGACCTCAGAACATGTCTACATACTACCTTAAAAGATGACCTCAGAATATTTCTACATACCACCTTAAAATCTGACCTCACAACATTTCTACATACCACCTTAAAATATGACCTCAGAACATGTCTACAGACTACCTTAAAAGATGACCTCAGAATATTTCTACCTTCCATCTTAAAAGATGACCTCAGAACATTTCTACATACCACCTTAAAATATGACCTCAGAACATGTCTACATACTACCTTAAAAGATTACCTCAGAATATTTCTACCCTTCCATCTTAAAAGATGACCTCATAACATTTCTACATACTACCTTAAAAGATGACCTCATAAAAATTCTACATACCACCTTAAAATATGACCTCAAGATTTCTACATTCTACCTTAAAAGATTACCTCAGAACATTTCTACATACTACCTTAAAAGATGACCTCAGAATCTTTCTACATACCACCTTAAAACATGACCTCACAACATTTCTACATCCTACCCATCATGATCAAAAGACGGCCGTCAAACTCATGTTCACCGTGGGCCACATCAGCATCATGGCCGTCCTCTTAAAGGGCCGGAAACTCTTTATAAACTCCTCGTGCATATTGTTATATAACTGTCTTTGCATTTGATTATTGTTTATTGGAGTGTAGAAATATTATACATAAGAAAATGTCTCTTATATTGCAACATAAATCCATTTAATTTGAAACCTTCAAAATAAAAGCACGGGAAATGTTTCTTTCATTTCTTTCAGAAAAGGGGATCACACGTCTTTCCAGCCGTCAGGGGCCACATAGATTGATGCGGCGGGCCGGATTTGGCCGGCGGGCCTTGTGTTTGACACCTAACGGGTCCCCGTGCCGCTCTAACGAGGGCCGGCGGGCCGCTCCTCGCCTGCCGCCGCGCACCAAGCGCTCCCTCAAGCCCCGTCCCGCTTCCTCAAATGAGATTGACGATGCTGCTCAGCGTGTGATGTGACATCAGAGAGTTCACAACCACACACACGAGCGCCACTCCGGATGATGACATCACACAGAGACCGAAGACGACGCCTAAACGTCTTCTTGACGTAAGGAACATGTCTTTATGTATAAATACGTCCGGTGTGGCGGCTCTCGTGTCCTTGGACTCGTTTTATGATTCATGGACTCTGGAAGCGGATTTTATTTCCTAGACGTGTTTGGATTTTGGACATCGAAGCGCAAATATTTCCATTCCGTCACCGAGAAAGTGATATTAAGTCATGATTATGAGAAATAAGTCATAGTCATGAGATGCTAAGTCATAGTTATGAGATAGTAAGTCATAATTATGAGACAGTAAGTCATAATTATGAGAAATAAGTCATAATAATGAGATAGTAAGTCATAACTATGAAGAATAAGTCATAATTATAAGACAGTAAGTCATAATAATGAGAAATAAGTCATATTAATAAGACAGTAAGTCATAATAATGAGACAGTACGTCATAATAATGAGATAGTAAGTCATAATAATGAGATAGTAAGTCATAATTATGAGAAATAAGTCAAAATAATGAGACAGTACGTCATAATAATGAGATAGTAAGTCATAATAATGATATAGTAAGTCATAATTATGAGAAATAAGTCATAATTACGAGAAATAAGTCAAAATAATGAGACAGTAAGTCATAATAATGAGATAGTAAGTCATAATAATGAGAAATAAGTCATAATTATGAGAAATAAGTCAAAATAATGAGAAATAAGTCATAAAAATAAATATGAGATCCATCCTCTCACATTTAGCATTAATTCTATAAATGCAACGCGGTGTTCCCAAAAGCAAAGAGAGGAGAAATAACGAGAGAGGAATACGTGGAAATGAAAATAAAGGTATGAAAAATAAAACTAGAATGTGATCAAATCTTTATGAAGGTCCATCACTTGTATATCGCTCCGTGAGATTACAGTTCTACCTCCTTAAAGTCAAATTACTCTTCCAGCTGTAAAAAGAAAACTAATCACAACCTCAGGAATGCATTTCCTCAAACTGTGCGCACAATAAGACTCCAGGGCCATGACGCATATTTATGAATGGCTTCTTTCATTCAGCTGTAATTACAAACAGAAAGAGCTCATCTATTTATGAATGAGTCATCCTGATGAAGACAGATTTCATACTTCATATCAGTAAAAACAGCATTTCAGTTCTCTTCGAACTGCAAGTTAATATTGCAATATTAACTTTTTAGGAGGCTGAATATCCGTTCATTTCCTCAATGAACTTGTATTATAATGTAATTTTTTGACCATTTGTGGCTTTTCGCTTCATCTGCACCTTAGATGGGGCGGGGCTTAACAGGGGCGGGGCTTATCTCTGTGGCTTTACTCCGTGGAAACAGTTATCATCTCCTTCATCCGCCGTGAATAACTAACCACAAGTTCTGCTTTTCGCTTCATTCGTGCATTAGAGGGGGCGGGGCTTAGAGGGGTGGGGCGTATAGGGGCGGGGCTTATCTCTTTGGTGTTACTCCGTGGAAACAGTTATCATCTCCTTCATTCGCCGTGAAGAACTAACCACTAGTTCTGCTTTTCGCTTCATTCGTGCATTAGAGGGGGTGGGGCTTAGAGGGGGCGGGGCTTATCTCTAAGGCTTTACTCCATGGAAACAGTTATCATCTCCTTCATCCACCATGAAGAACTCACCACTAGTTTTGCTTCATACTTAATGAGGACGTCCCACAAACGTCTGAACATCTAATGCCCTCGTGTTTGGGTTCATAACATTAATATATATATATATATATATATATATATATATATATATATATATATATATATATATATATTTATCCATGACATCACCCGTAGGCTCACACAGCTCGGTGACCTTCACCTCTACGTCTGAATGTCTCTTTAGCTCTTCTAGAGCAGCAGTTAGATTCACCAAAGGAGGAGCAGCTCGACGCTGATTGGCTCTCGCAACTCAGCGTCGGGCAAATTTTTCGCCAAAGATGAAATATCGAGGGGAATAAGGCGAATTTTTCGCACCAAATGCCACCGCTCATATCTGTACGTCGGAAAAAATCCTCAACGCTTTTGATCTGAACGCAGCTTTACACTCACAAAAAAATCTGCAAAACATTCTCATAACGTTCATTTTAAAAAAGGACATTTGCTGAGGATTTAGTGAAAGAATCATTCAAATGGCGAGAAGTCAGGGTAAAGACGTGGTTCACGGGATCAGAGTCAGAAAGACGAAGACAGAAGACAAACAGAAGAGCCCCTCCCCGTCTCCATCGGTACCTGTGAGGGCTTTAGAGGCGCAGTCCTTTCCTCCGGGGGGGGCGGGACCTGATCCAGTTACAGAACCCTCGTAGCTAATGCAGTCATAACAAAGCAGAGCTGTTCGAGGATACAAAAAAAAAAGAAAAGGTGGCGATGAAAAATAGAGTCATGGATTGCTGGTTTTCTATTGTTACATCAAGTCACAGTAGTTGTTTTTTTTGGAGCTGCGTTTTTCAGATTTCAAAAAGCCGTAAATATATCGTGTCCAGGAACAGCCCTGTGTGATGTGACGGCCGAGTTAGCTGAAGGTTCTACCACAACCAATCATGCCCCCCCCCACACACACACACACACACACACACACACACACACACACACACACACACACACACCTGAGCAGCACAGGTATCATTTTAAGCTTAAAGAGGATCAGAAAGATGACAGACGGGACACCTGCAAGAGAACTGAGCGGGTGCTTTAACAGAGAAAAAGGGGGGATGAGAAAAGAGAGGAGCGTTAAGAGAGAGTTTAACCCGACAGAAGGAAGGAACATGTGTTAGAGCTGGAAAGAAAGACAGACACCTGGTTAGAGGAGCAGAAGAGGAACAAGAGGCAGAAGCAGTCAGATCTAAAGGGGATTAGTTTTCACCGTTTGACTTTAAAGTATTAATATTCTGTTAGTCCTGATGTCAAACGCTCAAAGTGGCAATCCCCAAGACTTCAGTCCGGGTCTACTTAATATTTTCTATTTCATGTAATTGTGCTTGGAGTTGAGTCCTTCTGTCTCTACATGATCTTCAAGTTCTCAGAACTTGTTGTTGTTTTTGTGTCTTTTATACAATGAATAATTTTTTGTCCGTGAATGTTGCCGCAGACACAAATATATAAATATTGCAATACTTTTATCAGGGTGCCTAAACGACTAATTGAAATATAGTAAATATTCATATAATATTAAACATTATTGTTATTATTATTATATATATATATATACACACAACAAAATATATTAATATAATATGTAATTATAATTATATATATATATATATATATATATATATATATATGTATATTTATATATATACAAATATATCTATAAATATAATATGTAATTATATATATATATATATATATAAATATATATTTAAAATTATATATACATATATATAAATATCATTATATATAATTATATATATAATTACATATATATAGCTATATAATTAAATATATATGTAATTATATATAATTATATATATGTATATATAATTTTAAATATATAATTATATATATTTATGAATATAATTATATATAATATGCATAAGTATACCTATATAATTATTATTATAATATAGATAATATGAAATTGAAATCTTTGGGATTGCCTCTTGAAAAACGTTCATATTGATTCTACAAGAAAGAGCAAAGCGTGGCGGTTGTGTATCGGTTCCACAAAAATCCTTTCATCTTACGAATGTCTAGCTAGTTCTCTTCGTGTTGTTTCTGGGTACTTATTACGTTTATATATATATATATATATATATCATTATGATATCTGGGCACTTTATCGTCGTACCTGCAAACGCTTTGGAGATCCTCTCCTTCTTCCACTCCCAGGGCTGGTCGTACTCCTCGGGCGGCCGCTCGTCGTCCTGCGGCAGCCGGCTCTCCCGGGGGCAGCAGCGGGTGGAGAGCTCCGGGTCAGAGTCCCCGCCGCCGTTCTCCGCCGGCTCGTACGGCGTGTCGTACAGCGGCGGCTGCCTCCCGGCCCGCCTTCCCGCCTCGCCCGCCGGCTCGGATCTCTACAACAACAACAACAAAAACACAAGGAGAGAAGAAAAGGTCGTTAATGCTGCGCTTCAACTTTTATGGATGAAATACCGAGACTCGAAACGTGAGGATTTATGGCGGCTTATGCAATTACAAAAACACTGAAGCGATACGATTTGTAAGGCGTGACTCGCACTTTTTTTTTTATAGCATTTTATGGATGAGGAACAATATTTCAACTGATTTGACTGACAGGCGCAGAAGCCTCACGGTCACAGTTTAAGCTACTTGTTATCCCCCCCCCCCGTCCCTGTATCTCAGCGTTAATCCCGCATTAGGAAAACTCAACACACACTTTGATCCAGCAGTTAAAAGTCCTGGTACTACAGAGATCCGGGCATGATTAGTTCCCGCCTCCCCCCTGCAAATAGCTCTGGCAGTGTGAGTGTGTGTGTGTGTGTGTGTGTGTGTGCGTGTGTGTGTATTACTCGAGGCGAGTAAATCTTGTGGGAAGGACCCTTTAATTGGAGGCGCGTTGCCTTCGATAAACTGCTGCAGTGGAATGAGACTAACCTCCGAGGAATGAGGCCGTGTGTGTGTGTGTGTGTGTGTGTGTGTGTGTGTGTGTGTGTGTGTGTGCAAGATAGCAAGCCACGTTGACCTTCTCCCTTCCAGCCTCCTTTCCTCGTTTCCTTCCTCCCGTCCTGTCGGGACACGCTCGGTAAGCCGGGCGGGGACGCGGCGGTTAAATGACAGTGATCGGCGCGGCGGCGTGTCGAGACGCGGCTGCAGGCCGGCCGCTTCGTCTTTGACCTCTAGCCTCCGTCTGAGGGGTCGGAGGTCAAGTCACCACACCCTCCCTTGATCTACCCCCCCCCCCCCCCCTCTCTCCTCCCCTCCCCCCTCACCGGACGACCGAGTTCCTGTCCAGATGCTGCACTTCCTCTCTGGCGCCCGGTCCGTTGACGACGCCCACATTCAGACGCGCCGAGACGCTCGCAGTGTTTCATTCTCACAGGTTTGTCACGAGGAGATATTTAAAAAAAAAAAACTTTCATGCAAACTCCCAAAAGTATGATTTTTTTCGCTCCTAAAAGTTGTGCTTATAGAAAGTATTTCGGGGAAACGATTAAACACGGAGAGAAAGGGTGCCGCACGCCGGGGGGGGGGGGGGGATTGCAGCAGCAGCGCTGACCATAAGCATCCGTTTAGTGCCACTAAGCAAAGATGTGTTCGGGGGGCTGGTTCCCTCATGCGAGCAGACTAAAGGATAATAGAGGCAGTGAGAAGTGACAAATCCCCTTTTCTTCATTATCATTTTTATTATCTCGAGAGATAAATCCTAAAAAAAAAAAGAAGTAAAAAACGGAAAGAGAGGAACGTATATCCAGGGGATGGGGGAGGGGGGGGGGGGGGCTGGTGTCTCACTCACTGCAGTAGGAGCCCTCTGCGGCGGAGGAGGAGAGTTTCGGATTAAATAAAAAAAAAAAAGACATTAACGCGGTAACCGACCCGGCAACCGCATCCCGCCTAAAGGACCGACGGAGCCGCCTCGCCGCTCGCCGTCCGGACCGCCTCCGTTATCGGCAGAACGATTGTATAACCGGAGCCTTTATCGCAAGGATTACGCTTCAAATATGTAAAGAGGAAACACATTTACACACACACACACACACACACACACACACACACACTGAGGCCGAGAGGACCCGCTGTGTCCGAGGCACACGCCGGATATCTGGATTGGATTGAAGGGGATTTCTTGTGAAGTAGCGAAGGATTAAGTGAGATTGACTTTTCCACCCCCGGGGAAACAATGGGGGGGGGGAGGGGTCTGTCCGTCCGGCTCCCTCAGGTCCATCCATCGCTCTTAAAGAAAAGCCTGAACCCCGAGAAGCGGTCGTCGCTTCACAGCGAGGTGGAGCTCTGAGGGACATCTGCACGTGGGAAGTGTTTAACCGAGTAGACATGATCGTAAAATGCCCTAAGAAAAGGTATTTTAAGTAAACGCAGCTTGTCCCATGACAGAAACACACATATATGAATATAGAGTTCATTAATTAGGGCTCAAACGTATAGTCCTCGTTTAAAATCTACCGAGGAAGAAACAATCCCATGGTGTTCAACATGATGACTTTCTCTTGATGGATCGTGGTCCATGCCGACTCTTCATACACTCAGTCATCCTCATTGAATGTGTTTATATAACTCTGTCATGTTTCCTTCTGGTCACATGACGTCTATTATTCTGTCCATCCTGGAGAGGGATCCTCCTCTGTTCTCTCCTGAAGGGTTCTTCACCTTTTTTAGTCCGTGAAAGTTTTTTTTCTATTTCTTGGGAGTTTTTCCTGATCCAATGTGAGGTCAAAGGTCAGCGATGTCGTGTGTGTACAGATTGGAAAGCCCTCTGAGGAAATTTCGTAATATTGGGCTACATAAAACAAACTGAATTGAATTATTTCTGTTTGACAGCCCAGGTCTGTGAGGAGCGAACAGGGTTGATCAGAGATGTACGTTATATATATATATTTAAATATATATATATATAATATTATATAATATATATACATTATATATCATATATAATATGTATACTATATATATACACAGTATATCATATTTAAATATATATATATATATAATATTATATAATATATATACAGTATATATAATATATAATATGTATACTATATATATATTGTATATATATATATAATATAATATTATATAATATATATTATATGAAATATATATATATATGTATACTATATATATATATTGTATATATATTTAAATATATTTAAATATATATATACACAGTATATTGTATATTTATTTAAATACATCATATATATATACAGTATATTATATATATAAATATATATACAGTATATTATATACACACACCGGTGCGCTGCTCCCCTCAGGTATTGTGTGTCAGTATGACGAGAGAAGGTGTTTTACTCCTCGTGGCGTTCTGCTGTCCAGCGTCATTCCGCTTCATCGACTCGGCTGAGCGGTTACCCAGAAGGCCTCTGGGGGGGAACAGTTGAGATAAGCGAAGACAAAACAACCTTGTCTGCTTTGTGCTCACGTTTCACCCCAACTTTGACTTCATTTGCATATGTCGTGGCTTTTTTAAAATAAGGAACAAAAGCAGCGAAGACAAAAGGAGTTAATGAACGTGGCGCTCCTGTTCCACGTCGCTCTGCACAGCCGGAACAACTTCACTCCTTACTTATTTGGAACGCTTTGATTTCTAGTCATGCCTGTCTCTCGCCGAACCCTGACAGGTTTGTCCAACTGCAAGGGGTGTGTGTGTGTGTGTGTGTCTCCATCAGCCTCCTACAGACGGAACAAAAGCCGCTGTGCCTTTGTTCTCCTACTTCCTGTCGGCTCACACTGTGCCAAGCTTGCGGTGGGTACACTCTGAGGCCTCAAACTGCCTGTCACACACACACACACACACACACACACACACACACACACACACACACACACACGCACACTTTTTGGAAAGCCTGAAGCTCACACAGTCTATTCATGCTTGGCCCGGAGAGGAGACTATTTTTGGTTTGTACTTTCTTTTACATGCCTCCCGTTTCAGCTTAAAGCCTTTCAACCGAATCATAGTGAACGGCTCCTGTAGGCGGACCAATAGAGCTGGGTCACCTTTGTGAATTAATGTATGATGACAGGAAATCCATCTATCCATACACCTACCTACCTATTCATTGATCTACCCATCCATCTATCTACCTATCCATCTAGCCATACACCCACATACCTATCTATTCATATATCTACCCATCCATGTATCCATCTACCTATCTACTTATCTATCCATCTATCCATACACCTACCTATTCATCCATCTACCATCCACCTACCTATCCATCCACCTACCTACCTATATATCCATCTATTTACCCATCCATCCATCTACCCATCTACTTAACTACCCATCTATCCATACACCTACCTACCTATTCATTGATCTACCCATCCATCTATCTATCTACCTATCCATCTAGCCATACACCCACATACCTATCTATTCATATATCTACCCATCCATGCATCCATCTACCTATCTACTTATCTATCCATCTATCCATACACCTACCTATTCATCCATCTACCATCCACCTACCTACCTATATATCCATCTATTTACCCATCCATCCATCTACCTATCTACTTAACTATCCATCTATTCATACACCTACCTATTCATCCATCTACCTTTCTAACTATCCATCTATCCATACACCTACCTACCTATTCATCCATCTACCAATCCATCCATCTATCTACCTACGTTTTACCTATCCATACACCTACCTACCTATTCATCCAACTACCCATCCATCCATCTACCTATCTACTTATCTATCCATACACCTACCTACCTATTATCCAACTACCCATCCATCCATCTACCTATCTACTTATCTATCCATACACCTACCTACCTATTCATCCAACTACCCATCCATCCATCTACCTATCTACTTATCTATCCATACACCTACCTACCTATTCATCCAACTACCCATCCATCCATCTACCTATCTACTTATCTATCCATACACCTACCTACCTATTCATCCAACTACCCATCCATCCATCTACCTATCTACTTATCTATCCATACACCTACCTACCTATTCATCCAACTACCCATCCATCCATCTACCTATCTACTTATCTATCCATACACCTACCTACCTATTCATCCAACTACCCATCCATCCATCTACCTATCTACTTATCTATCCATACACCTACCTACCTATTCATCCAACTACCCATCCATCCATCTACCTATCTACTTATCTATCCATACACCTACCTACCTGTCTACGTATCCATCTATCTATCAAACAACATAAGTGTATCCTTTTAAATCCATTTAAAGGTTGTCAATGCATGCCTTTGTGTGTGCGTGTGTGTGTGTGTGTGTGTTTATGTGCTGTTCCCCCAGATGGCTCGAGGGAAGAGAATCTGAAGAGTGTCTTCCACAACATGCCGACATGTATACGGATTCACTCCCTTCCATGAGAGTCTAGAGAGACGCCGTCAATAAAGCAGGAAGCGAGGAGGGAGGCGATGACGGAAGTCACACCGACGCAGCAACAGAGAGAGTGAGAGTCGGAGGGAGACCTTGGGGATGTATGAAACAGAGGCAGAGACAATGGGCGACAGCAAGTGAATAGAGGGAGGGAGAGAAAAAATGGAAAATTAGAGACAGTTTGTCACAGAGGGAGAAACAAACAAAAGGGACTGCGACAGGAAGTCGTGGAGAGTGATGGGAAGAGAGAGTGGGAAGAACACTACATATGCAGAGCAGTGAGGGGGGGGGGCAAACCCAGCAGCTAATGAACACACATCACTGACGAGAATAACCGTTAGCTTATGGAGGTGCCGTAGTCAAAGACCACCAAGCAATAACCTTTATTACATCAGAAAGAGATTTCCAAAATAATTTTCTATGTGGCGGAAACCTCGATGTAGCTGTCTTGGTGTAATAATAGTTGTTGGTTTCTTTGGTATTAACCAAAGTATTGGAGAAACCACACATATTATTGGCTGATGATGGCACTAGGTAGGTTCTTAACCTTATTGGAGGTACCAAACCCTGAAAGCTTCATCAGTGCATTAGCCGAACCCTTTGTGATTGAAAAAATATCAAACTTATATATTCTGTGCACAAAGTGAACCACATCGCATCAACAACATAACTCAATGAATATTTACTGCAAATCAATGGGACTTTTGCCCTTGCCAAGTTTAGAAATTCGCAAAGAAAAGTTGTTCTTTTTCTTAGTTTTCATGTCTACCATCCTCGAAAAGGATTGGAAAGAAGGAAAATGGTGTGTTGCGAAATTGTCGGCAGACAAATTTTTTGAAGGCCGATACAAAACGACCCGACTTGTGTGAACCGGGTTGTACCGTGTGTGTCTTGCGAACCCCTGAGAGTGACTCGCGTCCTGTGAGTCACTCTCAGGGGTTCGGCAGGGGGTCAAGAGTGTGACTTGCCGAACCCCTGAGAGAGACTCGCCGACCCCTGAGAGAGACTCGCTGACCCCTGAGAGAGACTCACCGACCCCTGAGAGAGACTCGCCCAATCCCTGAGAGACTCGCCCAATCCCTGAGAGAGACTCGCCGACCCCTGAGAGAGACTCGCCGACCCCTGAGAGAGACTCGCCCAATCCCTGAGAGACTCGCCCAACCCCTGAGAGAGATTCGCCCAACCCCTGAGAGAGACTCGCCCAACCCCAGGGATTCGATCGAACCCAGGTTAAGAACCACTGCACTAGATGATCATTTTGTGTCTGTGGGGACCTCGAGTGTCCACCCTACACGTCCAGCAATCCGCTCAACGGTTGAACCATCGAATGTCTCTTCGAACATTTGGTGCCGATCCATCGAGGAGATGTTTCGGCACAGACGGGACGACGCCCCGAGAGCCGCCAGCAAGTTGAAACCACCGGACGGAAGCGATGGAGATGGAATCGAGTTTCCCGTCGCCGTTGAACGCATCGCTAATTAACAAAGTGAATCGTTGATGAGTAATTAAGAGGATTCGCCGTTTAATGGATGGAGTAACACCTGCAGAGGGGACTCCCTGTGATGTGAACGCCTCCCCACCGCAGTGCCGCCGCATGGACCGGTGGCACGATCCCAACTACAGCTCGTTAGGACCGAGTTGAAAGCTCATTAACGGGAGATGAATGGGAGGGGGGGGGTTGGAAAGGTGCCCATCTACCCACATGAATCACAGCTCGTTGCCGCCAGATCACGAGCGGTAGAACGGCGTGATGTCGAGGCGTCACGAGTACAGATGTGATTAGTCTGCGGTATTAGAAACTCCATTTGGCAGACAGTCGAGGACGCGGAGGGACGAGGACTCGATGCGAAGCAGCGACAAGGTGTTGGACCACGGGGGACCCGGACCCTCGCGGGAGCGGAGCGATTCGTTCTGCCGCGACTATCGCGTTGATGAGACTGGCGGCGGATTAGAGGAGAGGGTGCACCCAGAGTTCAGGTGGTGCCGGGAGGAGGACGACGCAGCGTGGGGAAGGGAACAGGAGACAAACAGAGGAGAAAGGAAAGAAAGGGATAGACGAGGACGGCGTACCGGCGAGCGCCGAATCCGCCTGTGTGGTCACAGAGGACAGGGGGGGGAGGAAGGGGAAGGGGGGAGTCTGATGACACAAGGACGTGGCTGCGATGAATAGTAATAGCCCATTAATGGCGACGGGCCTTCGGCAAAAGAGCCACTTGCCCCCCCCCACGTCAATCTTCTCTCATTCCCTCTCAGGGGAGGTCGGGACTGCTCATCTACTCGTCTCTGCGGGGAGGGGAATGGGATGCAGGTGATAATGTCCCCGATCGGTGGCTCCGCGGCACACGTTTTGGTATAAAAGTCGATCCGGGGTCAGGGCGGAGGTCGCGTTTTGCACGTGAGCTCTCAAAACGTGCGACAAGACGAGCGACGAGACATGTTTGTTCTTCCTGATCTTTCCACACCGGCACAACAACATCCTCATCATCATCCTCATCATCATCATTATCCTGGTGCTTGCATGTCCAACGGTTTCTGCAAAACTCTAGACTTAAACCAAGCCGACACACACACAGCTGTGCACTTTCCTTGAGGCCTTGCAGCGAGTAGGAAGAAGAATCTCGTACTTTTTTCTTTTTTCTTTATACATCCCAACGTTTTTCTTCCTCTTTCCTCACCGTGTGATAATCCGATAATCTTCCCCCGAAGCAAAGCGACGCACAACGGAAGCCACAGCCGAGAAATCGGTGGGAAATTAGGTTTCCGGCGCCGAGCGGAGCCGAGCGGAGCCGGCGGGCTCTCCTCGGGCCGCCTCTCGTTAGCGGAGACGGATGCGCGCGGAAAACGCCGAAATAATATAAATACTCGCAAAACTACAAACGGTAGTGCGTTGTTCCCGTGGCAACGTTACACAGCATGAACTGTGTATGACCTCAGTTTGACTATTTGCAAGTCTAAACTCTAGAGGCGCTTACAAATAGAGAAGAAGAAAAATCTAATGAAAAGCATATCGACATTCCTGAACTTCAAAGTCCCGGTTCCTTATCGAGCAAAACACAAGGATGAAGCTGCAGGCAACAATACTAAATAAATGTGTAACTAGTTCAATAGAGAAATATGAATAAAATGTGTAACTAGTTCAATAGAGATAAATATAAATAAAATGTGTAACTAGTTCAATAAAAGCATAAATAAAATGTGTAAATACTTTGATAAAAGCATAAATAAAATGTGTAAATACTTTGATAAAAGCATAAATAAAATGTGTAAATAGTTCATTAGAGAAAAATATTAATAAAATGTGTAAATAGTTCAGTAGAGAAAAATATTAATAAAATGTGTAAATAGTTCAATAAAAGTATAAATAAAATGTGTATATAGTTCAATAAAAGTATAAATAAAATGTGTAACTAGTTCAATAAAAGCATAAATAAAATGTGCAAATAGTTCAATTAAAGCACAAATAAAATATGTAAATAGTTCAATAAAAGCATAAATAAAATGTGTAAATAGTTCAATAAAAGCATAAATAAAATGTTTAAATAGTTCAATAAAATTATAAATAAAATGTGCAACTAGTTCAATAAAAGCATAAATAAAATGTACAACTGGATCAATAGAGAGAAGCATAAATATTCATAGTGTCGAAATAAAATAAGAAGCATTTCTCTCTCCCGACGAGGGGAAAGCCGATATGGAGACGTCGGGCCGCTCGCTATCGATTTGTTCCCGTTATCAGATTTACGCCGGAGCGCCGTTGCGTGGCCCAATCAGTCCTCGGGGGAAACCGGCATTAGTCGCGGCTCCGGCAATGCAAACAGTTGCACAGCGGTGACATCACTCCACGGCTTTGACCTTCAAGATGAACATGACCAGGGGAAGAGGGTAAATACAGTAATGGTGGATTACTCAGCCGGCAGCGGTGTTTACCCGACCTGATCCTCGCCACCCGGCGTCGCGGCCAATAAAACATCAAGACGAGGAGATGAAACTATCGGAAACACCGAGTCCCGGGCAGGAGGAGCGGAGCGGACGGGCTTCTGGGAGTCGAAACGCAACGTCAGCCTCCCAAATATTTGATTAAAGCTGCAGCTAATTTTGCAGAATATGGTAATACACGCCAACGTGATCCCTCGGAAATCTAATTTCTAGAGACCTGACCCTCATTATGGAAACATAAAGACAGTGAATAATAATTCTCCGGGGATGAATGATGAGTTTCTTCTCCGGCCGCGACGTGGAGACCCGAAGTGTCTTCATGGGGAGGAGAAACAGGACATGAAGGACATGCAGGACATGAAGGACATGAAGCAGGACATGAAGCAGGACATGCAGGACATGAAGGACATGCAGGACATGCAGGACATGAAGGACATGAAGCAGGACATGAAGCAGGACATGCAGGACATGAAGGACATGAAGCAGGACATGAAGGACATGAAGGACATGAAGCAGGACATGAAGGACATGAAGGACATGAAGCAGGACATGAAGCAGGACATGAAGGACATGAAGGACATGAAGCAGGACATGAAGCAGGACATGAAGGACATGAAGGACATGAAGCAGGACATGAAGCAGGACATGCAGGACATGAAGGACATGAAGGACATGCAGGACATGCAGGACATGAAGGACATGAAGCAGGACATGAAGCAGGACATGCAGGACATGAAGGACATGAAGCAGGACATGAAGGACATGAAGGACATGAAGGACATGAAGCAGGACATGAAGCAGGACATGAAGGACATGAAGCAGGACATGAAGGACATGAAGGACATGAAGCAGGACATGAAGGACATGAAGCAGGACATGAAGCAGGACATGAAGGACATGAAGCAGGACATGAAGGACATGAAGGACATGAAGCAGGACATGAAGCAGGACATGAAGGACATGAAGGACATGAAGCAGGACATGAAGCAGGACATGAAGCAGGACATGCAGGACATGAAGGACATGCAGGACATGCAGGACATGAAGGACATGAAGCAGGACATGAAGCAGGACATGCAGGACATGAAGGACATGAAGGACATGAAGGACATGCAGGACATGAAGGACATGAAGCAGGACATGAAGCAGGACATGAAGCAGGACATGAAGGACATGAAGCAGGACATGAAGCAGGACATGAAGGACATGAAGGACATGAAGGACATGAAGGACATGAAGCAGGACATGAAGGACATGAAGGACATGAAGGACATGAAGGACATGAAGCAGGACACGAGACTGCAACTATACGGACTGAGAGCGTGTTGATATTGATTGTTTATGCCGTTTATTGTTTATGTCGTTTAGGCTGTTTATGTTGTTTATGCCGTTTATTGTTTATGTTGTTTACGCTGTTTATGCTGTTTGTTGATTATGTTGTTTACGCTGTTTATGCTGTTTGTTGTTTATGTCGTTTACACTGTTTATGCTGTTTGTTGTTTATGTTGTTTATTGTTTATATTGTTTATGCTGTTTATGTTGTTTATGCCGTTTATTGTTTATATTGTTTATGCTGTTTGTTGTTTATGTCGTTTACGCTGTTTGTTGTTTATGTCATTTACGCTGTTTATGCTGTTTGTTGTTTATGTCGTTTATGCTGTTTGTTGATTATGCTGTTTGTTGTTTATGTTGTTTATGCGTTTTTCATGTTCCTCATACGATACACACAAACAAACACACACACAGACCCACACACACACTTGCTTCTACTTCCAATCCAACTATCAGATATATGAGACACTGCAATTAACCACGGTCCAATTAAAGCCCCCCGAACCAGTGTCATTGTTGTTATTGTTGTTATTGTTGTTTACTCCGGCTCACCTTCGCAACACGAAGGCCTTACGACGTAACCGATGATGAAGAAGTCACGATTAATAATTCAGACGTGTATAGCGCTTTTCTAAAAACACAAAGACGCAGACCTCATCCCTCGCTCTGCTCCGAGTGTGTGTGTGTGTGTGTGTGTGTGTGTGTGTGTGTGTGTGTGTGTGTGTGTGTGTGTGTGTGTGTGTGTGTGTGTGTGTATCATCTTCAGCCTCCATCAGCTCACACACCTGACAGCCCAGCGAGGAGCTCCTGGAGTCAGACCTCTCAGCTGTCCGTCCTGATTGGCTCTGACGGGCCAGACGGAGCGACGCAAACCAAACTAAGGCACGCGTGACGTTTGAAGGCCGCTGCGTAACACACTGGGGCCGGCACACACACACACTACCAGTGAAAAGTTTCAGAACACCTCAACTTGCTACAGTTTTACACACTGAAAGTTGCTGAACACCTCCATGGACGGTATAGCCGAGCACGACTTTAACAACATTCAGAAGATTGTTTTTATTGCTTTCTGTAAAAAGAAAAAAAAAAGAAAAAAAAACAACAACTAATGGGAAAATTCTTATTAAAAAACGGTATCGCCGAGGTAAATCCTCCACATGCTGATTGTTATCTCCCATTCGTTGGCCGGCTGTGAACCCGTCATGCATATTGCAGCCGGCATGTGACGGGCAAGCATCGAATGCAGTTTTTATTAAACCCGTCCCGACGGCAGAATAATCTGAACGTGAGATCCCTCGTTGGCATTTCAGTCAATATTTGACAACACTGCACGAGAGACGCAGACTTTTATTCCGAGGGATGCGTTTTATGAAACTTCATTTGCTATTCGCACAAATCACCGTTAAGCGAAAGGGCTTCACGTATCAATACTGCCGAGAGGGGGGAGGATCGATAAATACACCTCATTCTGATTGAGAAGAAAGGAATGTGTGTGTGTGTGTGTGTGTGTGTGTGTGTGTGTGTGTCTGTGTGTGTGTGTCTGTGTATCTTTACCACTGTTGAGGATTCATGTGAGGAAGCTGAACTCTCTCCTCCTCTTCCTATGGACTCATATGTCTGGCTGCTACTTTAATACATACTTAAAGTGTTTTTTATTAAGCTGTTTTTCACTTTATTACTTTATCACTATATTATTACAACAATCATTTCATGTTGGACAAGAGAGAAACGTACATATATATATATATATATATATATATATATATATATATATATATATATATATATATATATATATATATCATTCACTGTCTCCTTTTTTATATATATATTAACATTTTTAAATGTATGTTTATGTATGTTTATTTGCTTTATGGTAATATATCTAATTATGGTGATTAATAACACATTAACTTTTCCAAAAAAAATTCTTCTTTTTTTCCCCAGGCCTGGAAATAAACCATTAAAGGTTTTCCGTGACCGTATGGGAACGCCGGTACACTCACTTCAGTGCGATGACACAACACTAAATAAACAAATGAAACTAAACTCACATCCACGCTCATAACGAGCGATATCACCCAGAACTCAGTCCAGTTCCGTCCGACTCCCCCTGAACTCATCGGCGTCCCATAAAACTCTAATTTTCCTTTAACGACTCAACCAACACCAAAAACTCCACACGACTGAACAGTGAATGCAACGCGAGCCGCAGGGCGCTGCACAAAACGAGCTCTTGTAAACAAAACCGATTACCCCGGGAAAAAATAAAGAATAAAAAAACCCAGCTGCAGCACATTGTAAACCACGACTAAGCTACTTCTATTAGCGGCTAATGAGCTAATCCCTTAACGCCTCCCACCGTGCGTTACACACACTGGTTTATGCACTGGTTTAGGAGGCGGCTGATTGATGGTGCACGGGCATTAGCGGTAAAGATTTTTGGCTTATTCCTTAGTGACCTCGGGGGGTTAAAGTACCGCTATGCTAATATGAGCTCGTAATGGGGGGAAAAAGTCATTAGCATTAGCGTATTTAAATCTGGAATGGCCGGATTGCTTCTCGAAATGCGAAATCTCTGCAGGAGAAGTCGGATTAGTGTCGTGACATAGTGATGCGCTACGGATACGTTCTCAGATCAGTTTTTACTTCTTTGTTTATCTTACGGGGACGATGCTCACCAATCAAAAACAACACTGTATGTTATACATATACATATATATATATATATATATATATATATATATATATATATATATATATATATATACACACACACACACACACGTATATGTATATATATATACACATACATAAATATATATACATACATAAATATATATAGATATATATATAGATATAAATATATAAACATATATATATATATATATACACATATATATACATATGTATAAAAATATATATATGTAAATATATATATATATACATTTTTTTGTTAATATATATATATATAAAAAATATATATATAAATATATATAAAAATAAAATATATATAGATATAACAAAGATATATATAAATATACCTGCCATACTCATCAATAGCTTAATACCTTAATATTCATATGATTTTGTTGAGTAAATTCGCCTTACACTTGATAATAAAATGCAACTGGAATCATAATAATAACCTCATAAGCAAAATAATAACATTACAAAAAAGAAAGGTTGAAAAACACCGTCGCAAAAAAGGTTTGTCAAAATTGAAATAATACACCTTTCGGTGTGATGATAACACCAGGGAGGACGAGCACGTCGGCCTTCATCGGCAGGAACACGCGTGAACACAGACCTGAGAGCCATGACGTCTCTCAGCCGGCTGGGCCCCCGACATAATCACGTGGGCTCCTCCAGCAGCGACTTCACAGCCCATGTGACCCCCCCCCCCAAAAAAAAAAAAACACCACCACTAATGCTTTGGAGAGGCCGCATCAGGAGTAACCATTAACTGCATTCAGGGAGTCGGCATGGCATTGTCCCAAAGAGCGTCTCGGTACCCGGCATTTAAAAAAAGTCAATGGCAATCCAGTAAAAAAACACACACTCAAGGCCAATAAAAAACGGACGTTGCCGAGTGAGTAATCTCTGCTTCATCCCCATTTTCCGGGATCCAATAACGTGCTACCGCCATCGTGGAAACAATCGCACTCGGGAGGTTAATTAGAGTGACCGGTATGAGGCGCACGCAGCAGCAGAGGGGGGGCTGAGCAGCGAGCATGGGGGGGAGGGGGGGGGGGGGTTGATGATGTTCGGTTTATTTATTTAAATAAAATAAGTACTTAAAACATTTTTTTAATACATATGAAATATTTTTTTATTAGAAAAAATAAAAATAATAAAATAATAAAATAAATAACATAAATAAAATAAATAAAATAAATTAAATTAAATAAATAAAATAAAAGTGACTATTTTAGTGCAGAAGTTTGAGAAAGTCATAACATTAATCAAATCCGACCTTGTCGGAGTCTCCGTGACCTTTTTTGCTGCTGCGTTTCTGTCCTCGTCTGATTGTTGGTGTAGTTGGTTGCGATGCCGTTATGTCTTTTTTATTTATTGGTTGTTGTTTTTTTTTCGTTATCTGGTAATGCTCAACTTGTAAAAACGTCAAATAAAATGATTGAAAGCACTTGATGGGCGACGCAAGTCGAGACAGACTGACGGCCACGCGGCTGCAAATTAAAGAACGTGTAAGCATGTGTAAGAAAATCAGCTTAAAAAAAAACAAACCCAGAAAAAAAAAAAAGAACTATTATGGTTGAACGTCGGTGAACGTGCAGTACCGACGCGCCCGGCTCGGGTTTTCCGTTCTCCCACTGCATCCGCCGTTTCCCCCAGGAGTGTAATCATCCTCCCGTGTGGTCTGGCTGCAGGAATGCCTTCTTCCCTTCTTCACCCCCCCCCCCCCCCCCCCCCCCCCCAAGAAAATCCTCTTTCACATCAACGTGGATGCGAGTAAGAGTTGTGCCACCGAGGGAAGGAGCTGGTTATCACACGGCGATGAACAGCTGCCCAGCGTGTTCCCGTAAGGAATGCCGCTGTTGATTCAAGCCGCCTCCCTCCAATATATACGTCATGCTTTACGAAGAAAAGGAATACCACGCCGCCCATGTTCTACCATAATTATTCACACACACACATACTGAAAACTCCCACTTTGTAGAGTACAACCATCCATTACCGAGGCCTAAAATACCGCGGCAGGCTGCTCGTCTGCTGCTGGCCCGGTACGGACCGGCCGGGGGGAGGCTAGTGGATCCCTCCTCCGGCTGCGTGGGCGGCTGCACTCCACAAAACTATGTTGAAGAAACATCAGCTGGCTCACACACACGGCTGTGTGCGGCTGGAAGCTTTGCGTACACACACACACACACAGATACACACACACGACTGGTACAAAAGGCCCGTATAATACACAAGTTGCATACCGAGGGAGGGATGCCGTAGATGTACGTCACATTACCGCAAAATACCACACACACACACACACACACACGCACCCGCACACACGCACACACGCACACCGAGATGTACGTCACATTACAGCAACTACACACACACACACACACACACACACACACACCTGGTACGAAAGGCCCTTATAATACACAAGTTGCATACTGGGGAGGGATGCCGTAGATGCACGTCACATTACCGCAAAATACTACACACACACACACACACACACACACACACACACGTAGATGTATGTCACATTACAGCAACTACACACACACACACACACACACACACACACACACACACGGTACGAAAGGCCCTTATAATACACAAGTTGCATACTGGGGAGGGATGCCGTAGATGTACGTCACATTACCGCAAAATACTACACGCACACAACCATAGATGTACGTCACATTACAGCAACTACACATACACTCTCTTCAGGGAGTGCACACACACACACACACACACACACACACACACAAACACATGGGCGCTGAGATGAAAGACGGGAGAAGTCAGACTCTTTGCACTTCCTGCTGAGACACAGGAAGTTACCAGAATCCTGTCAGGAACAGGAGGGGCCCACTGCATGTTGGCTCAGATTCTACAGAACTTTATTTTTCCAGACACACTTTTACCAGAAACACACACACACACACACACACACACACACATACACATACAAGGTTTGTAAAGTGACATTAGTGCGGTTTCTGTGAGTACACAGTGATCATTCCAGAAGAAAATGCCATGAGTCATCGCCAAGGCCTCTAAATCAGGGTTGTAGACAATTAGTGTCGGAAACACTCAAAGGGCAAAGGGCAGAACGGCCCCGAAGAAATGTAATGTTGGCCCTGATATCACGAGGGGGGGGCAAAACATGCGCCCATAATATCCTCTAATAATTATGATGATTTAAAAGCGTTTCTTTGTGTGTTCTTTGTTGTGTGTGTCCTATCTGTGTCGCCTGTACTAGGTAGATACACACACAAACTCAATAAATGTAATTTTATTTTTATTTATATTTTTTTTATTTATTATAAAAAAAAAAAAAAATAACTTGTAATTGTTAATAGTCGTTTAAAAAATGTAATAACATTAAATAACCACGAAGAAATAAGAATATAATTGAATATAATTGTCTGATTTATGTCAAAAATATCTAAGAAAACACTTTGAATCTGTAGACTACTGCCTAGAAGTCTTATTATTGCCTAATAGTCTTATTATTGCCATTTTTATGACAATTGCTCATATTCTGGAAGCCTAAATATGTATATTTATTATTTTTGAACAATGCTATTTCACAAGTTTAAAAAAGTGCTTCGAATTTTTTTATAACCTCTGGATTTCAGTCAGTGGGGGAAGAAACTGCCCCCTAAAAACACGTAAATGTCCTCCCTGTAGACACTAATAACGTGCATGTCTTATCACCGTCTCTGCGTACTGCGCTGGCCTTTTCTTCTGCCGTCGCAGTAAAACTCGTTCTCCGTTCGCTAAATGACGGGCGACCTTTTGCACGAGCGAGTCCCGCCGGGAGCCGAGCGGCGTTCAAGAATATTGACGACTCCCGAGAACTCTCGAATTAAAAAAAAGAAAAGAAACGGGGAATGAATAGAGTAGACGGTGCGGCGGCGGTCGCCGTGGACGATGACGGGGATTATTCCGTCTTGGCGGGTTTTCCGATCCCTCGGAGCGGTTGTATATCTGAATGGCTGTCCGCTCGCATTAGCAGGCTTCATTAATAACGTTCATTAGCCATTCAGGGTCTATTTGAGCAGTGCAGCGAGAATATTCACCCCCCCCTCCCCCTCCCCCTCCCCCGCCTCCAAGTCCTGATACACTTGCATGGACCGTGTAATGTCTGCAGAGCAATTCAATTAGGAAGAGAGGCATTTGATCACAATTACGGCTTAAGACTCACGTCCTAAAAGCATAATGCATCACCATTACCGTTTTATTGTATGACAATAGAAGATGAGGTGGCCCGGACATTTTCTGGAAGGTGACACATGTCTTCATAGAGCAGTTACTGGGTAAATGAGATTAGCCTTAAGAATCGGAGGCCGGCAGAATTAATGGCTCAGACCGGCTCGTTTTTATTGTCTTTCCTAAAATCGCTTCTGGTGGAACACGGGGCCGTTTGTTTGGCCCTCTGGTCATTATTGTGCCGCCGCTTCCTGTCCGGAAGGAGATGAAATCAATCAAAAATGAGCAGACCATGCTTTTAAAAACATCCTCAGATCAAAATCTATGAAAGAGTCTTGGAACCATTACAACTCCACAATGCGTTTGCATGCCGACAGACCTTTTTTTCGCCAAGAGGGAGAGGAATGAGTAAAGAGTTGAAAGTGAAAGCGAAAGCTCCGGGAAGAAAGGAAGTGGAAGGGAGGATGAAGACGGCAGGAAGGGAGGCGGGTCTGCGAGGGAGAGGCTGACTGTCGGCAGGTCTGGCCTCACAGGGGGGAGCCCGGGGTCATGTCAACTTGTTTGGATAATCCACCATCTGCCACACTGGGACCGGCCTGGTGCCCAAACACGAGCGTCCAAATGCCAAACATATGGGGGGGGGGGGGGGGGGACAGGTCCAAGATCCTCAGAGGGAACAAAACACGACTCAATCTAGGAGCTACTACATCTCCAGAAATGTCTTAACTCCACCAACTTTGCTTACTTCCTTCTTTGCCTCCTTGCATGGCTTCCTTCCTTCCTTCCTTCCTTGCCTGGCTTTCTTTCTTTACTTCCTTTCTTTCTTCTTTGCCTCCTTGCCTAGCATCCTTCCTTCCTTGCCTGGCTTACTTTCTTTACTTCCTTCCTTCTTTGCCTCCTTGCCTGGCTTCCTTCCTTCCTTGCCTGGCTTTCTTTCTTTACTTCCTTTCTTTCTTCTTTGCCTCCTTGCCTAGTATCCTTCCTTCCATGCCTGGCTTCCTTTCTTTACTTCCTTCCTTCTTTGCCTCCTTGCCTGGCTTCCTTCCTTCCTTCCTTGGCTTACTTTCTTTACTTCCTTCCTTCTTTGCCTCCTTGTCTAGTTTCCTTCCTTGCATGGCTTCCTTTCTTTACTTCCTTCATTTGTTGCCAATTTGCCTGGCTTCCTTCCTTCCTTGCCTGGTTCCCTTTTTTTTACTTCCTTCTTCTTTGCCTCCTTGCCTGGCTTCCTTCCTTCATTGCATGGCTTCCTTTCTTTACTTCCTTCCTTCTTTGCCTCATTGTCTGGCTTCCTTTCTTTACTTCCTTCCTTCTTTGCCACCTTGCCTGGCTTCCTTATTTCCTTGCCTGGCTTCCTTTCTTTACTTCCTTCCTTCTTTTCCTTCCTCCCTGGCTTCCTCCCTTCCTTCATTGCCTCCCTTCCTGGCTTCCTAGGTCATAGGGTGTGCACTTTTGGTGTTATCCAAGGGACATTTGAGGTGTTATAGATGGAGCACAACATTGCAGTATTTTCTGCAGTAGCAGTAAATGTTGTATTGACTGAAAAGGAGCAGATTGAATTATTCTTATTTCACTTGAGGCGACCGTGTGATCGTCAGCATTTTTACAAGGATGCTTCCAAAGATCTGCCAGCTGTTGGGAAGTGGCGTTTAGAAATATTATGCAATAAGCCAACCACTAAGCAGAGTTTATTAGACGTCTCCGTCTCGCACCGAACGGCACAGCTAAAGTGTAATTGGTAAATTTCACTTGCGAGAAAAACAGACCAATATCTGTGAATGTGATGAGAGAGAAAGAAATATGCTGTCTGCAAAAATATCAATACCATGTATCCTGAAAGAAAACGAGCATACATTCCTCCAGGACTAAAGACGTGATTTGCTTTCTCTGATGAGAAACACAGCGCATTTGAAAATGGATGAACACTATTCAAATACTGATTGTAAAACCCGTCTGCACCACCCCACACATGCACAACAGACATTATATTTGCATAAGTAACAGGGGGCATCGAGAGATACTCAAATGTCACGGGAAACCATCTCAGAGAGGTTTTCCATCCCGTCAAACCGACGTCCTGCAGGTTTACAGGGGAAAGGAAGAGGGAGATATGTGAAGGATCATCTTCTACACGACTTGATTCTCAAACAACCTTTGAGAAATAGATTTACATTTTGGCATGAGCGCAGCATTGGGGTAAACGCCCGCATGCTAAGGACGGAGATAGTTTAAGCCGATCTCTATTGAGGTAGAGTCTCCAGGTGCTATCGATATGGAGGGAGCTGGGAAAAAGTAAGAAGCTGAACACGACCTCGATGTGTCATAATGTCATGATTAAACTACCTTTAGATAAGGTATAGTACCTCAATGTGTCATAATGTCATGATTAAACTACCTTTATATCAGGTATAGTACCTCAATGTGTCATAATGTCATGATTAAACTACCTTTAGATCAGGTATAGTACCTCAATGTGTCATAATGTCATGATTAAACTACCTTTAGATCAGGTATAGTACCTCAATGTGTCATAATGTTATGATTAAACTACCTTCAGATAAGGTATAGTACCTCAATGTGTCATAATGTCATGATTAAACTACCTTTAGATCAGGTATAGTACCTCAATGTGTCATAATGTTATGATTAAACTACCTTCAGATAAGGTATAGTACCTCAATGTGTCATAATGTCATGATTAAACTACCTTTAGATCAGGTATAGTACCTCAATGTGTCATAATGTCATGATTAAACTACCTTTAGATCAGGTATAGTACCTCAATGTGTCATAATGTTATGATTAAACTACCTTTAGATCAGGTATAGTACCTCAATGTGTCATAATGTCATGATTAAACTACCTTCAGATCAGGTATAGTACCTTGATGTGTCATAATGTCATGATTAAACTACCTTCAGGTCAGGTATAGTACCTCAATGTGTCATAATGTTGGGATTAAACTACCTTTAGGTCAGGTATAGAACCACAATGTGTGTAATAAATAAAGGTATATATATTAGGACTGGGCACGTTAACGCGTTAATCGTGCGTTAACGCATCACTGAATTAACGGCAACAATTATTTTATCGCACGTTAACGCAGGTTTAATTATTTATTATTTATTCCCCCGTCAACACAGCTCGGCTCGCGCGGGAGCGCGCTGCGGGCAAACAGAGAGAACGGGCGCAAACGGGCGCAAACATCCCCCTTATAAGGAAGTGGTGTCATTGTGACGTCATCCCATATGGCACATTTAAAATAGTGCGCTATACACTACTTTTGAATTAATTATTGGATTTTGCGTATACAAATGCGATTAATCGCGAAATTAATCGGGGAAATCATGCGATTAATCGCGATTAAAAATGTTAATTGTTGCCCAGCCCTAATATATATATATATATATATATATATATATATATATATATACGAATAACGGTATATATCATATAATATCATATTAATCACAGGAGAGCAAGGGACCAACGAGAGAGACCTTCAGGGAATGACTCACTTTGTTATACGCTTAAGATTGTACTTCAAACTCGGAAAGGAGACAAGGAAGGAAGGATAGGAAGGAAGGAAGCCAGATAAGGAGGCAAAGAAGGAAGGAAGGAAAGGAAGTCAGGAAAGGAGACATGGAAGGAAGGGAAGGAAGGAAACCAGGCAAGGAGGTAAGGAAGGAAGGAAGCCAGGGAAGGAGGCAGGGAAGGAAGGAAGGAAAGAAAGCCAGGCAAGGAAGAAAAGAAGGAAGGAAGGAAGGAAGGAAAGGAGATATGGAAGAAAGGGAAGGAAGGAAAGTAGGCAAGGAGGCAAGGAAGGAAGGAAGCCAGACAAGGAGGCAGGGAAGGAAGGAATGGAAGGAAGCCAGACAAGGAGGCACAGAAGTAAGGAAAGAAAGCCAGGCAAGGAGGCAAGGAAGGAAGGAAAGGAGACATGGAAGAAAGGGAAGGAAGGAAGCCAGGCAAGGAGGCCAGGAAGGCAGATTATTGCACTTATTCTGAATATTTGTTGCATTAGGCCTTTTAGATGTTCAATTAGTATCAGAAGTGTGTGAGGGCAAAAGCTTCTGGGGTGATTGGCATGTCGTTCTGACAGGTCAGGGGAACGCTACCTTACTCAGAGAGTGGGTAACACTTAAAAACATGTCAACGGTCGGCTGGTACTCTGAGCACCGAGGCAAATGCTGACAACATCCTCACTGGTTGTCTAAATATGTCTTTCCACACTTTTCTTTCGACAGTGTCATCTGAATGTTGTTTTTTGTGGTTCTGGTTAATTTTCTCAACACTTAGCGGTGCAATTTCAGCATCTGCACACTCAAGTCCCAGAATGCTGAATGAGTGATAATTACTGTAATGAAGCCATTTCATTATGGGGATGAGCAATGCTGAATAATCAGCAACAACAGGGCAGACGTGCTTCATTGAGCCATCTGTGGAAGTGCTTTGGCGAGGAGTGCTGCTGTGTTTACAACACCGACGGCTGGCAGGAGCGCGGAGATGACGTCTAGATAAGTGGAAGCCTCCAACTTCCAGAGATCTACAAACTGAACCAGTGAACATCAGGAAAGTCCCACGAAAGCTTGAAGGAGGGACTCCAAACGTAAGCCTATCAGTGTCGTTGGCGTCATCTTCACCTCCATCATCCATCATTTTGGAAAGCTTCGACATCAACCTCATCTACAGACTCTTCGTCTCAAATTATGGAATTAAGGAGAAGAAATTGGAATTAATTCAAAACAGAGAGATATAGAGAACTGATAAGACATGTTATTGACATGGATAACAGAGAAAGGCAGAAAGACATTTTCTTCCCTTATGTAGAAAAGTAGGAAGACAAGATGGGAGGTGAAGCTCAGGAACATAGTGGAGGAACTTCTGCTGACTTCAGGGAGCAGACAGGAAGCAGAAAATAGGCTCAGGGCAATTATCCGCTTGTTCAACTGTCAGCCAGGAGAAAAAGACTAAGGAAAGAAGGTATTAGGAGAAACTATTGCCTGTGGGTGCAGTTATGCTCCCGATGATGTCACAGGTTTGTGTTAACAATGTGAAAGACGGTTCTTTGACTTCAAGTGATGAGCTCTTAGGACATAAAACTAGCATTTTGGTTTCAAGAGTCCAATACTTGAGGCCAGTTCTCCCTTGTTTGGCTTCAGACTAGACATTATCAATGGAGGTATTGGTTTAAAAAAAACTAAGAACTACTGAAATAGAGAATATTCTAAACTCGCCTCACAAAAGTTTCTTTCAATGAAAACATAGTAACTTCAGCCTCCACTTCAAACCGAGGACAGTGAATGCAACACGTGGTCGTGTATTTGAAACGGTTAAACGGTCATGTGATCAGACATGTCAATAAAAACCTGTAAACTTGCCAAGAAAACAATCTCGCAGTTCAGCGCCGTGACCTTCCGTTTCAAAAAGCCGACCTCTCTGAATCACCCCAGAGACGGTAAACACCCGATCTTCTTTCACAGGTCTCGCTCCACAGATGGCTCCACGCCACCAGACGAATACATCCCCGTCACGTAAATCCGTCGGAGTCGTCTCATTTTGAAAGCCGGAGCCACGTTCTGCAGACGTTGTCATAATTATACTCGTCTCCTGACATTCAGTCAGCGACATGCCGAGTTCCCTCCTTCGGCTCAATGGAGCTTAATTGACTCCATTTAAAAAGGCGAGACAGTTCCATTAGAACAAAAGGCCAGACATCTGGAGAGAGAGGGGCAAGTGTGTGCGAGTGAACCCCCCCCCCCCCCCCCCCCTAAACATCCCCGCACATCTGTTGCTAGGGTTGGGTACCGAAAGCCGGTTCTTAAACGACCGAAACGCAACGCACATTTTAGTGCCTGAGCCGATTGAAATTGGAAAAAAATAATTATTTTGAACTTTTTATTAAAGCCCCACTATGTAGTTTTTCCCTTGTAGCGCCCCCTTCAGGTATTTAACGTGTACTTCAGTGTGGTAAATACCCAGTTAGATAGATCAGGTGTCTGAACCTCTGGCTCTGAGCCATATATGGCTCTTCTGGTGACGCATACGGCTCTTTTGAGTTTGAGTTAAATAATAATCTCCTCCGCCCCCCTGTAACTTTCTCTCTCCTCCAGATGACAGCAGCAGTGATGTCAGGTCCCTTTCTTAAAGACGTCTTTGTTCTTTAAACTAAAGGTCTGTTATTGGTCGTCTCCACAGCAGCATGTCTCTCTGTCTCTACGTCCGCAGCGAGACAATAAAAAGTCCCCTGTGAGGTGGACTGGACTATGTGACGCTGGTCATCATGACAGAAAGCAGGTCCAAGGACCGGGCGCTACAACATGTCACATAGTCGGGTTTTTAGCCCACAGACCCCGATGGAGGAGGAGACATCAACATATTAAAAGTCATTGTAGCGGCACCATTTAGTTCAAGCTGTTATTTTGAGGTAGGAATTGTTACATAGTGTCACTTTAAGTATCGGTTCAGGCACCGGTATTGTTTTAAAAGTACCGGTTTAGCACCGGTATCGAAAAAGAAAAAAAAAAACGATACCCATCACTATCTGCCGCCATCCTCTCCACCATGACGGAGGGGGGAGGGGCTTGATGGCGTGTTGCCATCATTGCACACCGCTGACGAACATCACCGCGGAACGAGGGTCCGCAAACAATCCAGAATCACCCGAAGGAAAAAGGTGCAGGGAAGATTAAAATCTACAAAGACCGGAGGCGGAGCCGAACATAAAACTCCAGCGATTAGTTACACAAGCGATCTAATTCCATCCCGCCTCTCCTACGCGTGAACGACTTCCGTGGAGAGCAGAACACCTGCAGGCTACGCCGCTCTAGGCCGTCTCAATGGCTTTGAACCCACAACACATCCATCTGGGAATAAACCGTTATCAGATTAACACAATCAGCCGTCACGGAGGTCGCCCAATCTCTCAGATTGCCCACTGCACTACACCTGCTCTCACCCAGACGACGGTAAAGCCCTTCGTTATTTATGATGTCATCCGAGGCCGCGCACGGCGGACCAATCGGATTCCAGCGCCTCGCGTGTTTTTATTAGCGTTCCATCAGTAGCCGCACCACCACCACCACATTAAAGTATCTCCACACGCCTGTAAAAATGGACCGCGCTTTAATGAAATGGGTCTCGGCTGCATGGATGTGGGCTGTAAATATCTAGAGTGACATTCGGGGGCTTCGGGGTCCGTCGGTTAGCGTAATTGCAGTGTGGAGTCGGTGCCGGCGGGGGGTGGACGGAGGAGGTGGGAATGAACGGCTGCTAATTGAAAGGCGGCGGGTTGGATTCGGAGAGGCGACGGGGAAGGAGGGTCTCCAGCTGGGAGCCGGGAGGCGAGGGGTGGGACTAACACCTGAAGTGGGTCTGAAGAAATGCATGATGGGGAAGCAACAGGGCAAAAAGAGAGCGAAAGTGTTATGTATCTTGTTTCTTCTCTTTTTCCCCCCTGAAAGGTTTTTATTCTGTATTTATTGGGAGTTTTTCCTGATCCGATGTGAGGTCAAAGGTCAGGGATGTTGTATGTGTACAGATTGTAAAGCCCTCTGAGGCAAATGTGTGGTATTGGGCTGTATAAAATAAATTGAATTGAACTGGCAGTGTGTGGTGTTCACCAACTGTGTGCAATGCCAGCGCTCCCTTTAAAGACACAGCGCCCATCTCTGAAAGAAACAGCGTTTTCTTAAAGACACAGCGCTTTCTTAAAGAAACGGCGCTCTCTTAAAGAGACAGCGCCCCTCTCTTAAAGAGACACTCCTCTTTTAAAGATACAGCACCCCTCTCTTAAAGAGACAGCGCTCTCTTTAAAGACACAGCACCCCTCTCTGAAAGAGACAGAGTTTTCTTAAAGAGACAGCGCTCTCTTCCAAAGGGATAACAGGCACTTTACTCCCTTCCCAGTTAGTATGTGCACAGGTGATCAACGCTCTCAAATGTAGGAGCAACACATGAATGAACCTTAAACACACATTCAAAGTAAATTATAGAATAGGAAAACATTGATTTTGCTAGCGACGCGTTTGTGAAAAACACACACACACACACACCAGCGATGTGCTGTATTTAGAACATCTGCAGTGCTTATTCTTCATTAATATGATTGCTATGGTACATGGATGTCCACGTGGGATCGGCGTTCATCAAGCAGCACAGAAAGCGGCAGGTTGCCTGAACATGTGAAGGTCAGGTCAGGGATGGAGAGGCAAACTCTATGAATATAAATCAGCTGCCAATCCAGATGTGGCTGCTACACAATAAGCCAGATGGGAGTCGATGTGTCAGAAGCATCCAATAATAATAACAATAATAAAAGCACGACGGCACCGCCGACCGCTGGTTCAAGGTCATCGCACGAAGACAGAAATCACCACATGGAAGCATCCTCACGAGGATTCAAATGTTAGTTTTATAAATGAGATATGGCCACAACTATAAAACAAACTAATCTCTTTTGCGACCATTTATTCTACGCAGTATTTTATTCGGGCCAATGTTATCAACAATGCTTTGCCTGCACATGTTCACAATATTGCTCAGAAAAATTATCCCTGTCTTACATTTACCAAAAAGGAATACAGGAGCAGAACTCAGGGGTGGCGGTAACACTTTAAGCAATGCATTGCTACTCAATTACTGAGATTATCATTTTTGTGGAAGCTTTTGTCAGCCACGGGTCAGTGCATCCATTATCTCGGGTGTAGATTAAGATGAAAGCCTTTGTAACCGCTCCATCCATGAAAATAAACCTTTACATATCTCTGACGTGACACTATAAGTATAATGACATAAGATAAACTAGAACGGGCGCTCGGTAGAGCGCATATCTTCGCATATCACAAGATTGGGTATTGAATTCTGAACATTTTTGCACTAATTGCATGCCAATTGGATACAAATGTAGCATGCTATGGTAAAAATTAGATTTTGACCTTTCCATGACTTTGACCTTGACATTTGACCCGATTGATCACAAAAGCAAATCAAATGGTCCCCGGACAATTACCAATCATCCCACCAAATTTCATGCGATTCAAGAAGATGTTGACCTTTTCATGACCTTGACCTTTGACCCGATCGATCCCAAAATCTAATCAAATGGTCCCCAGATAATAACCAATCATCCCACCAAATTTCATGCGATTCGGTTTAAAACTTTTTTTGTTATGCGAGTAACGCGCATACAAATAAATAACTACACGGCGATCAAAACATAACCTTCCGCATTTTCAATGCGAAGGTAATGATAAGTTGGAATGCATATGGTAGCGTAGCTTACGAAAGGATGTAATAATTAAAAGGTATGTCCAAGCATTTATGTCATTAATTTTGGTTAATTATTAAATGTTTTAATGATCTGAAGCCAAGAATACAGGAAAGGTAGCCAATGAGCAAACATCGTCCTGTTGACTATTTAAAGTAAAGCTAAGCTTGTTTACCTCCATCCGACAGCAAATGTGGTCTTTCTTAAGAAAACCTTGAGCTGTTGTCTTTTCTGTGTTGTTTGGGCAATAAAACATTTTTAATTGCCTTTCGGTGACTTTGCCGTTCTGCTCGTGGACTTAGAAATAACAAAAGTAACAATAACTTAACTAGAGATGTGACTAATCACCAGGATAACATCTTTTTATATGAACACATCTGGAAGCTGATGTCAGACACCGAGTAATCTTCAATGTAAACGAGTGTGACGGCGACTCTTCAACGCGTTAACAGGCTTCTACCGACATTAAGACAACGTTTATACGGTAAAATAACCAAACTTATATCCGAGAAAACCATGTAAACTGCTAAAAGAGCACCCTTCACAAAGAAATGATGTATATCATAATATTACAAATATCCATCCATGTACTTCCACTTATCTGGAACAGCGTCGCATTTATTACCAACAGTCGTTGCTTAACCCTTTTCTTTAAAAACAAAAATGAGGCCCATGTGAAATTTAATTTTATGAGGACTTTGCACAAAAACACATTTACACAATTGAAGTACCGCAACGGAACTACTAAAAGTGTGCCAGTAGTTTGTAGATCGGAAATGTACGATATTTAATTTACAGTTAAAACTTAAAACAAATTATTTTCTTCCATGGCCATTCCTGTGAAAGCTCGACTGTAAATCCATTTGGAGACCAAGGGAACAACTCTTCAATTCCCACTTCTCTATTACATCTTGCCGGGACAATTCAATTCAATTCAGTTTATTTGTAGAGCCCATTTTCACAAATTACTAATTTGTCTCGGAGTGCTCTACAATCTGTACACATAGACATCCCTGTCCCAAAACCTGGGCCAATCACAGCGGAGAATGGGAGACGCATATTTGCACGGTTGTTCGGAGAGAGCGACTTTGTCAAATGGACTCTGGGCCTCATCCTGATGGATCATCGAGGTCTGGATCCTGGAATATGACTACGACCAACTATGCCATGGCCCTGTTGAGACTCCGCCCACTCCTCTTCTCTACCTCCATCTGCCTGATGGATCATGGAGGTCTGGATCATGGCAGATGCCTACTACCAACTATTCAAACACTGTCATACTCATTGAATGTGTTTGAACTCTAAATCTGTCCTTCTGGTCACATGACATCTATTATTCTGTCCATCCTGGAGAGGGATTCTCCTCTGTTCTCTCCTGAAGGGTTCTTCCCTTTTCCCCTTGAAGGGTTGTTTGGGAGTTTTTACTCATCTGATGTGAGGTAAAAGGTCAGGGATGTCTATGTGTACAGATTGTAAAGCACTCTGAGGCAAATTTCTAATTTGTGAAAATGGGCTATACAAATAAACTGAATTGAATCGAATCCTGGAGGAGCCTTTGTAGGAGACTTTGTAGGACCCTCGACTCACACCTGAAGCTTGTTCCGAAGCCGGGTTCAGTCAATCTGAAGGCCCAGATGTTCAGGGAGGTGAAGACACAAGCAGCACTAGAGTCTGAGTAAGTGGATATGAGATGTTGGCTTCGAGACCGAAGGATACCTCGGCTGTCACATAAAGACGAAGACCATTAGAAACAAGGAATAAAATACCTCTTCCCCCTCTGAACTCGAGTAGCTGCCTCTCAGCATTCACATCCATTCACAACGCTGTCTCTCTGATTCAACACTTTCCAGGGAACCGCCTTAGCTTGCTTAGGTCATTTCAATTATGCATCAACGACTGATCAAAGGCAATTAATAGGCAGATGAGGCTTTTTGACTCTGTGGCTCTTAACCCCGTAAGACCTTCAGCTCTGATGAATAAATCATCCGCCGCAGGGATAGTGTTTACATGGTGTTGTTTGTAGATTGAGGGGTTTGCTGTGTGTGCAGAGAGCAGCAAACACACACACACACACACACACACACACACACACACACACACACTCGGGGTTTAGACTTAGTCAGCTTTCTCGGGTACATCTGCAAAAGATTTAGTGCATCTGCAGCGTTGGCAACGCCTCGCTGATAACCATCAGCTGAAGGACCACCTCACCTCCACAAGCAGACAACCAATCAAACGCTCGTAAACACCACCAGTGGCGGACAAAGGGGTCCGGATCGGGGGCGTTGGGGCTCAACAATAGGGAGCGAGATTTAGGCGTTGAGAAGCCCAGAAAGAGGTTAATACTCTGAGGAAGCTGGAGAGTCTTTGTCAGTGTGACTGCTGAGAGAGAGAGAGAGAGAGAGAGAGAGATGCGGCGGCGTTTCCCGCCAAAAAAAGCGACGGCGGCCCTTTTGTGGTTATTCTCGTTGTTCGCTTCATTTGCCCTGGACGCGGTCGGAGGGGTGGCTTATCTCCATGGAAACAGTGGATTTATGTTATAATATTAGAGACATTTTCATTTTATGTGCCCCCTCGACGGCTTGAAAGAGATATGATCACCTTTTGTTTCAAATAAATGTAAGAAGAATATCCTGTGCTTTTATTTTGGAGTTTTCAAAAGAGATGGATTTATGTTAGAATATTAGAAACATTTTTATTGTATGTGGCCTCTGACGGCTTGAAAGACATATGATCACTTTAAAAAAAAAAAAGAAATTGAAGGAAAATATCCTGTGCTTTTATTTTGAAGGTTTCAAATTAAATGGATTTATGTTATAATATTAGAGAAAAAAATGTTATGTACATATTTCTACACTTAAATAAACAATAATCAAATGCAAAGAGAGTTATTTAACAATATATTGGGGAGTAGTTTATATATTTATATGTTTATATGTTCCAGTTACAACCCTTTGAGGGCGGCCATGATGCTGATGTGGCCCACAAATGAGTTTGACCTCCCTGTGTTAAGGGATTAAAATCAACCGAAACAATTAAAAAAAGGGGGACTTTTTATTCTATTATCTATTTTAAATCTATAAAACCAGCAGATACCCATCCATCACATACGACTTTCACATAAGTGTACGTAAACTCGATAAAATAAAAAATAAAAACTGAATTCACAGACGCATCCCCCTAAAGGTTTCCTGCAATATCATTTTATTACAAACAAAATAATGGCTCAATAGCTCTTTTATATTGTTCTGTACACAGGAGGCCAACTATTCTGCGGGGGAACCGGTTTGTGAGACTGAACCGGGCGGGAGAGAAAACCGATGCAGGGATCATTAAAGTGATGTCAGACCGCCTCTCTTTCATTTGTTTTGCCCTGAATCCTCCCCGTACGTCTCGTCTTCTTTCCTCCGGTACATTTTCCGCGCTTTCACCGTTAAAAAATAGACGCCTGGGAAAAAAAAGGGTGAATGTGAGTTTTCATTCCGGATGTTCTTTTCAATTAAAATGCCCTCGCTTGCCAGGAGGAAGAAGCCGAGTCCGTCTCTTATGCAACCCTCCTCCAAGCACCGAGGCTAAGTGGCAGGCAGCGGAGAAAGAGAGAGAGAGAGAGAGACAGACAGAGACAGAGAGAGAGAGAGTGAAAAGGTTGAAGAGAGACTAAAAAAAAGGAGTGCGGCTCAGGGAGGGGGCGATGCTCACAAGGGTCTGGCACCGGCTGACCCGGTGAGTGGCTTTTCCCTTTGTGTGGATATGGAGAGTGGGAGGGTGGGTGAGTGGGAAGGTGGGTAGTGGAGGGTGGGTAGTGGGTGGGTAGTGGAGGGTGGGTGGGTGGGTGGGTGGGTAGTGGAGGGTGGGTGAGTAGTGGAGAGTGGGAGGGTGGGTGAGTGGGAAGGTGGGTAGTGGAGGGTGGGTAGTGGAGGGTGGGTGGGTTGGTTGGGTAGTGGAGGCTATGTTGAGGAAATGTTACTTTCTGTATTCTTGTTGTTCTTAGTTTGTACTCTAGGTTGATGCACTATTGTAAGTCGCTTTGGATAAAAGCGTCTGCTAAATGACATGTGATGTAATGTAATTTTACACAGCCCAATATCACAAATTGCAAATTTGCATCAGCAGAATTTACAATCTGTAAACATACGACATCCTCTGACCTTTGACCTCACATCGGATCAGGAACAACTCCCCAAGAAATAGAAGGAACAAAAAAACTTTCACCTTCAGGAGAGCAACAGAGGAGGATCCCTCTCTAGGATGGAGAGATGAGAAGTTGCCGTTAAAAATGGAGAGAGCAGAGAAACGTTGATTCCTTTGGGGGGGGGTGGGTCACAAAACTCCTCAGGGACCAATAGGGAGGCTAGAATGATACAATGGAGAACAAAGGCAAGCTGCAAAGTTTCCACAAAAGTGAAACTGCTGCATTGGCTGTGCATAATACCCCCCATTCTGTCAACCCCTCCCTGTCTGGTAGCTCAAGAGTGCCCAGCCGCCGCTGTAAATACTGGGTCAGACACGTCTGAGGGAGGCGGCGGACCGCTCGATGTTGGAGCTTTTTTCTGCTCCGAGAAAAGCCAATTACTCGAGAATGAAACCGCAATTACGTCCGCAGTGCGCCGGTCAGCGGTGACACGCACGACTTTTTAGATTTCGGTGCCAAGAGCATTCCTGGGATGGCTCATCTCCGAACAGGCAAACAGAACTTTAAGAAGATTTTCTGTTAATCAGTTTTTCTATCACACATATATATGTGCATAACTCACTCTATTCACACACACCTCCAGAAGAGCGTACACACATTTGCTTTCCTGTTTGCCTGCAGTGGCCTGAATAAATCCCTACAAATAAAGCCAGACAATCCCCATTGACTTCCAGTTATAGATGAGGAGAGTCTCGAAGGAGGCCTTCAAAGAAAATTCAATGCATCTTTCAAAGCATTGAGGAAAAGGATTGATATACTTTTGGCCATAAGGATGTATGGGAATGGGCCGGAGCTGAAAATGAGAAACCAAAAAGGCATAACATATTCCTTCTACTCTAAGTACTGGAATAACTTTAATAAAAAAGAGAAAAAAGCTGGAAAAAAATGTACGGTATACATCCATTTATCAGTCCAGGTTTCTGTGGATGAAGGCTAGAAGCAAAAACAATAACACAGGAGCTCCTCTCCCGAGGAACTTCCTCCAACTCCTTTCCGGTTAGCCTGCAGTGGCCTGAATAAATCCCTACAAATAAATCCCTAGAATCCCCATTGACTTCCAGTTATAGATGAGGAGAGAAGGAGGCCTCTGGAAATTCAATGCATCTTTCAAAGCATTAAGGAAAAGGATTGTTATACGTTTGCCAATCGGATGTATGCGAATGGGCCTTAACTGCAAATGAGAAACCCCCCAAAAAGGCATAACATATTAATTCTATACTTGAGAACCTTTAGAGTACTGGAATAACTTCAATAGAAGAGAGAAAATAGCCGAGAGAAAATGTACGGTACATCCATTTATCAATCCAGGTTTATGTGGATGCCAAAAACCCACAGAAGCTCTTCTCCCGAGCAACTTCCTCCAACTCGAAGGTAATCGATGGCCAAATGGGATCCGTGGTCCCTCCACTGTGTCTGGGTCTACTGTAAGCTCTCCTCACAGGTGCACTTGCCTAAGGTACCTTGGAAGATGCCCTCACCACCTCAACTGGGTCCTTTCCATTCCCCTGGTTCCCTTCATAGGTCATAGAGTTCATCTCTCTCAACAAGGGTGGTCAATCCTTACAGAAAGGTAAGGACTTGAGGGAAAGTATAGATCCGATTGCAAATCAAGAGTTTCGGACTCGGACTCGGCTCCTTCTTGCTTGTGTGATAACTGAACCGATTTAATCGGATGGTTCTTATTTCGCTCACCTGGGAACAAGATCCCGAAATTCTGGCTGCAAAAATGACCCTAAAAGGATGCCAGAGGCCACAGGAGCTGAAATACTGGACAATTATTATCTTAAGTATCTGGATAAAACTAGCAAGCAGCTCAGGTAATTGCATTTTCGGTAACTACCCTCTATGTTTGATTCACAACATCTCCTCTTACCCTCCACATTCCCTCCTCCCCATTTTCTGTAAAATCAGAATCTCTGAAACCGACTCTCTCTCTCTTGGTATTTGTTTTCCTTCAACGCCGCTGACCATCACCATCAAGTTTATTTGATGCCCTTAGAGATGTCTTTGGTATTGTAATCACTTGCAGGGTGAAAGAGCCATTGTTATCCCGGTGGCCTTGTATAGACTTCACACTCGGCCTCTCTCCAGTCAGCAGAGGAAATGACCCACCTGGTGCAATCCCAGTACAGAAGCTTTACTGCTCAAGTGTTTTGTTGTGCTGGATTCGGCCTCTTAGCACCGACGGAGCCGAGGCTGAAGAGGGTAAGGGTCTCTTCAGATAGCCTCCGAGGAGTCTCGGGGCGCTTCCTTTCTGAGGAACTCGTCCCGGCGTTACACACGAGCCTACGAGTACACTGTGGCACGGCTAAAAGGAAATGGGAGCGGTAACTAGTGGTGATTGTAAAGCATTATATGCATTTTTATCCGGAATATTTCCGAGAACCATGCGAGAAGGAGTTCGCCCGTCAGTCTCTATTCTCTCAACGGCAGCCGATGAGGTTCGCTCAAAGTAAATGATGCACAGGGGGACCTGTACGTCCAGGTACTTACAGAATGTGGCTGTATGTAATATAATATATCGTGTTATCTGCTTATATTAGCTTTACGTGAGGCAAATAAAAGGGAACTTAGAAACTGTCTGAAACGAGCGAATTCGAAATACAAGTAAAAACTATCGACATCTCTCTATTCTTTGCATTAATATATATTATTATAAGATTATTTTCCATTGTATGGTATATTTGACACTGAAGTTCATCTTTATCTCAGTGATAGAGTCCAAATGAGCATAAAATATCACTAGTACCCTGAATTTCTGTCTCTCGTGTTATAGACAAAAGGAAGCAAGGGAAAAAGGGAAGCAAAATCACACTCTTTTTAAAAGAATCAATCTATGAACTGTCGTAAACAATGGATATCCGGGGCCCCCGAAAAAATTACAAACATACCCTTACTTGCCTCTTCCCCCCCCCCCCCCCCCTCTCTCTCTCTTTGAATCCTACAAACACCCCCGCTAATCACATTAGCTTCATGCCTTCACACTTTGAGCGGATAATCTAAGCCGGACTAATAAACGTGTACGAGAATCATTGTCCACAACTTCAACCTCTCAATTCAGCCATTCTCAGAAGCCGAGTACCGAGACCATCAAGGCAACGATCAACGATACTTGCATTTGAATGAAAATGACTAATAACGGCAACGTTTCTACGGCTTAAAAAACCCGTTTTGAACTGAAGTTGTTTACTTCAGGTCAGCTTCTTCCCTCCTGTTTATTCCGTTTACTGAATCCAACCCGAGAAGCCAGCCAGAGGACACGGAGACCACAACAAAGAGAGAGAGAGAGAGAGAGAGAGAGAGAAGAGGAAGACGCCGAGCCAAGTCTCCTCTGAGTGTTTGCGGGCGCTGATGAGCCGGGAGGATGCGGCGCTGAGGGTTTCCCGCGGGGCGGCCGTCTGCTCCGGACGGACCGGCTGTCCTCGGCTCGCCGCGGCGGCCCGGAGCCCGCCGGGCGGCCGGACGGAGCCTCGCCGCACACAGCCACGACGCCTGCTCCCTGCGAGGGGGTCCACGCCGAGGCGACCGACCGGCTCCGGGGTAACAGAGCATATGCTGCCATCGGGGCGGCGCTTCTAGTCCTTTATGCAGGGTTCTTACACATGTTGACCAACGGACTTTTCCATGACTTTAAACCAAATGTCCATGACCAAACTGAAATCTCGGTATAAACATGAACAATTTAGAACATTTTGTGTATTGAGAGTGTACGCCGGCTTATATTTTGTGCGTCTTTCTTTAAAAAACATATTAATTATTTCAAACTCGGCGTAAATGAACATGTGATCATAACAAATTTCCATGACTTTTCCAAAACTTTTAAGATCATTTTTTTTTCCATGACTTTTCCAGGCCTGGAAATGACCATTTTAAAATTCCATGACTTTTCCAGGTTTTCCATGACCGTACGAACCCTGTTTATGGGTCCTGAAGACACAATCCGCCTCCATTCAGTGGCACAACTCGCCCGGCTAGCCTGCGGGTGACCTCTGGGCCCCCTCTTCCCCCCCTAGGGAGGTGTTGATGGCCTTGGTGTCCACGGCCTGGAAGCCCCCATGCCGACGGGGACATGTGGGCCTGCTGACGGAGCCCAGAGGACCGCATAGGGAAGACGTGGAGCCGGACATCTGTGCAGGGTTCTTACACATTTTCACCGATGGATTTCCATGACTTTTCCAGGACTTTAAACCAAATTTCCATGACCAAACTGAATTCTCGGTGTGTACATGAACATTATTGAAAATGTAGTATTCAAAGAATGAGAATTACAAAGCATACGATACACCTTAAATGAAACAAATTACATTATCTCGACCGCTTCCCGAGCGTTTCCAGTTAAGGTGCGTTCACTTGCACCGTTCACTTGCACCGGGGAAAAAATAATAATTGCACCGATTGTATGAGAGGGTATGCCGGCTTAGATTTTGAGTGTCTTCCTTTCAAAAACATGTGAATTATTTTCAATTCGGCGTACATGAACATGCGAATATAACACATTTCCATGACTTTTTCAAAACTTTTATGATTTAAGTTTTTTCCATGACTTTTCCAGGCCTGGAAATGACTATTTTAAAATTCCATGACTTCTCCAGGTTTTTTGACCGTACGAACCCTGTCTGTGGACTCCAGGGAGGTGTGTGCGTGTGTGTGTGTGTGTGGGGGGGGGTCATGGCATGGGGCTGGGAAGTAATGGATGCCTCTCCTCTTGTTTGTCAGCCAGTGCAAAGATGTGTCCACACGGACAGAATATATAAAGGGCACACAATGGAGCGATTTCGTGCAGTCGGTTTAGAATGTCTTCGCTGTGCTGGGGAATGAATCCACTCCGGAAGAAGACAACAACAACAACAACAACAACAACAACAGAAGTCAGGAGGTTCAATTTGTCTTTTTTTAAAGCATCACCTTGAGAGGCTCGCGAAGGAAAGGAGAGCGGAACGCTTTTCAAATTAACCCTGGGATGCTTTATCTCGGCGACGCGTCGAAGGGGATGAAACGCGCGTCGTGCTCCGGCGACCGAGGGACTCCGTCGGCGCCAAGAATAAAAGGTTCTCGCAATCACCCCACGGAATACGGGCGAGGAGCGCAATAAGCGCCGGAATTGTCCCGGGTAAACAAAGCGATCGATTGTATTCACGAGGCAATAATCGTTGGACGTCACGACGTAATTACTCTTTAATCTAACTCCCAATGAACTCCGCTGCAGAATCCATTTTCCCATCAGGAAGAAATTACACGCCGCTCATGCCATTAAAAAAAAAGTACTCTGCCTATCATTCCATATTCCACTGCACCGTAAATGTCCAAATATAGTCACTTGCACCTTTGGCTTTTGGTTTGCTGTCGGTATTTGCTGTATATATATATATATATATATATATATATATATATATATATATATATATATATATATATATATATATATATGTGTGTGTGTATATTTCCACTGTTGACCATATCTGCACTGCATTTTTATTTATTTTATTTATGGTAGCCTCTAGTGCTTCTTGGCCCTCTCTGGTCAGATGTAGTACTACATGTCGTTGCCCCCAGTGCCTTTACAATGACAATAAAGTTCAATCTGACCTGAATCTGATCTGCATGGTCTAGACTGGGTATGCAACAGTGTGCATAACATATTATTTTCATTTTGGCATTGTGGGTACCAGATAAG
Organism: Liparis tanakae; assembly: GCA_036178185.1. Lineage (NCBI taxonomy): Eukaryota > Metazoa > Chordata > Actinopteri > Perciformes > Liparidae > Liparis > Liparis tanakae. The sequence goes on along the minus strand of CM070104.1, from coordinate 2,464,381 downwards.
CTTTAATCTTCGTAATATTAGTATTTTTTTATATTTTGTCCGAAAAAGTGGCGTATAAAGTCTCTGCATAAGACTGACTCTATAAATAGTTGCTAGTATGTAATAATTTGGTGCCAGCAAATAAAAGAAATGTAAAAAAAAGGATGTTTGAATTTCTGAGTTTATTATCAAAAGTAACCTGATGCAGGTTTATTTACCAAAAAGAAGAGTTTTTGTTAGTCTCCTAGACGCCCGTCAACAGACTACTTTTTTTAAGAGTCCAGTAACTAAAAAGTTTTTTTATGAATCCCTAAAGACTCGAAGCGTTGCATTTTCAAAAGCCGTTATTGGAAAACACTTCAAAGTACTTAAAAGGGAAATTACATTTGTTACGTTTTTTCTAGTTTAAAGAAATCATAAATTTGGTCTGTTGTTTGTTGTTCTTCACCCTTTTATTTCTCCTTTCCCTTTGTATTGTATCCTTAAAGTCCAGTCTTGTAAATTTGTAAAAATCTAAATAAATATATAATAAATAAAAACTTACTTAAGTAAAAGTACAGCTTTAACATAACAAAAAAAATCCAAAAATGAACCTAATGTGTCGAGTTGACGATTTCAGAATACGATACAGGATTATAATTATTATAATTATTAATTATTGGTGCTTTACAGACATCTCTTCTGCAGCTTTTAACGTCGGTGTTAAAGGACGATTTCATCAATTATGAAACCTCATTAAAAAACAACACATTCAAACTATTTCCAAGAGCTTTCTTCTAACCGTAGTTATTCAACGTGAGGAGGGGAAACGAGGACGAGCCTCAGCCACGCTTCACACGCACCGTCGCCGCCATCACCACGGCAACCGCGAATCAACGCATCTCTTTGTCTGCCACATCTGCCCCGGGCTTAATGAGCTCCGAGGCCCGACGATGACATCACAGGGCCGAGGAGACGAGAAGAGGCTTCCTTCCTTCCTTCCTTCCTCTGTCCTTACAGGCGAAGTGCACAGACGTGTAATTGCTCGTCTGCGGACGTTACCCAGAATACTTGTTGAAGAATGATGACTGCATGTCATCTATTTAGTTTTTTCTGCGCACTGGATGTGTCTCTGTGGCTCCGGCTGATTGGCTCTCCTAACGGGAGGGAAGACTTCCTGTGGCTGTCAGGGAACGTCGCCGGTTTGAGATTTCCAGTTATTAGCAGTTTTTATAGTTTTCGGCTCTTAAAAAAATCACCCAATGATACCGTTTGACCCGGTGGGCAGCAGGCGGACGCTCAAATCATCACCTTTGTTTGAGTGTGTGTGTGTGTGTGTTTGAGGGTGTGTGGGTGTTTGAAAATGTGTGTGTGTGTGTGTGTGTGTTTGAGGGTATGTGTGCGTGTGTTTGAGTGAGTGAGTGAGTGAGTGTGTGTGTGCCTGAGTGTGTGTGTGTGAGCGTGTGCATGTTTGAGTATGAGTATGTTTGAGTGTGTGTGTGTGTGTGTGTGAGCGTGTGTGTAAGCGCGTGCACGTTTGAGTGTGTGTGTGTGTGACCGTGTGTGTGTGTGTGTGAGCGAGTGAGTGAGCGTGTGTGTGAGCGTGTGCATGTTTGAGTGTGTGTGTGAGCGTGACCGTGTGTGTGTGTGTGTGAGCGTGTGTGTAAGCGCGTGCATGTTTGTGTGAGCGTGACCGTGTGTGTGTGTGTGTGTGAGCGAGTGAGTGAGCGTGTGTGTGAGCGTGTGCATGTTTGAGAGTGTGTGTGAGCGTGACCGTGTGTGCGTGTGTGTGAGCGTGTGTGTAAGCGCGTGCATGTTTGAGTGTGTGTGTGTGTGACCGTGTGTGTGTGTGTGTAAGCGAGTGAGTGAGCGTGTGTGTGAGCGTGTGCATGTTTGAGTGTGTGTGTGAGCGTGACCGTGTGTGTGTGTGTGTGAGCGTGTGTGTAAGCGCGTGCATGTTTGAGTGTGTGTGTGCGTGACCGTGTGTGTGTGTGTGTGTGAGCGAGTGAGTGAGCGTGTGTGTGAGCGTGTGCATGTTTGAGTGTGTGTGTGAGCGTGACCGTGTGTGTGTGTGTGTGTGAGCGTGTGTGTAAGCGCGTGCATGTTTGAGTGTGTGTGTACGTGACCGTGTGTGTTTGTGTGTGTGTGTGAGCGAGTGAGTGAGCGTGTGTGTGAGCGTGTGCATGTTTGAGAGTGTGTGTGAGCGTGACCGTGTGTGCGTGTGTGTGAGCGTGTGTGTAAGCGCGTGCATGTTTGAGTGTGTGTGTGCGTGACCGTGTGTGTGTGTGTGAGCGAGTGAGTGAGCGTGTGTGTGAGCGTGTGCATGTTTGAGTGTGTGTGTGAGCGTGTGTGTAAGCGCGTGCATGTTTGAGTGTGTGTGTGCGTGACCGTGTGTGTTTGTGTGTGAGCGTGTGCATGTTTGAGTGTGTGTGTGCGTGACCGTGTGTGTTTGTGTGTGTGTGAGCGAGTGAGTGAGCGTGTGTGTGAGCGTGTGCATGTTTGAGTGTGTGTGTAAGCGTGACCGTGTGTGTGTGTGTGTGTGAGCGTGTGCATGTTTGAGTGTGTGTGTGTGTGACCGTGTGTGTTTGTGTGTGTGTGTGTGAGCGAGTGTGTAAGCGTGTATGCGCTCTACCGAGCGTCTGTTCTAGTTTACTTTTCATTTCCTTTTTTTTTTTTTTACTTTGCAGGAAATAGAGACGGAAACTAATCCATCGACATCGTTGCTCTTTCAATAAAGAGCCGCGTTCTCTCTCATCCGTATCTTATCCCTTTGTGTACGTCAACAAAAAGATGAAAAACAATGGAAATACCAGTTAGAGGTTAAGTTTACTGTCAATATTTCCACCCCAAAAAAAAGACGTAAAAGAAAAAAGACTCGCCAGAAGGAAATCTATCAAGCAGGCAAAAAGAAAAAAAGTTTATGGGAAGCGATATGGCAAACTAGGAAGAGACGCGTCTCCTTTCTCCACCGATTGTTGACGCCCGTGATTCGTTGTAAAAGCTGCAGACAGGAAGTGGAAGAGAAAGACCAAAACACACGAGTCACGCTTCTCTAGAAGCTCTCGGCGACTTCTGTTCATCGAGCCGGGCGGCGGGGTTCTCGAGTGGACTGAGCTGGGGGGGGGGGGGGGGGGGGGGACCGGACTCCCTTAATCACCGCGACCAGGAAGTCAATAACGGAGCACGAGTCAATCAGGAACCCCCCCCCCCCCCCCCACCCGATCCTCAATCTTTCTGACGGCCAAATCATCGGCGACTTATTGGATTCAGCGGGAAGAGGAGGAGGAGGAGGAGGTCTTAACATGAATAATTCACTCGGCCCGTGGCCCCATCTCCCTCAGAGAGAGAGAGAGTGAGAGAGAGAGTGAGAGAGAGAGTGAGAGAGAGACCACACCGCTGCACCCAGCCGGCGAGGAAACGCAAACCTGGGATGGAAATGAAGTCTCTCATTCTCGGCTCCCTCCGTTTTCTTATTTGTTTCTCTCCGCTCTCTTCACTCCTCCTCCTCCTCCTCCTCCTCCTCCTCCTCCTCCT
>CM070104.1:2453389-2455889 GCA_036178185.1 Liparis tanakae | reverse complement strand
CCAGGTCTATTAAAGACGTTTCCTCTGTCGGCCACAACGAACAAATTACATCGTAAACCCTCACACCGAGAGTCTGGATATGCATCATCGTTTGCTAACGTAACAATCGAGCGAAGGGATCTCGTTACGTCTTCTGCTTCCAGCTCGGCTTTCAATGAACCCTCAACATTATTTTTAAAACGCAAAAATAATACGACTCCAGCAATAGCTCCAGAATAAAGACCAGCTGCCAGCAGCTCCGTGGAGCGTTGGTTCTGCGCGCTCAGCCCGGCCTGTCAGGTCGGCGTGTGAGAGCCGTCACTCATCCCTCATGGGATCATGTCGGCGTGACGAGAGGAGAGCCTCCGACATGCCGGAGCACTGTTCCTGTTAAATACATAAACACCCTGTAATGAACGCCTTGGACCTGACAGTCGCTGCCAGGCCGTGTACTACGGTTGTTTTTAATATACGAGTGTAAATATGAGTTGAGATGTTTGAAAGTTTAGTGAACAAAAGGCTGAAACAGGGATTAAAAGAAGAAGTATTTCTGTTGTAGGAGTCCAATTATGGAACAATGTTAAAATGGATGTAAGAATGATCAACTTATTTTGGTTTTCAAAAGGATTATTTATAAAAATATTTTTGAGGGTTATAAGTGTGATTGAAACATATACATACATACATACATACATACATATATATATATATATATATATACATACATATAATATATATAAATACATATATATAAATACATATAAATATATATATATATATATATATATACATATACACACACACACACATATATATATATATATATATATATATATATATATTATTTTATTTAATAATTTTCTAATTTATTTGATTATAATAATGTAGGATAGGAATATATAAGCATTTTTAGCTTCAACCTTTTCAGTCTGTTTTTCTATATTATATAAAATAATATTGTATTGTATTGCAATGATTGACTGAATACACTACACAAAAACAACAAATGACATTATTGGAGTGAACATTTCTTTCTGCTCTGACATCTGAAGTTAAGCCCAGACAGAAAGCTGCTGTTATGTTGAGCCTCAGCTGAGCTGGTCGAATAAAACAAAGACCCTTCAACAGGAAGAGATGATGACAGGTGTTAATTATTCACGTCTGTCCAGCGCTCAGCTCCCGGCCTTCCAGTCCAAGCCTATTTTTAAAGCCGGCTGTAATAAGCCGAGTAACGAGCATCACTGTGTCGCCGAGGTAATTAAGCAACGCTTCCAAACGCACCGAGGCGGACGTGACGGAGTAAAAGAAAAGAAAACAAGACGCCGCAGATAACTGCGCCGTTATTGTTTGCTATACTAGCGAGACGTTAAAATAAATGTACCGTACTTAATGGCACAGATGTCAAGAAGCGGCGCCGACGCTGCTGCACGCCGCGGATACGCCTGCCAGTCACAGCCGTGGGTTAAGGCCAGGAAGCGTAGCTCCGCGTGAGCCTGCCGCCGCCCGGGGTGAGGAGGAGATGGAGACCCTTCAGGACACCTCCATCCTTTACCCTCTGGACTTAACCCTCGGCTGCTGAAGCACGCATAGTTTCCCCTCCCCCTCCGGGTCTCTCTCTTGACGTCTCTCTCTCTCTCTCTCAGATGGTTCTCTTTCCCGCCGCCTGTTGGTCCTACTTTCTCTTTCCCTTCGTCATCCCCCTCTCCGTGTCCTCCTCCACAAAACCTCTGAGCATGTTCTCTCACCCACAGATCTCAAGAGTATCAAGAAAGGAAAAGAAAAAAAGCACATTTGGGAAAGTTCCTGTGACGCTCCGGATATTACATCACATCACATGTTATTAGTGATTAGTCCCTTCGCATTGAAAATGCGGAAAGTTATGTTTTGATCGCTGTGTATTTATTTATTATTTATTTATTTGTTTGAGTATGAAAACAGAATCGCATGAACTTTTGGTGGGATGATTGTTGATTATAATCCGGGGACCATTTGATTCGATTTTGGGATTGATCGGGTCAAAGGTCACGGTCATGAAAAGGTCAAAAATCTTCTTTTTACCATAGCGCGGTCAATTTGTATCCAATTGGCAACTAATGCCAAAATGTTCATAACTCAATCTCGTGATATGTGAAGGTCTGCGCTCTACCGAGTGCCCGTTCTAGTCCCAAAATGTAGAATAAAACATGAGATGACAACGTTTCCCATGTTAGTGTTTGCTTAACTTGACACAAGCAGACACAATAACTGATGGTAGTATAATTACATCACATGTCATTTAGCAGACGCTTTTATCCAAAGAGACTTACAATAAGTGCATTTCAACCTAGAGTACAAACTAAGAACAACAAGAATACAGAAAGTAACATTTCCTCAACATAGTCAAACTACAATAGTACCACAATAAGAGATATTTAAGAGCCACTGAAGTGATAGTCTGTGTTTTTAATCCAGATATAGTCGGAAAAGATGTGTTTTTAGTCCCCGGGTGAAGATGTAGAGACTCCCCGCCGTCCTGATGTCA
>CM070104.1:2423389-2450889 GCA_036178185.1 Liparis tanakae | reverse complement strand
ATAGAGACAGAGTAGAGAAAGAGTAGAGAAAGAGTAGAGATATAGAGTAGAGACAGAATAGAGACAGAGAGTAGAGATAGAATAGAGACAGAGTAGAGACAGAGTAGAGATATAGAGTAGAGACAGAGTAGAGATAGAATAGAGACAGAGTAGATAAAGAGTAGAGATATAGAGTAGAGACAGAATAGAGACAGAGAGTAGATACAGAGAGTAGAGATAGAGTAGAGACAGAGTAGAGACAGAGTAGAGATAGAGAGTAGAGAAAGAGTAGAGGTAGAGAGTAAATACAGAGAGTAGAGACAGAATAGAGACAGAGAGTAGAGATAGAATAGAGACAGAGTAGAGACTGAGTAGAGAAAGAGTAGAGACAGAGAGTAGATACAGAGAGTAGAGATAGAGTAGAGACAGAGTAGAGATAGAGAGTAAAGACAGAGTAGAGACAGAATAGAGAAAGTAGAGACAGAGTAGAGTGTGTGCAGGTGGAGTCTGGCCCAGCTCTCGGAGGTGAGGCGGCTTTACAGGTTAAAGAAGTCGTGACACGAACCTGCAGTGGGACGTATATCAGTGGAACACACACACACACACACACACTCTCTGTCACACTCCCCGGTGTGTGTGTGTGTGTGTGTGCGTGCGTGTGTGTGTGTGTGTCCGAGGTGTGAACGTTGCTTCTCCTGGTCTCAACACGATGAGCCGATCACTTCCTGAACAACGCGCCACTGTTGGTCCTGCAACCAGGAACCGAGCCTCCTGATTGGTCGCCTCCTCTCCCCGAGGTGAGGTCATCGGCTCCGGACCCAACCCGTCAACACGTTCACAGGCTTGGTGAAGGAGACGTGTTCATGCTGCGTCGCCAATGTGTTAATGATGTACTTATTCTCTGGGGCACAGTGCAACACACACTGGACAGATATTAGTCCAACAATATCCTTAAAGTACTAAAAGTACTACTCAATATGCCACGCTAACATCGTAAATAAATACAGATATATTATGAATATTTATTCATCAATCTCATGATGCAGCGTGTAATTTTAACTAACTTCAGCTACTTTATATAATTGATAAATAGGCTATATTACATAATATTACACTGAGTTTATTAGTTGATATGCATGTTGTATTAACAGCCTGCAGCTTAATTAGTAACTAATCATATCCAATAAACGTGGTGAGGCTAAAAGTACAATCTTTCCCTCTGAGAAGTTTGAGATTAGAAGTTAAACTTCACATAAAATGGAAATACTCGAGTAAAGTGCAAGCGCCTCAATATGTGTATAAAGTACTTGAGTCGCCTCAAAGTGCACCGTATTGACGTGTTAAACTTTAAAATGTACCCTCCGTAATGTGCCTGGAAATACATTTTCTCTGTTGTAGATAACGATCAAAAAAAAGAAGAGGATAAGTCTCCTTGAAAGGCTTCAAAGAGCTCGTCACACTTCAGTGAATGGAGTGACATCATCAGAGGACACGCAGACATCCGATTGGCCGTTTATGGCCACTGGGTGCTCTTGCGCAACGAGCCCTCTTGTCCTCCGGAGAGAAGACGATGAGGCGTGTGAACCAATCAGGTTGTTGCACTCATGAGACGAGAAATGGCTCTTAAAAAAATTAAAAAATTAAAATGCATTTAGCATATATTTTTATTATATTTGTATATATCATTAGTATTATGTTTTATATATTATAATTATATTTTTATTTGTCATTATTATATTTTATATACGATTAAAATGTTTAATCGCATGATTTCCCCGATTAATCGCGATCAATCAATCTTTAAATCAAAGATGACCTGCAGCAGCAACACCATGAACATATAGAGGCTATATACGTCATGTACACCTCCTAAAGAGAGAGAGAGAGCCAGAGAGAGAGAGAGAGAGAGAGAGAGAGAGAGAGCGTCTTACTTTGCCTCCCTGCTCTGATTGGCTAAGTTCGGCCTGACCAATGAGCTGTCAGTATGAGATGGTTGCAGCATATTTCTCTCGACCCACACCGGTGTACCGACTATATTGGTGGCCTTGGATGACACCCTCATGACATCATCGAAGGGAACCCTTGGGCAAGGCACTTAACCCCCCCGGCTGCACCGGTGGGTCAGAACTGGGCCGCGTGTGAATGTGTGTTGGGAGGAAGAAATGTTGAAATAAAATCTTCAAATAATGAACCAGAGAAACATAATATTTGGATTTTCCCATTAAACTTTTAGATGTTCCTTATATACATATGTATCCCGTCTGAGCAACTTAAACACAATTTATAGAATTATTTATATTTCACAAACTTGTTCCGTTTGCAGGTGAACGCATCAAATATTGTTAAAAGTATTTTTTCAAATAACGCCAATAATAAAAACATTATCTATTCTTGTGAACACACTCAGACGTGTGAATAAGTCCACGGATGAGTGTGAATATTAAAAGTCGACATTAGAAAGTAGTCCGCTCACGGCTCTATTTAAAACTACAGAGAGATGAAACTCATAGATATGAGGGATGAAGAGCGCCTGAAAAAAAAAAGAGAAGAAGAAGAAGAACGAGTCGAGTTAAACACAACGGCCGGGAGTCGGATCAAGAGTCAGAAGCCTCGCTTAGATGCATCTCTTCTTGAGAGCGTCCTCCGCCTGAGAGAGAGAGAGAGAGGGGGGGGCGTCTTCAGACGTCGTTCTGGGGCCAGAGGTCAAAGGTCAAAGGTCAAAGCAGTACGACGGATGAAAACAAGAGATCGTCTGGAGGGCCGGGACGAGAAGATTGCCAATGAGGGACGGACACATGTCCTGCCTTTGTGAGTGTGTGTGTGTGTGTGTGTGTGTGTGTGTGTGTGTGTGTGTGTGTGTGTGTGTGTGTGTGTGTGTGTGAGTGAGTGACCAAATAGACCAGAGTGAGAGAAACCAGAGAAAGAGACCAGAGAGAGAGAGATAGAGAGAGAGAGAAATAGAAAGAGAGAGAGAGACCAGATTGTGTGTGTGTGTGTGTGTGTGTGTGTGTGTGTGTGTGTGTGTGCGCGTGCATGAGAGAGAGAGGTAGAGAGAGCGTGTGTGTGTGTCTGTGTTTGAGAGCAGAGCATTATGTGTGTGTGTGTGTGTGTGTGAGAGCAGAGCATCATGTGTGTGTGTGTGTGTGTGTGTGAGAGCAGAGCATCATGTGTGTGTGTGTGTGTGAGAGCAGAGCATCATGTGTGTATGTGTGTGTGTGTGTGTGAGAGCAGAGCATCATGTGTGTGTGTGTGTGTGTGAGAGAGCAGAGCATCATGTGTGTATGTGTGTATGTGTGTGTGTGTGAGAGCAGAGCATCATGTATGTGTGTGTGTGTGTGTGTGTGTGTGTGTGTGTGTGTGTGTGTATCTCCGTGTTCTCGTCTTCGTCCAGAAACAGAAACGTGCGGTCGCTGAAACATTTCTGCGTAACGTTCCTCGTGGTGAACAGCGCCTTCGTCCTGTTTCTGCACACTTTGTCACCGTGCAGTGTGTGTGCGTGTGTGTGTGTGTGTGTGTGTGTGTGTGTGTGTGTGTGTGTGTGTGCAGCATGCGGTCCAGCTGAGTTCTGATACTATTGTTCTCCCTTTCTGGAAATCCCAGCCTGGGATCAGCAGGAGGAAAACATCGAAGGAGAAGAACTTGACCTCTGAGGCGCGATTATAAAATCACCCGTGTGTGTGTGTGAGTGTGTGTGTGTGTGTGTGTGTGTGTGTGTGGGGGGGGGGGGGGGTCTGCTTCTGGACATCTTTCATGTCACACGGGTCATTTCTGCTCCGCTGCAGCTGCCATGTAACTCAGCGTCAGGCCGCCGCAGCCCATCAACTGCCATACGGCCACCGCACTGCATCCTCATGACTCCTCCTAGGGGCTCCTCTAGGGGCTCCTCTAGGGGCCTCCTCCTAAAGGCCTCCTCTAGGAGCCTCCTCCCGGGGCCCGGTCCCTACCTGCCATCATCTTCTGGGCCTCGTAGGGCTCCATGTAGCCGTCGTTCTCCGTCGTCACCTTCTCCGTGCCGCCGGCCTGCTCGGCATCGAAAGGGTCCGCGTAGTCCTCCAGGATAATGGGCTGTGAGAGAGGGGGGGGGGGAACAAGGAAAGGTGAGACGGGAGCTAGGAGTCAAATATCAAGAAGGGAATTTGTTTTACAAACGTTGGGGAGTGTGGAAGACTTCCAGGACGGAGTGAAAACCACCGAGGGAGGAGGAACAGGAAGAGGGAACACTGCTACATGAATAAATACCACACACACATCTATACGTTCACACACACACACCTATACGTTTACACACACACACATCTATATGTATACACACACAAACACACATCTATACGTATACACACACACACACATCTATACGTATACACAAACACACATCTATACGTATACACACACACACCTATACGCATACACACACATCTATACGTATACACACACACACACCTATACGTTTACACACACACACATCTATACGTATACACACACACACACACATCTATACGTATACACACACACATCTATACGTATACACAAACACACATCTATACGTATACACACACACCTATACGCATACACACACATCTATACGTATACACACACACACCTATACGTTTACACACACACACATCTATACGTATACACACACACATCTATACGTATACACACACACATCTATACACACACACATCTATACGTATACACACACACCTATACGCATACACACACATCTATACGTATACACACACACACCTATATGTTTACACACACACACACACATCTATACGTATACACACACACACATCTATACGTATACACACACACACCTATACGTTTACACACACACACACATCTATACGTATACACACACACACCTATACGTTCACACACACACACCTATACGTTTACACACACACATCTATATGTATACACACACACACATCTATACGTATACACACACACACACCTATACGCATACACACACATCTATACGTATACACACACACATCTATACGTTTACACACACACACACCTATACGCATACACACACACACACATATACGTATACACACACATCTATACGCATACACACACACATCTATATGTATACATACACACATCTATATGTATACACACACATCTATACGTATACACACACACACATCTATACGTATACACACACATCTATACGTTTACACACACACACACCTATACGCATACACACACACACACATATACGTATACACACACATCTATACGCATACACACACACATCTATATGTATACATACACACATCTATATGTATACACACACATCTATACGTATACACACACACACATCTATACGTATACACACACACATCTATACGTATACACACACACACACACATCTATACGTATACACACACACACACACACATCTATACGTATACACACACATCTATACGTATACACACACACACACATCTATACGTATACACACACACACATACATAGACATGTCTCCCTACTATCACATTCTCACACACACACACACCAGCTCTCTGCTACTGCCGCTGGGCCTACAGTAATTACACGACAGGCCTACGTTTAAAAATATATTTTTTTAAAGACGCGAGAGGAAAGAAGATCCGCGGCCGCTCGTCTTTCTGAGGAGGAGAGCCGTTCTCGGCTAAGTGCGTCTCTCTGAGCGCTGCAGGAGACGTAATTAGACGAACGGCCGGACCCAGAATACAGAAACACAGAAACACAGAGACACAGAGACACAGAAACACAGAAACACAGAAACACAGAGACACAGAAACACAGAGACACAGAAACACAGAAATACAGAAACACAGAAATACAGAAACACAGAGACACAGAAACACAGAAATACAGAAACACAGAAACACAGAGACACAGAGACACAGAGACACAGAAACACAGAGACACAGAAACACAGAGACACAGAGACACAGAGACACAGAAACACAGAGACACAGAAATACAGAAACACAGAAATACAGAAACACAGAAACACAGAAACACAGAAACACAGAAATACAGAAACACAGAAATACAGAAACACAGCTCCGGCCTTCAGGGAGCGGAGCGGCATTCCTCAAGGGGACGTTCTGCTTCCTGGGAAACGCTTCCTTCAGCTCCCCCTCTAAAAAAAGTAGGGGGGGGGGGCTGCGGCTCCTGACCGTCTCGTCCGGTCCGGCCAATCGGTGGCCAGAGGGAGACGGGCCCCGACCGCTTGTTCTGTTACTTGGAAAAATTTTAGTCCGAGGGTTTGAAAACCAAATGTAAGCATGTACACACACACACACACACACACACATACACACACACACACACACACACACACGTGACCCACACTGCACCCTGTGAGTCGTGTGTAGGAGAAAGGGCTCTGGTCTCATTATGAAGATAAAATGGGGAGGGGCGTGGCCAATGGGACGGGGGGGGGGGGGGGGGTCTCGTGCCCCTCTCCACCTATAGCCCCGCCTCCCTGTGAACAACCACTGTCCATCTTTACCCCAGAGGGAGCTTACACACACACAACACATACACACTAAAATGTACAGATGTAATTTACAACTCTAGAGTGTCTAGTGGGAAGGGAAAGCGAGACAATATGTGAATATCATAGTAAGAAAGACAATAATTGAGCAATATTGGACTTAACCTTTGAACTTCCCTAAAATGTGGACGAACTAAACAAGACATTTGAGTTTTATTATTTTATGACATTTGAGGCAAAACAACTGATTAGTTGCAGCGCAAATATTTTGGGTGCAGAAATAGAAAAGGTGGTCATATACAGATATATATGGCTATATCCATATACAGTATATACTACAAAAAATATGCTTCAAGGTGGAAAACTACAAAAAAATATGCTTCAAGGTGGAATATACTAAAAAGAATTGCTTCCAGGTGGAATATACTACAAAAAATGTGCTTCCAGATGGAATATACTAAATAGAATATGCTTCCAGGTGGAATATACTACAAAAAATACGCTTTCAGTTGGAATATACTACAAAAAAGATGCTTCCAAGTGGAATATACTACAAACAATATGCTTTCAGGTGGAATATAGTAGAAAAAATATGTTTCCAGGTGAAATATACTACAAAAAAATGCTTCCAGGTGGAATATACTACAAAAAAATATGCTTCCAGGTGGAATATAGTAAACAAATATGCTTCCAGGTGGAATATACTACAAAGATAAGTTTCCAGGTGTAATGTTCTCCAGTTCAGGGGATAATGTATACTACTTAGTGGAGAGCGATGCTGGCTGCTGTATTCCTGCACAAATCATCTCCACGGCACCAGGATTAGCAGTAACAGCGAGGGAAGTGTAATCTAAGTGTAATCTAAGTGTAATCCAAGCAGCGCGGTGCGTCTCACAGCAGCGGCTGTGCGTTAAATCCTCTGCATCTGTTTTGGGGAAAATAACTTCTTTTCTCTTCTGCCACGGCGTAATTACGGGTTCCTCGGATGTTTTTTCCTCTGTGAATTCAAGCTATGGGGGGGAGGGGGGGGGGGGTCATCTTTCTGGTTTCTTCTGCGCCACAGAAACCTTCATAATGCACTCACTAGGCATTTCAATTCAGCCGCTCGGACGTCTTTGCTACCCGGAGACACTTCACACAGAAAGAAACCCCCAAAAATAAAACGTAGGAATCGCCTAAAATGGGAGGAGCTACGGCCAGTGGCCCTTTAAGGGCAGAGCGGCTCGAGCTTTGAGATCAGGGCCCACAATAAAAGCCTTAGAGAGACATTGTGCCCTCAGTTCGGTCTTGCAGGCTTTGGGTTTCTACCGCCTTCTTCGTGCACCTTTCAAGAGCCCCAAAAAAAGGATGTCCGGGCATGTTTTTTCGGGAGAATAATGGCAGTCACTTATCGACTTATGCGTGTGGGAGCCACTCCAAAACACATGACATCATCGGTTGCCTTTCCTGTTGACATAATGGAGAGGACAAATAAAGGGCAGGGTGTGTGATGAACGTGTGTGATTGCATCAGACAGGCGGGATGCGTCCGCGGATAAGAGCCGGAGCTCGGCTTCACGACTCAAACACGACATTCACAGGCCGCTACACGTTTGTTTGGTAATGGAGTGGTGAAGGGAATAGAGGCGGAGTTACAGGAGGTCAAAGGGCAAAACCGCCCCAAGAAATATAATGTTGCCCCTGATATCACGAGAGGGGCAACAAATACCCCCAATACTTCCTCTGATCATTTAATGGCGCTTTGTTCTTTGTTGTGTGCGTCTTATCTGTGTTGTCTGTACTAGGTAGGTACCAACAACAAAAGGTTATAAATAATTTTGAATTATAAAAAAAATTGAATATTTTTTAAAGAAATAGATTTTCTTTTTAAATTGTTATTAAAGATTTTTGGGAGGGATTTATTTTACTTAAAAAAGAAAAAAAATATGTTAGAATGTTTAATAGCTGTATAAAAAAATGTACTAACAATAAATAACCACAAATAAATAAGAATACAATTGAATATAATTGTCTGATTGTCTGTTCTTTTTTGTTCTAAAACTCTAAGAAAACACTTTGAATCTGTAGACTACTGCCTACAAGTCTTATTATTGCCATTTTTATAACAATTGCTCATATCCTGTAAGCCTAAATAAGTACATTTATTCTAATTGAACAACGGTTAAACGTTATTTCACAAGTTCCAAAAAGTGCCTCCAATTTATATTTAAATGCCTCTGGATTTCAGTCAGTGGGGCAACCAATACCCCCCAAAAAGGATGTAAATATCCCACACTGACTAGAGGGCAGATGAGGTAAAAGCCCTCCACTTGTCCTCTAATGCATGGTTGCCATCCCAAACAATCAAAATCAGTCTGAATCAAAGAGATCAATCTGATTGGTGCTCGTGACGCACAACAGGAGCAGGAAATCAGTCGCCACACTGTAAATAGAGTATTTCAGTAGTAGTTGAAGTAACGTAATATTTTGAATGAGTCTCAATCAGATTTCTGCTTTAGTGAAGTCAATCTACTTTTGTGGATTAAATCACTGTGAAATTACACGTTGTTCCCTTAACCTGCTATTCTCATTTCAGTAAAAGCGCGTCAATTAGGTTTCTCTTCGTATTGTGCGTCATGACGTCATGACGTCAACGTCTTTTCCAGATTTTCTCAGCAGTCAAGCCGCCATTTTCTCATCCAAAGGTGAATTGGATATAAGGTAAGTCGAGTGCTAAATTTGGTTTTGGATGTACACATAATGTAATATGTCAGATATAAAAATGGTCCACATGAATTGGTTACATTTTGTTAGCGATAAGTATTAGTTTACTAGCTTAAGTATTTGGTTAACTGACTGAACCTAACGTTAACCAGCTATCGTCATGCTAGCGTTAGCCAGTTTTACATTAACATCTATAAAACATTTTACTAGTTTTGGGGGGAAATGTAAAACCTATCATAACACTAATAGCTTTGAAATACTTTCACCAGCAAGTACCTTGCTAGCTATTCGAATTGCTATATTGCCCTGCTACAATGGCAGTTAGCATACTGCTAGCGAGCCTATCACTTCATCATTAACTAGCTAGCGGTTAGCTAGATATCATAGCACGCGGTAGCTCGCTAGCAGACCGTAGGTGTATGTGGGTGGGACTCGTGGTTCAAGTTGCCTAGTCGTGTACTCGTGTAGCTGCTTCTCGGCACATTAGCGCAGCAATATTGAGCTGAGTAGGCTTACATTTAGCTTGCTACCAAGCTAATTACAGACCGCGCCCGCAGACTACTTCGGCGTGTGTAGTTAACGCATTGTTGCACACAGTTATCGACGCGGTCACACGTTTTGGCCTACACCAGAACCTCACGGTGATGTGGAAGCTTGTTGTGTCTTAAGCTGCTTCAAAAAGCCTGCATGTACCGCCGCCACCTGCGTTGTTTCCAATGTAGCTAAATAAGCTCCTGTTTACCAACCAAAATACACCAAACGTGGCTGTGTGGGCGATGCATTGATAACAACGTGGTGTGCTGGCTAAGCTCCGGTGAGAGGGCTGCCTTCGTATTTACGTTGGAAATGAGGTAGGCGACAGTAATAAATATTCGCTTTGTGAAAGCGACATGTTAAGGTGCGCGATACCCAGCTCAGTATTGCTGTGCCTGTGTGCTAATTAGCTGCTGTATTGCTGGGGTTAGCTGCTGTTTTGTCTTCTCACTTGGTCCTACTTAAACTAGTACGGTGGGGGTAAGGAGTAATACAATGTACCTGTACACAAGAGAAATGTCCTCCCCTTAATATTAATGTTTTACATTTTTCTTGTGTATTTTTTTCTTCTCATGACTGGTGGGTGACTTCAGACCTAAACACACCTCATTGGACTTTCTAAGGTAAGGTATACTCTTAGTATAAAGTGCTATTGACAAGGGAGTAATGTATGTAATTTCAATAGTTACAGTAAAGGTGATTGTTAAAGGCTATTTTAACCTCAGCTTCAACACAAAGTTGGTTAATGTACTAATAGTTAAGCAAAACTTTTTTCTTAAAACACACATTTGTAACCCATGCCAGCTTGGACTGCCTTTAGTCAAACACAGTTATTTTATAAAGCACAAGTCCCTGGCATGTGAGCTGTCATGAACAAAAATACATATTTATTTATTTATTAGGGCTAGGCAAAGTTGAACAAATTCAACTCATTAATCACATTATGCACCAAATTCAATAATGTAAAGTAAAAACTAGTGTATTGCGCACTTTTATTTTAAAGTAATGTTATCAGAACAATATAACAGTTACTCTGGAACAACAGCAAGTTAATAACAGTATATCAATCAAAAATATATTCTCGGGAAGAAAAACAAGATGTATTTATTTTTATAATGCTTCTATATGACTGGTCATTCAATTAAATATTGTATTTATTTTCAGATGTTATAGACTATTTTATTCTAATGTAAAACAGCTTAATATCATGCTGAAGAAGAAACATTTGTCTTTTATCAGGGAACAACATAAACAGTCTGTTCATTTGAAAAATGCTTTCAATGTATATATGGGCACGTGTGTATTGCTTTAAGACAGACTTGAAACATTTACTCATGCCTTAAAGTATATTCAGAGACGGCTGGCTACATTTGATGAAATGGACTTCTGTTTAAATGATTGGTGACAAGGTTTCCCCAAATTATTTGTATATGCCCAGTAAAGCCCATCTTTTTGTTTTTCCCAGTGTTGCGCTTCATGTGGAGATGCAAGGATCAAATACTGTATTTTGGTTTTGTTACAGTGAGCTTTTAAGAATTGATCATAATTTGGTGTGGTTGAGATGAGAATAAGTATAACACTGTGCTTACTGACAGCATTTACATTTTCAATTTCCATATTTGTTATACCTTTTTGTGTATTGACATTTTTAACATTGTACAGATATCCTTCAGTAGTTATTTGGTTAAAACTGAGATTGTATACAAGCCAAGGCCAGTTGCATTTCATTCAGGACACCATATCCACTGTCACTTTTTTTGTTTTAGATCAATGTAGAGTTCCAGAGGCTCATGGCTGTTCCTCTTGAGGAGAAGTTCATGGCCCAGTTGGACGTAGCCTCAAGTCAGCTAATCAGTGTCATCCGTGCCAAAGGAGGAGCGACTCGCCAAAAGACCGCTAACATCATGGACACTTTGGACCAGGTAGATCTTATTTATCAAAGGAGTCCTTGAGTTTTTTTGGTGGTAGCTAAGAGGGGTGTTACAGTTTCTTCATGGTTTATAGAAACATTAACATAGACAGAGCATTACTGACTATGTGTTTCATAAGCAGGGCATGTTTCAAGCTACTCTATTGAGCTTGTATCCCTTTTTCTTTTTTCTTCAAATATAGCGTAGTGTAGGAGTTTAGCGGTAACGGTAAGGACGTCTGTCTTCAGAGATTCGTTAAAATATAATTAATCAAAGATTATGTTGTCCCAGACTGAGGACATTCATCTTCGGCGAGAGTGTGTCCTGAAAGCCCTCATCGTCTTCCTGGGAGAAGATGCAGATGACCCGATCAAGGAATATCTCGTAAGTTTCAAAATAAATTTGCATGTCAGCACACCTTGTCAAAGGGACACACAAAAACATCCTAGATTGTTGTAAAAAAACTAAATATGTAAAAGGGACATTTTCTTAACTGTAATAACTAACACCTCAAGCCTGGTTGGCTTGATTGCATGATTTTGTAATCTTGGCCATATTGGACATAATGTAATTCCTAGCAACAATACATAACATATTGGATCAAATTGTACACCTCTACTGGTTGAGGTGTGTGGTGACACCCAGCCAAGAAATAGTCCAGAACATACCACACATTGGCACATCAACCAAAAAATTGCACAGTAAAGTTTCAGGGTGCTTTTATTTGTTTTTACAACACAGGGTTGTGGTATTAACCAGACATGGCCAATCATGAGATGTGAGGCTGAACCTGTACCAAATACATATCGTGTGTGATCCTTTTTGGCATTATTCAGTGAAATATAATAACTAGGATTATGTAGCTATTGTCTTCAATAATTGTGTCGCCCTAGCTAACTTCTTTCATCAACAGCAGTGATTAAGACAAATGTTGTGTTCTGATTCAAATGAGGAATTAACATAATTAAGTTATCGCAGTGTAGGACTCAGGCCAGTGACATTATTGTCCCATACCTGGTGCATAGTTACTGCATAACAGTTCAAACTGATGCATGCCAGTGATGTTTTGTGTTTGTCATTCTTCTGTAGGACTCAAGCGCTGATGCTGTTCAGAGGGACCTGGAGCAGCTCACTATGGCAGTGTTTGTCATTCGGAAGGAGGGGGAAGGACTGCAGGAGCCACCTGAAGACATTGGCATTGTTATAGAGGGCGTGGCAGTGTTGAAGGAATTGACTTCGGTTGCCTCAGCTTGTGCCTTGCTTCTCGGTTTGATTTATGCACTCAACTTGTCTTATCCCAAACGCCTTCATTTCACCTTTGAAGTGCTGCAGAAAATCATCATGCAGCTTGAGCAGCACAAGATGTCCCCCAAAGTCCAAAATCTCTTTGGCAGACTTCAAAACTTGTAGTAACACTACAATGAATTGCTCTTGAAGACTGTCTAGCCGATTGGCATATTGTGCAAGCACATGGGGCATGTCAAAGTTGAGCCTTTGGATGCCCCAGGAGACAATCGAGATGGAAATATTCCTCAAACCACAATGTGAAGTGCGTTTAAACTTTTGTGTTGTTTTTGAAGGAGCGGGAGTTTATTGATTCTTAACTATTAGTTTCAAAAAAATATGGTTGTTTTGTTTTAACCTATTTATGTTTTCCTTTCCAAAGTTGCACAGTTCAATTGCATCGTTGGCAGCTATAGCTGCTTATAGGGGGTTCTGTTGAGGTATAAGACAGACTCCTTGCTAAAGTCTGTTCTGTACTTATACTGTGACTCATGTTTATTTGCATAATATAGTGTTGCATTACAATGCACTTTGTTGAAAACTTGTGGAACAGAACATATTCCACAAGTTTTCAAGAAAGTGCAATGTCATGAATACATTGCACTTTGTTGAAAATGTACAATGTTGTTACATTGCACTTTGTTGAAAACTTGTGGAATGTGTTCTGTTCCACATTTTCAACAAAGTGCATTGTAATGCAACAATATATTCCACAAAACTTGTGGAATATGTTCTGTTATTGAACTTTGTTGAAAACATTTGTTTCTTAAAAACGTAAAAAAATAAATATATTTTTTACATTTATATAATAAAGTTTAAAAGACATCAGATTTGAGTATCATTTTTCTTTCGGCCAACTTAAAATTGTAATTCAAAGACGTACTTTATTTGGAATGGACAAACTAAAATTTCACACTAAGGTTACTATAAAAAGTACCTTTCCCGAAACTATAATATTAAGTTGTAAAGGAGCAGTAATTTACTTTTGGTCAAGCAAATAATTGATTTGGAAAAACTGGACATTTTAAGTTGATTTGCCTTAATTTTAAGTTGGAGTAATGCAAACTATTGATTTAAAAACAATCAAATTATGACATACATCTGACTTAAAGCAATTGTGTTAATCTAACTTGTTAACTTAATTTGAGAAAACTTAATTCATTTGTGTGTTACCAATTGAAGTAATTCAATTGAGTTGGTCCAACTATTCTCTTTTTACAGTGCAGTGGATCTCGGTTGCTCTTTTAAAAATTACTTTTTTAGAGGCCGAGTCGGTATTTAAAATGAGCTTTTTCTCATTATTTTAAATCTTCAAACAATCTGCATACAACATGCAATTAGTATTAGTACCACTTTAAATGTATCAGGAAAACACAAAGAGCTTCACGCACTGTGAATATCTCACTGCGCTGTGGCAAAGGCTCGTCATCAAACGGCAACACACGTAAGAAGAAATAAAGAAGGGTTTTACATTGTCCAGGCATGTGTGTGTGTGTGTGTGTGTGTGTTTAGCTCCCAGTTGTCTAAGCTCTGGCTCATGGCTCTGGCTTCAAAGAAACAAGCCTGAGAAAACTGTCGAGTAAAAATGAAACAAAAAGTGGTCGTTCATGTTTCCTCTTGCCTGGTTTTCATTTAGCATTATTGGGCAATTGTGTTAGAAAATGACTCAAGAGTAATAAATATATAAATAAATAGATATATATGTGACTAACAGGACTGTGTTTGTTTGCCAGGTATCTGCGTGGTCATTATCAGCTCCTCCCTGTGTGTCACATTCATATATATATATATATATATATATATATATATATATATATATATATATATATATATATATATATATATATATATTCATAATATATATATATATATATATATCTTCATATTATCTATATCGATAATGTTGAGATATATATATTATATATATAATATGAATATATATATTTATATAATGTGAAATATATATATATTTATATTATATATAATATGAATATACACTCTCATGTTGAGTAAAAATGAAACAAAAAGTGGTCGTTCATGTTTCTTCTTGCCTGGTTTTCGTTTCACATTATTGGGCAATTGTGTTAAAAATGACTCAAGATTGCAGTAATAAATAAATATACATCTGCGTGGTCATTACCAGCTCCTCCCTGTGTGTCACATTCATGCTCATAATACCTACAATAGTCTATCGTCCTCCATTAGCAGGCAGTGTCATTAATTGTAGCCTCCACAGATCCTTCCGGAGCCTCTCTGGGATTTGAACCATCAACAGCCCCGGCGTCCGTAAGGCTCCATCACGCCTCGTTCCTGTTCGAGGAGGAGGAGGAGGAGGAGGAGGAGGAGGAGGAGGTTCATATTTCCAAAATTGCCCCAACGTGTCCTTCCTGTCCCGCTGTACTAACGACTGCTCGGCAGCAGGAGGGGTGCTGCAGAGCGGCAGCGGCGGCGCCCGGGGACACGCCATCTGCCTTGTGGCACCCCGGGTCGTGTCAGGACGGCAGACGAGCCGCCGCCCGGCACCAAGGAGCAGAACAGGACGGCAGCGCCCCGAATACATCGGGCCTGACGCTAAGCCGGCGCCGTAAGCCCCGCACGAACCTCCCAAAGCCACCGAGGAGGCTCAGGCCCGGAGCAGGCCCGTGGTCACAGAGCGCCATACTGAGAGAGAGAGAGAGGGAGAGGGGGAGAGAGAGGGGGGAGACCAGAGAGAGAGAGGGAGAGAAACCAGAGAGAGACCAGAGACCATAGAGAGAGAGAGGGAGAGAGAGAGAGGGAGGGAGAGAGAAAGACCAGATCGACTAGTGAAACAGAGAGAGAGTAAAAGAGGTCAGAGACCATAGAGAGACCAGAGATATAGAGAGAGAGACAGAGAGAGAGAGAGACCAGAGAGAGAGAGAGAGAGAACAGAGAAAGAGAGAGACCAGAGAGAGAGAGAGAGAGAGAACAGAGAAAGAGAGAGAAACCAGAGAGAGAGAGAGAGGTGGAGAGAGAAACCAGAGAGAGACCAGAGACCATAGAGAGAGAGAGGGAGGGAGAGAGAAAGACCAGATCGACTAGTGAAACAGAGAGAGAGTAAAAGAGGTCAGAGACCATAGAGAGACCAGAGATATGGAGAGAGAGACAGAGAGAGAGAGAGAGAGACCAGAGAGAGAGAGAGAGAGATACCAGAGAAAGAGAGAGACCAGAGACCATAGAGAGAGAGAGGGAGAGAGGGAGAGAGAAACCGGAGAGAGAGAGAGAGAGATAGAAAGACCAGAGACCAGAGAGAGGCCAGAGAAAGAGAGAGAGTGAGAGAGAGAAAGAAAGACCAGAGAGAAACCAGAGAGAGAGAAACCAGAGAGAGACCAGAGAGAGAGAGAGAGAGAGAGAAAAAAACAGAGAGCGAGAGAGAGACCGGAGAGAGAGAGAGAGAGAGAAAGACCAGAGAGAAAGACCAGAGAGAGACCAGAGAGAGAGAGAAAGACCAGAGAGAGAGAGAGAGAGAAAGACCAGAAAGAGACCAGAGAGAGAGAAACCAGAGAGAGACCGGAGAGAGAGAAAGACCAGAGAGAGAGAGAGAGAGAGAGAGAGAGAGAGACTGATGGAGAGCTCCGGCAGCTTCTTGAAATGCACTACAGATCTCTTCAAAATCGGGCGGGAAACAGAGGGGACACATTAGAGGAGGAGGAGGGAGGGAGGGAGGGAGAGAGGGAGTGAGGGGGGAGGAGGGAGGGAGGGAGGGAGGGAGGGAGGGGGGGTCGATAACAGGCACCTGCCATTTTGGCTCGACGATGCCGGATTGCAATTTTCTATTTGGCCTCAGACTTCCATTAGGAGAGAGAGAAAATAATCAGCCTGCAGTCTGAATGGAGGGAAGATGAGTTGGAGCCAAATTATTCAGAATCCAGAAAACTCCCGATCGGCGAGTGGAAACGTGGTCATAATAACAGTATTTCGAAGAAAAAAATAGACTGCAATATTTCTGTTTTTCTGCCCCCTCGTCTTTTTGTTGTTGTCATGAGCCGCCTACATATTTAGTGTTGACGCTCAACGTAAACACAACCAGCAACGACCATATAAACATAAACCTAAACATACACAGGAAATAAAGACTAATCTCACTCCGGCTGAATGAGTGCAGACAGCCATATAAGATGAACGTCGCGGCTCGTCCGCGGTGGATTGAACGCGTCGGGGGGCTCGTCGAGGTTGAAGCCCCCCCGAGAACGCCAGAAACGTCGGCAGGCTGAATGAGAGGAGGGAAGAGAAAGAGAAAGAAGGGAAGAAAGAGGGCTGACGTGTGTGATTTATGTCTCGCGCCACCGGGGACTCCGGCCGGCGATAACCTCCCACAATCGCTGCTTAGCAGCTCAATCGCATTACGGCGTTTTCAAAAGGCTGCTGTTGCTCTTTTGTTCTTCAGCCTGACGGAAACAGAACGCACGCCGCTGTTTAGAGGACGTGGAGGGAAGTGGGGGCGAGCGAAGACAAAAGATAGGGGCAGACCGTTCTGTTTTTTATCTTTGAAGCCGCCGTGCATCAAGTACACGTTCGCTCCGGTTGGATGGGAAAACTCTTCAAACGAGCGTCGCCACAGAGCCGCCGCTGATTAGGGCTGGCTACCGAAAACCGGCGCCGATGTGGCGAGATGACAAGAGCAGCCTGAACTCAGATTAGCACTGTAACGTTGAACGCAAGTCTTGCATTCATAAAAGTAGGCCAACAAATAATAAACTAGCCATTATAAACATGTAGCTCGCGCTAGCTACGAACTATCTATGAGCTAGTGTGAGCTAGCTGCGAGTTAGCTAGCGCTAGCTACGAGCTAACGCGAGCTAGCTACGAGCTAACGCGAGCTATCTACGAGCTAACGCGAGCTAGCTACGAGCTAGCGCGAGCTAGCTACGAGCTAGCGCGAGCTAGCTACGAGCTAGCGCAAGCTACGAGTGAGACAGTCTGATATCCGTTGTTGTGTCAGTGCGGCCATGAGAACGGCTTTTCCAGGGAATATGGCCGAATATGTTTTTCATGTCGTCATTGTCAATTGTCGTGTTGTGCTTCTTTCTGTTTTTAAGTATCGGTTTAGGCACCGTTATCGTTTTAAAAGTACGATTTAGCAACAGTAGCGTAAAACAACCCCAGATATCCATCACTCCTCCCCTTTTATCTGTGTCTGTAAACATAGGATGAGGTTGTGTGTGTGCGCGTGTGCGTGTGCAGATGACTTGGCAACAGATGTTCTAGAAGAAGATAAACTGTCAGGAAGCACTCCCTCAAGGGAATTTATTCAAGCGAGCACGATCGCAGCTTCCCCGTCTGACACGCCGCGGTCGCCATCAATAGAGACTCCTCCTCCTCCTCCTCCTCCTCCTCCTCCTCCTCCTCCTCCTCCTCGTGCCTCTTGAGGAGAGCGAGCGCACATCTGGTAACCAGCCACCGAAGCCGGCGCCCTGCTGGCCTCCAGCGAAACAGGCGAGGCGGACGGAAACGTTGGCATCGGCTGCTAACGGAGAAACACAACACACGGACGCATCTCCTGACGTTAATGAAACTTTATTGAAATGTTTGCGGGAGTGATGCGGTTCCTCTGGAAAAAGGGCCGACTTGGGAGTCTGATCAGACGACTGGATTTGCTGTGAGAGACGAGAGCGCTTCACTTCGGAAGGAGGGAACGCATTCCGCTCGTTTCCAGGTGCTGATTGGAGAGTCATAGAAGAGCGGCGAGCAGCGAGTGGCGAGCACCCTCGTCGTGAATCAATGCAAACACACACCGACTTCACCGCAGACACACACCGACTTCACCGCAGACACACACCGACACACACACCGACTTCACCGCAGACACACACCGACTTCACCGCAGACACACACCGACTTCACCGCAGACACACACCGACTTCGCCGCAGACACACACCGACTTCACTGAGGCCAGAGCAGAGCTCCTGACCTGATGATTAGTTAGAAACACAGAGAACGGGGGAAAGACTTTCTTCTCTCTTGCTGTTCTTCCACAGGAGGACAGGAAGAGAGATTCTAGAAACACAGAATGGTAATGGTTCTCAAATGGTTCTTTAAAAAGGCTTAGTGGTTCGACGAAGAACCATCAACCTACTTAAGAACCATTCTTTCGTTTGAGGCAACTTTAGAGGTTCTTTGAAGAACTCTTTAAGGATATGGTTCTTTTAAGAACCCTGGTTCGAAAGGTTCTTTGTGGAACCAGAAATGGGGCCTTACAGAACCATTATTTTAAAGGTTCTGTGAGACACCTTTATAGGTTCTTTGAAGAACTATTTAAGGATATGGTTCTTTAAAGAACACTGGTTTGAAAGGAACCATTTCTGGTTCCACAAAGAACCTTTCAAACCAGGATTCTTTAAAGAACCATTTCCTTAAATAGTTCTTCAAAGAACAATAAAATAATGGTTCTGTAAGGCACCATTTCTTCTTTAAAGACCCCTGGTTTGTAAAGTTCTTTGTGGAACCCGACACGGTGCCTTAAAGAACCCTTTTTTTAATGTTCTTTGAGACACCTTTACAGGTTCTTTAAAGAACTCTTTCAGAAAATGGTTCTTTAAAGAACCCTGCTTTGAAAGGTTCTTTGCCGAACCAGAAATGGCATCACGCTGAAGAACCATTTTCAGTTCCAGATGTCACCTCCATGTTCCTGTGCGTCCTCCTCCACCGTGCGTGTTAAGAACCATCGTTCTCCATCGGTTCCACACGTGTCTCCATCAGTTCCGTCTCTTATGTAACCCACACAGCATCCTCCCCTTCGGGATTCAGACCGCATTAAAATGTCGGTTCTTCAGATCTCTGCATACTCCCCCACGCGCGTGTGTGTGTGTGTGTGTGTGTGTGTGTGTGTGTGTGTGTATGTGTGCGTGCGTGTGTGTGGGGGGGGAGGTTCTTTTGGGCAACAACAGATTTAGCCCGTTGTTGGTCGTGGTTTCCGTGGGAACGCTTCCAGATGCAGCGACACTGATAACCTGCACCGCTCTGGTGGCTAAGAGACATCAGCCATAAGACATAAAACCCTCGAGTGGAAATGGGCGAAACACCTCATGGCGTCCAGCTGGATCCCCCCAGCTGACGGGGTTTGACCTTAGAAAAGTCAACGGGCACCACAGATGTTTTGAGCTACTACTCAGAACATCTGTATCAAAATGTCGTCAGGCTGGGATGTAAGATGTTTAAAACAAAGTACGTTAAGGATCAGAGACGCTATCGGCTGATAGGCTGCTGGGGATGGTTAGGATACACCGAGCACCTCGCTCCTCTTTAATAGTCTTATAGAGAGAGGGAGAGAGAGAGGGATAGAGAGAGGGAAAGAGAGAGAGACAGAGAGAGAGAGGGAAAGAGAGAGAGACAGAGAGAGAGGGATGGAAAGAGAGAGAGAAGAGAAAGCGAGGGAGAGAGAGAGGGGGAGCGATGGAAAGAGCGATTTATAGAAGAGAGGGAGATAAAGAGGGAGAGAGGGAGAGAGAGGGAGGGAGAGAAGGAGAGGGGGAGAGAGAGGGATGGAAAGAGAGAGAGAGAAGAGAGAGAGGGACATATCGAGGGAAAGAGAGATTTAGATTATAGAGGGAGAGAGAGGGAGTGAGAGAGAGATAGACAGAGGGAGAGAGAGGGATGGTAAGAGAGAGAGAAGAGAGGGAGAGAGCGAGGGAAAGAGATTTATAGAAGAGAGGGAGAGAGAGAGGGAGCTAAAGAGGGAAAGAGAGAGAGGGAGATAAAGAGGGAGAGAAGGATCTTACAAACCCATCTGAGGATTGATAAATATAATAACACAAATATCAGAGTTCCTTTATTCTCTATTTCACTAACACACACACACACACACACACACACACACACACACACACACACGTGCAGGAGGTTTATAATACACTGAGCACCTCTCCTCTCCTCTCCTGGATGAATTTGAATACCACACTAACCCAACTTGTTCCTTTCTGTAAATCACCTTGAAGTCGCCACCATTCTCTCCGCCTCTGAATAACATTTCCCATAAATTCCCGCCCTCCTCTCCTGATGAACGACTCCATCTTCCTCCAGCCCTCCCGAGGCAGCGAGCCAGAAAAAAAAAAGAAAAGGCCGCCCAACTCGTCCCCGAGGACCTCCGTCAGTGAAACACTCCACAGCCACTTAGGCCCCCCGTGGAGAGGGGGGCGGGGCCTATGAAGGTGCTCTTAATATGCAACAGATATTCAAGATCAAGTGCTCGACGACACGCTCGACAAAATCCAATTTCCCTCCTCGGCCCTCTCTCTCTCTCCCTCTCTCCGTCTCTCTCTCTCTCTGCGATGGATTTATCGGCCGTGTTTCTGCTCTACAGTTCGCGAGTAGAACAGTTCAGGCGTGTTGGTATTTTATGAAATATGATAATCCCGCGGCCCCTCAGCGTGGGCGACACCAATTCCCCTCATCTCCACGGTTACAATTACTGCGCAAACATCAATTTGTTTGTTTGTTCTTTGAGAATTAGGCTGAAGAAGAAGAAAGAAATGGAATAATGAAGTCGTTAGCGACTGAAACACACGGAGGACGCCGCTGCACACGGAGGACGCCGCCACAAACAAGTATTGTTTACCACTGTAAACAAGATGGAGACCGGCTCCATTGAGGAAAGTAGGGCTCGATCCACAAGGATGGAGGCTTTGATCTTCTTTCAGAGAGCGGAATTTAGAAAGCGGGGAGAGAAAAACGAGCTTCGGATTCCGACGGCGTCCGAAGTCCCTGAACGTCGCATGGTGGCGTCCCATTCATACACTGTCATACTCATTGAGTGTGTTTATGTAACTGTGTGATGTTTCCTTCTGGTCACATGACATCTATTATTATGTCCATCCTGCAGAGGGATCCTCCTCCGTCGCTCTCCTGAAGGATTCTTCCCTTTCCCCCTGTTTTTTTTCCTATTTCTTGGGTAGTTTTTCCTGATCTGATGTGAAAGATCAAAGGTCAGGATGTCAAAATGTGTCCTGATTGTAAGGAAAATGTGCAATGTGTGATATCAGGCTATAAAAAATAAACAGAAATTGCTACGTGGCTCCCCACCTCTCAGATAGTGAAATACTAGAGGCAATATCAGGGTGAGGTCAAAGGTCAGGGATGTGGTAATGTGTACAGATCGTAAAGCCCTCCAGGAACATGTTTAATGTGTGATATGAGGCTATACAACATAAACTAGAATAGAAATTGCTACGTGGCTTCCCACCTCTCATAGCAAAATGCTAGAGAGGCAATATCAGTGTGTGTGTGTGTGTGTGTGTGTGTGTGTGTGTGTGTGTGTGTGTGTGAGGCACAATCATCAGTCTGAGGCCTCTCCTCGGTGGAGCGTGCCAACAGCTATGCTCAGCCACCGTTTGTCACTATTCCCGACATCGGGATGTCTCACGTCTAAAACAGCCGAGAACATTTAAACCCTCGGTTACACACGCACACACACACACACACACACGCACACACACGCACACGCACACGCACGCAGAGGGGCGAGCACAGACTTGTCAAGTTAAAAAGGGAATGTCACAAAGTTGTAAACACTTCCTGGCAGGAAGGGAGAACTTCCTTAATCCCGGAGCGAGCCGTTCCTTATTTTCCAGCGGCTGACTGCAGACGAGAGTTTCGTCTTCCTCCGTCGCAGTGAAGCGGCTCACGAGATCAACAACAACAACAACAACAACAACAACAAATGAAAGGCAAGCAGAGAGCAGCGTTACAACTACACCGACGTGTTTCTCGTTCACAGAGTGAAAAGAGAGTCTGGGAGGAGGAGGAAGAGGAGGGGGGGGGGGGCTTCCTGGTGATCGAGACGGAAGTCTGGCCGCCTCCTGCGGAGCGACAACAGAGCGCCTGTAAGCCCGCGCAGAGGGAGGCAGAGCGTTTAGAGAGAGGGAGATCAAGTGTCCGTGACCTCCGCCGTGTTGTGATGTATAAACAACGGTTTGGTTCCAGGTGAAATTTGCATATTTTATAGTGAGAAGAGCGACGAAAACAAACCAATCAACAGGAAGTGAAGGTCTGGAGCAGATTCTCTCTGATCGAGCTGCAGTCAGGGCTTGTTTATTTGGGTTTTATATTCGGTGTGAGACCGAACCAGGACTCCCTGCTTAGCCACAGACACACAGACACACTCACATACACAGTTACACTCACACAACCTTTAACACACATACTCACCCTCACATTCACACAGCCTCATACACACCCACAAAACACACTCACCCTCACACTCACACAGCCACAGCCACACACTTATCCTCACCCATTCTCACTCACACAGACAAAACACACACTCACACACACACACACACACACTTATACAGCTTCACACACACACCCTCAGTCATTAAACACAAACAGAGCTGTGTGTGTGTGTGTGTGTGTGTGTGTGTGTGTGTGTGTGTGTGTGTGTGTGTGTGTGTGTGTGTGTGTGTGTGTGTGTGTGTGTGTGTGTGTGTGGCTCCCCGGGGGCCGGCGCTGCCGCTCTGGTCTGCAGGCTAATTGTGAGCCGGTGGCCTCGTGTGACTGATGTTCGGCTGCCGAGCCGGAGAAAAGAAAACGGAGCGCCGACACAGCGGACCCCATCGGGACTCTTTGAAAGAACACAGCGGACCCCATCGGGACTCTTTGAAAGAACACGGCGGACCCCATCGGGACCCTTTTTAAAGTGGAAAAGAAAGGAAGGCTCCCAGATGGAGGGGAGGAAGGAGGAAATAAGCAAACAATGGCCACAAGGCATCACTTCCAGAAAGACCCATAACATTCACGCGCCATGTGGCGAGACGTTCGCGTGCATAAAAACCGAACCGTGAATAGTTATGGCGTGCAGTTATGCCGGATTACGGCGCCGTCGCATAAACGGAGGACGATTTACGGGATTCACCACGATGACATCTGATTGATAAAAAGAAAAAGCTTCCGGTGCTCGTGTGAATAACCGTTACATGACGGCTTCCACGGCACATCCTCCACTCCAGGATGACTTCATTGTGGCCCACAGAGGGGGCGGGGCTTAAACATGCACACTGCAAGGCTCCTTCCTTCCTCTCGGAGCGCCCTTCTAGGATTCTCGGCCGGGTTGGGGGAATCTCTCTCTGGTCACGGACAGTAAAAGCATTACAAAAATAATTAATGAAGGCCATAGGTGGGTGCTTCATTATTATAATGATTAGTTATTTTGTTTTGCCGTTGTTATTTTTATTTATTTATTTTTCCCGTTTTCCTCTTTACAATTGTAAACTGATTTTTTGAAAAATACACAAAAAATAATACTTCTTATTTGATCACTGTATATCACATGCATTATCAATAAAGTATATATTTTAAAAATATAATTAATTTATTAATATATTAATTAAAAAACAATTAACAATTTCTTGTAGAATTAGCCGTTAGTAATTAAACCAGACTATTTTTTAATCTTGAATTAACAGAAGTGACTTTAAGAAAAATGCTTTAAAGATGCTGAAAATAGTTAAAGAGCAAAAAAAAAATATCCCATAATCATCCCACGCCAAATACATCAACGTCTAGACCCAACAGTTACACTCTCCTGAAGGATTCTCCACTTTTCCCCCCCTGATTTTTTCCATTTCTTAGGTGTGTTTCTCCTCATCCGATGTGAAAGGTCAAAGGTCAGGGGTGTAAAGCCCTCTGAAGGGAGTTTGTAATTTGTGATATTGGGCTGTATAAAATAAACTGTCGGTGTGATTGTAGAGCATCAGGAGCCCGTCTGGCACACAAGAGGAAGAGAACTTCACTTAGAAGCCGCCGCTGCACTGACACCATGATGGGCTCGGATGTTTTTCATCCATTTTTTTCCCAGCTCCCTGAAGAAAAACCACTCTCTCAGAGAGCCGGCCGATATTGACGTCCGTGTTGACATTTCTCTCGGAGATGAGAGCGTGAGAGCGGCCAGCGGCGGGATGCATTTATATCAAACTGCAGCGATGTGGGAGCGAGTGCTCGGGGTGAAAAGCCAAGAGGAGATATCCAAATTTGCCCCTGATGTCACGAGGAGGGAGGCAAAATACGGCCCCAGAATTTCCTCTAATAATTATTTGATTTTCTATTAATTTAATAGCAAATCGTGTGTGTTTTTTTTCTGTCCTGTATTCCCTGTACTAGGTAGGCACAGGCACACAAAAAATTAAATCAATAAATATCACTAAAGAAACAAATTAGAATTGTTAATACTACAACAACAAAAATACAAAAAAATAAGAATAAAATTGAATATGATCGGCTGATTTTTTCTTTTTTTTTTCATTAAAAAAAAACTACTTTAAATCCGTAGACTGTTTTCCCCACTGACTGAAATCCAGAAGCATTTTTTTTTTTTTAAATTGGGGGACTTTTTTAAACTTATGAAATAACATTTAATCTTAAAAAATACTTATTCAGGCTTACAGTATATGAGCAATTGTCATAAAAATAGCAATATCAAGACTTTTAGGCAGTTTTTTCTTAGACAGAAAACATAAATCAGATGATCTCATTCAATGTTATTCTTATTTGTTTGTGGTTATTTATCGTTATTACATTTCTTTATACAATTATTAACAGTGATAACTTATTTCTTAGTTTTTTATAATAAAAAAAATATATTTATAGATTTTGTATTTGTACTTACCTAGTACAGGAAGTACAGATAGGACACACAGAGAATAAAAACAAAACGCCATTAAATCATCCAAATGATGTTTGCCTCTGTGGGCAACCTCTCATCTCTTAGGGTCCGTTTTGACCTTTGCTCGGTGTGTTTCCGACGCTGCTCACATGTAGATCGTTGCATCCGGAAACAAACAAGCAAACAAACAAACAAACAAACAATCCGTGGTAAACAAACAAACATCAAACGATCAGCATCATAACCTTAGGGAAGCGACGCGCTGGTTTCCCCGCCTCCGCCGTGTAGCGTTGATACGCCGAGTCAGCGCTTCTCGTCCCAAATTATAAAGATAGACATGCGAGCTGACTTTTAAGATCATGGAGTTAAAAGGGCCCCCGGGCCGTGAAGCGGCGCCGTTGGCCCGATTCCCAGGCGCACAGACAGATACCGCCGACGCGGCCCGTCGGCTCCGCGCCGACGCTTTTTATTTACGCGATTTTTTCCCTCCCTCCTTCATCACTTCCTCGCGTCCTTCAGAAGAAGTTCTGCTGGTGCTGAGTGGAGCGATGAGCTGCGAGATGAGGCCTCTAATTGGCTGCGAGGCGCGGCGATAATTGATCGTCTCCCTCGACTCTAGTGGAGCGTGAAGGGCTCGCCAACGCCGCTGGAAAACAAAAACAATGCTCCGGGAAACATCCACTGCATAGATCCACTCTTCTCAGAGATGGAACCTGTAACAGCGCAGCGGGTACTTCCTCGTGAGCAGAGCATCATCGCGTCATCATTCGTGGGCTTTCTTTCTCCCGCTAACCACGCACGCCTGGGGATACGAGTGGACTTAGCATCCATGATGAGTACTTAAACGCATCGTTGTAAGACACGCGTGTGCTCTCTCTGCTCGACAGTTAGCGGTTAGCGTGAGTTTAGGATCACGCTACGAGTAAGAAACACACACGATAGTTCCTTCTTCATTATTTATCACCGTCCAGATGGCTGTCTTGAGTTTTTGGAGGAAAAAAACGAACAAAACAAGATTTTTTTTTAACCTCTAGTCTGAGGGGAGAGTGTTAGAGTGTGTGTGTGTGTGTGTGTGTGTGTGTGTGTGTGTGTGTGTGTGTGTCCTCCCACTGACACGCCGTCTTTAGAAGGATTCACAAACAATTATCGTGGCTTACAGACCGACTCTAATCCTCCTCAGAAGCCTCACAACTCTGGAAAAAGACGGGTTGACTTATTTGAAGATTCTTTTCATTCTATACACACACACGTATATACACACACACACACACACACACACACACACACAATGGGAGGTACTTTGTGTGAATGTTTCCCTTCGAGGCATTCAGGAAGTATTTGAAATAAAATACGGACCAAAGACTGAAAGGTGAAATGTGTTTTTTGGGGCTATTTCTGCTGCAAATTCCCCAGTTCCCTGGAGTATTTAAGGGGAGTGACAGTAATAAGCCGCACAAAAGTATTTTAAGTACTTCAGTCGGAGGCTCGATGCAGCCGAAAGAAAAACAGTTGCAAAACCAAATGAAACTTTAATTGTGACGATAAATTATATGGTACAGTTTCCCAATTAGTGGACGTTTTTATTTATTTATTTATATATATAAACAATATATATATATATAAATATATATAAAGAAAAATATATTCATATATATATATATATATATATAAAAATAAATATATAGACAAATATATAGACAAATATATATATATATATATAAAGAAGAATATATTCATATATATATATACACATAAATATATATATATAAATACATAAATATATAGATACATATACACACATAAATATAAATACATATACATATATACATACATACATGCATGAGGGACAACCTGGATGGCAGGTAGACAAAGAAAAAAATTTAAATATATAAAATATGTATACAAGTGGATATATATATATATATATATATATATATATATATATATATATATCTCCACTTCTCACGGTATGTGT